>VNWT01000001.1:949620-1411434 GCA_009801095.1 Colletotrichum sp. COLG25
CCCTTCTTCTAGCCGCGCGGGAATCGTCTCGCATACCACATTACCGGTCCAGGCCACCTGGCATCATCATCACCCTGGGATGCGCCAGTCATGGACCATGACGGCTGCCCCGCGGGTCCCAAGGCCTCCGTTTGCAAGTCTCGGAGTTTCTAGCTTGATCGCTGCCTGCCTTGTGGGCGCCCGCGTGTAACAGGTTTTACGGGGACTTTCGAGGATCTTGAAATATGGATAGCCCGGACTAAGAAACACGCCCGTCGCTTGATTGTCGCTTGACCATCGCTTGACGGGCGCTACGCGCAGCCCCCTTTCCGCTAGCCGCCGCGCTTAGGATCTGTCAGATTCCGCTCCTATCAAACCCTGCAGGCTAGCAACCTCACCTTGAAGGATGGTGTTGGCCGAGTCGCAGCATCGCCATCCATCCGGCACTTAATCTCACATCCTCATTCCAACGCCCATTTTACCGTTCCTACGTATGTAACGATGCAATGCACACGTGTCCGGCGGCCGGCCCGCTCGTGACGCTGGCAAGACAAGCTGCAGCCATCAGACGCTCCGCCGTTGCGCTACCGCCATGACACTAGCTGATGGCTAACTTGCTCCCGACATCTGCCTCCGATGCGTCAAGAATGATTCCAAACCCGTTCCATGCCTAAGCGAAATGCACTTTCGTAGCTTTGGCCGCGTTCTAGATGGACGGGAGAAGACTTAGACAGGCTTCAGGTGTACAGACGTGTGTCACATTGAAGATGGGCGCACACGACTCATGGAGACAATCACCGTGCAATGCAGTCAGAGCACCGCTGCGCCGGGTCGGGTCTCGGTCGTTACATCCTCAGGGCTGAGTTGCAGCACAAGCGTAGTTTCTCCTTTTTCGTTGAAACCTGAAAACTCATTCTTCGGGAACGATCCCCTTCGCGGAAGTTAATCGATCAAAAATAAATCTTGTTCCCGAATCGCTTTTCGGCACGACTGTCAAATTTGGGCAAAGGTGGATTTGCGGCACGGCTTCACCTCACGGATCCATGGGCCGTCTGTGAGATGGTTCATCGCTTCAGACACACGCTTGCCATCGCACCCGCACAGGGCAAGCGATCTCTCTCCAAACACGTGTTTGGACCTCTGGCGTGCAATAACTTAGGCACGTTGGGCAGCAAATTTTGGGCCTTTATTCACCGACTCAGTAAAGGAGAATGTTGTCGGCTGCTCCGAAGACGGGCGGTTTCACGACGGAAGGCTTGCGGGCTTGGCTTCATTCGAGTGGGGACTGAGTCGGTCGAGCCGGCTTGGACCGGCGCCGTTTCGAGTCGGAGGCGGATGCTACCTTATGCTAAATGCATGCATAGTTTGGCATATGCTGGCTGTTTGCTAATTAGCGTCGAAATCTCTTCGTCCACTCTGTCTTTCAGAAATTTCTCAAAGATTTCGTGATATTGAGGTCAAGTAAGACGCATTCCTTGACTGTCAGGATACGTCAATTTAGGCACCACAGCCAGATTCCATTCTGCAGCATGCTTGCCGCGTCGATCCCGCCCTACGTGCCGTTGACGATGATCCACAAGGCTTGTAACCCGAAGACTGGGACCCATGCTCGTTCCAAGTGTAATAATTCTAGTATCCTTGGCGTACGAAAGTCGCCTAGCTTGAAATTGCCCACCAACACATTCAGAAGCCTGTCGCATCCAGGCTGCGCATTGCAAAGTCATGCAAGAACTTTCTGACGAGACCAATTGCGGTTGAAGAACATAGGTTTTTTTCCCATCTGCCTGTTTGCAAAACTTCGATAGCATTTACAAATAGAGAACTACCATATGTAGGGACACAGTCCGTAACACAGCCGCATATGCCAGGCGCTTCGCGGGCGGTTGCAACAGGCAGCTATCGATACTACACTCAGTAGCCAATGAATTTGACCGGGATGTTTACAGCTGAACAACAACATGCAAGCCACAACGGGAATCACCCAATCAATCACACAATAACTTCCCGCCAAGGCATACTATTGAATGTGCCAAATGGCTCAACTACTCGAGCTTCTGTCTCTTTTGGAATGACTCCAATCCGTTTTCCTGCGTCATATTTCCGTTGGCCCATCCGGAAACAAGTTCACAAGCAATCATGAGCTCTTCGCCATCTGCCAAGTCAACATTCGGCCGGACAGTTGACGGCGTATCAAATCTCCAACCCTTTCAATATGACTCACTTCCAACATCCACAAGCATTCGACTCATTGAGATCTTGCCCCCGACTACAAACGCCACTCGGTGCAGAATGATGACCGCAGATCTCGGCGAGCAACCTCCGTACGTCTGCCTATCTTACACCTGGGGCAGTCCGACAACCATCGTTGAAGAGCCAGCGCCAGAACCAGAAGAATACAGAAATCCAGAAGATTTCATCAAGCTCCCGTTCGTGTTCGAGTCCAAGGGACCCAGTGGTATCACCATACACAACACTGACTATGCCATGAAATATTACGTCGAGAGACACCCATGGATTCCCCGAATGAGACTCGACACAGCTCCAAAGGAAAAGCAGCCAATAGAGGTCAACGGCAGACTGATCTATGTGCAGGAAAACTTGTATTGCTTTCTCAAGGAGTATGTTGCTTGGAAGCACGGGTTGCAGAACAGGCTGAAACCTGAGAACGGAGAAGATGCGGATGAGAGTCAACGCGAGCTCTTCATGAATCCCCTCTGGATCGATGCACTATCAATCAACAAGACCTAGACGAGAGAGCGTCTCAGGTGCAGTTAATGAGATCGATCTTTCGAGGGGCAAAGCGAGTCTTGGCTTGGTTGGGGCCTCCAGATGGATTGACAGAAGACGCCATCGCAGGTCTCGGAATACTTTACATGTCCGATCTTGGAACTTGCGAAGGGGGGATGACACTTTCGGATATACCCGGGATGGATCTTGTTCACTGGTTTGCCGTCTTCGCGTTTTTCCAACGCTCTTGGTTCCGGCGTGCATGGGTTACTCAAGAGGCAGCTTCATGGCGACAGAACGTCATAACCGTCATTCACGGCCGGCGCCTTCTTCCCTGGGAGTGGATCTGCATGATCAGCGTAATGTTGAAGAAGTCCGGACTTCAACAGGAACTGCTTAAGTTCGGATACAACTTCCTCGACGGCGAGCCTTTGTCTGACAATGTGCGCCAGCTTCGAAAGCTGTTTGCCTTTGGCGACGGGGTGAACGAGGACGTCAACACCAATGACTTCGTCAACATTCACGGAAGAGCAAGCGAGGGCATGGACGGTTTGTCGTTCACAAACGCGATTTGGAGCCTTGTGTTTCGTCTTCGGAAAGATGGAGAGAGAATGTACATGGAGGTTCCTCCTCTTCTGCGCGTATTGAACTTGTTTCGAGGCACAGATGCAACCGATCCGCGCGACAAGGTTTTTGCTTTTCTCAACATCGCGTCAGATGCAGATCAACTGGCTTTGGTACCAGATTACAAAGCCAGCGTACAGAGCGTCTTCAGGAAAACCACCCAGGCGATCCTAAGCACGACAAAGTCGCTGTCTATCTTCTCGCAGGTTCAAGAGCCCTGCGACACACAGACTCCTCATTTGCCAGGGTGGGTGCCGGATTTCAGCGCTAGGCTGTCATGTGCACCGCTGGATACAGGAAATGACGATGTGCCATTCTGCGCTTCAGGGCCTGACAGCAAAGCATGGTTTGAAATTCATGGCGACGGTACGATCGAGGTCGAGACTATCGAATTGGATTTCGTCATGACAAGCGAGATGGCTGGCGACAACGCCGAAGACATACTCTTGTGCGTGTTGAAATCAATGCTCAGAATTCCGCACCAATACCCGATTGGAAGATTTGAGATACAGCAGGTTGATGTGCCTTCTGAAGGCCAATATGTGTCTCAACAAGCTGACCCAATATCTTCGCAAAACACACAAGCCTGTCCGGATGTTGTTTCGCCGCGCAAGAAAACTCAGGAGGTCCGCAGTGAGCTGCTTGACCCGAGTACAGTCGAGAAACTGCAAGACTCCACTCTGTATCAATCAATATCGCAAAACAAGCAGCCAGTGTATTACAACTCTGCCGAAAGAAATTCCGTAATCCTCAGCGAGGGGAATACAGTCGACGCCAAAGCTGAGCAGAGCCTCAATGACATCGCGGTAGAAACTCCAGAGACTGATCCAAGCGAGGACGTCATAGAAGAAGCCCAGGAGTCAAACTTGAGCGGGAGGCGAACACCGTACGAGATATGGCCCGTTACTCGGATTGAAGCTATGTGGCGAACGTTAGTCGGAGACATGCTCCCGAGCTCGAGAATAGGCTTCAACCCTGACCCGAAAAAGTTGATGACCCATCCAGCACCACCTTCTCTCGGGTACGGATTCTCTAGCTGGATCGAGGTCGGCATTCTTGAGATGTGGTACCTGTGCCAGAACTTCGGCGCAGACAGCCAAGTCACGGGCGCTGCCTGGCGGCGTGTACTGACGGCGCTCTCTGCCTATGCCGCAATATACCGCGAGCGACATATCCCTTTAACGAAAGAAACGATTGAATTCAGCCTTAAAGCGGACACCATCGAAGAATTGGCTGCCAAGGAAGAAGAAGAGATGAGTTGGGTTGGCTTTGCTCTCAGCAGCCACAAGTTCTTTCCGTCGGCGGCCAGGCTCAGAAGACTCTTGAACGGAACAAAACCGGCAGGTGACCTCCGAGGTTACGACGGCGACCCCCAAGAAGCCATCAATGGGCAGTGGAGGGAGCACGCGTTGAAGAACTTCACCAAGGAGGAAAGAGAAGACATAGACTCATTTGAGAAAAGGATGAAAATCATGCTTAAGGGCAGAAGGTTGTTCACGACAAGATCGGGGCTTCTTGGAATTGGACCTCGGTCCTTGTTTCAGGAGACAAGCTGCGTTTACCAAGTGCATATCATGAAGGGCGCCAAAGTTCCGTATGTTCTCGCAAGCTACGATGACGGAACGTATCGGTTGATTGGCGAAGCCTATGTACATGGGGTTATGAATGGAGAGATGCTTAAACATATGAGCGATCTGCCATGGTGCAAGTACGAAAGAATTCGGCTTAGATAGCTAGAAATAGAAAATGCTCTGGCAGTGCGCACACCATGAACCATCTTCACCTGTAGGCGACAAGACTGCTGCCAACAGACGGGCCCTCTGTGACGCCTATCCTTTCACCATGCGGCGCGGAGAATCGCAAATACGCATCACAAAGTCTTTACTGCGGCATGTCCTTCAAGACCTTCTGCCAGGACGGTCGGGTCGACAGCCTCTTCCACAAGCCTTCAAATTTAGGCCTAGCGGCAACTTCGTCATACAAACCGAGAAACTTGATGTAGGGCATACAAGTGAAGACGTAGATGTCGGCAAGACTGAAGCTCTGTTGGAGGTTAGAAATGGTTCCGAACTCACGGTGTAAGGTATGGTATGTTAAACTTACGTCGCCAAGCAAGTACGAGTTGGAGCCAAGCAAGTCCTCGTAATAGTCCAGTGCAGTCTTGAACATGGCTGTCGCTTTCTCCACCTCAAGAGGATTGGCAGCCTCAGCAGGACAACACGGCATGGTCAGTGTAGGGCCTTAAGTTGAAGTTGCGTGTTTTCCAATCTTACTTCTTCCACAATTTTTCATTGCACAAGGTTAGAATAGACGGGTCAAAATAGGAGTAGTCGATGCTGAGTGCTTTCTCAAACTTCCCAATCATGATCGGGTCGCCGCTAGTGATGACATCCAGCGAACTGGAGGCACCAAACTTGGCCACGATGTAGCGACAGGTGGCCCGAGATTCGAACAACTGAAGGTCCCCGTCTTGAATAACGGGGATGCGACCAAATGGGTGGTACGTCTTGATGTAATCGGGGTTCTGAGCCATGTTTTGAGAAACAATTCACAATATGAAGAATTCGTTAGTCGCATAGCCTTTGCTCCCCCTTTTGAAGGGTGATCTGAGATAGATCGTAATCGATCCCTAGCTCATTTAGAGTAATCATCACTCGGTGAGTGCAGCCGGACGTCGGAGAACCCCAAAGTTTGAGCGCCATGATTGGATAATCTTAGTAGTATGAAGCTTGATTGTTTTTTCAAAGACAGGGACTTTGATGAAAGGATTGGATGGCAGCGAGAGAATCCATCGGCAATGAGGTTGAACCACTCCATTTTGTACTAATTTCAGGATGAATCTTTAACAGCACCTAGTCATCCAGTGCGCATAGTAAAGTCTTCGGCACCGACTTCAATTGTCGAGACGTCGAATGGCTTCCTAAGCAGCGACCTCATTCTACCGCAGTCTGCGTCGACCTAAGAGAGATTAATAATTCGATCCCAGTCAAAACCTAGACCCGCGGGATTCCAGAGATAAGACCGCTGTTTTTGGAAGTATGCTCCCAAAATTGATCGTGTACATTGGTCTCGGGAGGATATGTATGTTGATGTCCGCAACTGGCCGGCTAGGGGGTTGCAGCAGGCCCCCACGATCCGTCACCCTGGTTCCTTGCAAGGAACGACTTCCTTATTTGTAAGCCGCGAGAATCTCCGGATAGCCATCATACTCATTTTTTGTGCTCGTCCAACTCACTGTTCATGTTTAATTTCAATAAATATGATACGGAAATGTGACCGTGGGAACGGCCGGTGAGTATCAATGGAATAACGCCGAGTGAGGCCGTTGAATTTCCATAAATAGGTGGAGGCAGGTACAATACGCGTATTAGATCAAGTAAACGTTTCATGTTCCCAGTGATGACAACACGTACTAGGGAATAGGGAGAACTTGATTGAAAGAGATCAGATATGAAGAGACTGGATAGTAGTCTCGTTTGGGCAAGATGAGCCCCTTCAGAGAGGGATGCTTGCAAACCACGCTTCATGGGATCACACATGCACTGGAATCTTGACATTTAGGATAGCCTGGTCAGCGGCTGTACTCTTTGCCGGCTGGGACGCTCAATTGGCTCCAACACATCCTAAGCCCACCACGCGGAGGGGGCCATTTAAAGTTTGTGCTCCATGTATTTGACTCGCTAAGGTAGGCTAAGGTGACATTTGTAATCGGAACCAAAATTCATTCTCACGTTCTTCGATGGATTTCTTATGCCTTTCTGTGTAAGCCGCGGTATTCTATATATTGAGAATGTGTATTGAGCATTGCTTTATTTACGATGAAAGCTATCAACTCTTGGACACACTGCTCGCAAGACCTACAAATTATTCAACCACTTTAGCATTTATCTCACAATTTTCGCTTGACAAATTTCATAATGGGCGTCATTGCAGTTGCTGGAGGAACCGGTGCCATGTGACGCACGATCGTCGAGGGTCTTGTTCGTGATGGGACTCATCGCGTGGTCATTCTCGCAAGAAAGGTCAGAAATCGTCGATCACTCATTTGGACACGCAGGTATTCTGACTTTGACCACAGGCCAATCCCGAGAAAGAGGCTGAAATCGGCGCCCGTATTGTTGCCGTCGACTACTCTGATTCTGATCAGATCAGCACTGTCCTAGAGGCTAATTCGATCGATACCTTCATCTCGACTCTCAACTCCTCCTTTGGCATCGAGTCCGAGCTCAACCTCATCAAGGCTGCGAACCAGTCAACCGCGACGAAGAGATACGTCGCAAATGTGTGGGGCATCACTTACACCCCAGAGTGAGCCTCCCCTAGCCAAGCTTGATTGACATAGGCTATAGCTAACCTGTGAATATCAGGGAGTCAAAGGTGTTCCCCGCTGCAGAGGAAAAGGTTCAAGCGATGCAAGCTCTCGAAGCGTCCTCGCTCGAGTGGACAAGTTTCCTGATTGGCTTTCTCTCTGACTACTTTGTTATGCCTCGTGGCAAGTCGTACATGACACCCTTGGTCGTTCTGGTCGACATGGTTCACAACGTCGCTGCCATTCCAGGCTCTGGCTCAGTCCCTGTCGTATTGACGTACAGCTTCGTTATTCCCAAGTTCGTGATCCGAGCTCTCGCTCTTGATCACTGGGAAAAAGACATGTACATCATCGGGGACAAAATGACTCTCAATGAAGTCGTGGCTTTGGCAGAGGAAGTCAAAGGAACCAAATTTAGTGTCACACACGACTCTATGGACAATCTTCAAGCTGGAAGGGTCACCGAGCTTCCGTCCCATGAGGCGTATTATCCTTATTTTCCTAAGGAACAAATGCGGGGCCTCTTGGCTTTCTTCGGCATCATGTGGGAGTCGGGGAAATGCAATCTTGAACCTGCTTACACCCTCAACCAGAGATTTCCCGATATAGAGACGACCAGCGTTCGTACGTTGTTGGAATCTGCATGGAAGGGGATCTGAAAAGTCTAGGATGAGATCGTGGTATTTCAGGTACCCTCAATTCCAAGGCCCTGCTTTCTTCCTCTCTGAAGTAGTGATCCGATGATTGATCCACTGTGCTTACTCTCAAATCATCGAATCGTGCCCAAGCAAGTCTTGAGTGGCCAAAAATGACAGGGGCCTATGCAGATCCGAGGCGTTGGTGATGGCGGCCCAGCTTCGATTGGACTTTCGACCAATCAATTTTTCATCGTTGCCCGGCTGTGCAGTGCAGCAACCCGTTGGTTCTGCAATTCAAACACCATAACCCTGCCCCTAATTTTGAATCTCCATCAAAAATGCATCACCCCTGTCTCTTGCCGAGGGAGCTCAGCCTGATTGCTTTTGCCATATTTACAGCTGCAGCCCGCGATCGCGGCGATGGTCTTCCATCACCTCCCAATTGTAAAACTATACTTCAACAGACCTTCGATCGTCTGTCTCTCCCAAATGCCTTCTATTATAAATCGTCCAAGACTTTTTAGGCTTAGTCGTGTGAGGCTAGAGCTCCCGACTGGTTGGCGCCGTGCGGCGATTGTCAACATTTGCCTCATGTCAATCTGCTTCCTGGTCCTTCTCAGCATATTGATCACAGCAATATCAAAAACCGGAAATGTGGCACAAGTATGGAAGTTCTACACAGCAGACTGCAGAAGTAGGAGTTCCAGCGTTACGAACACCATGCTACATCTTCTCCTCAACATCCTCTCCACCATTATCCTCGCCTCGTCTAGCTTTTTTATGCAGGTCCTGAACTCTCCGTCTAGGAAAGAGGTGGACGAGACACATGCCACAGGTGATTGGCTCGACATTGGGATACCTTCGTGGCGGAATGCATTCCGACTTTCCCGCTTTAAGCTGTGGAGTTGGATCATCCTTTTTCTAAGCTCTGTCCCTATACATGTCTTTTTCAACAGTTCAATCTTCCAGATCGACAGCCGAATGGGCGACTTTCACCTGACGATTGCTACCGACTCTTTTGTGAAGGGGGGGCCCTTCTTTCTACCTGGAGCGAGCCTGTACACCGACGACCTCTTTTCGAACTACACCCGTCACGAATGGTCGAGTGATTTGCCTCCCTTTGGGGATCAGCGTTCTTTCAGATTCGAAGCATACTCGACCGACCGCAATTCAACAGACGTAGTGAACGTCACAAAAGCGGCAAAACAGGGGTCCCAATGGCATAGATTAAGCACAACCGAGTGCAGTGCCCTCTACGTAGGGTCCAGGTCGGACTGCAACGGGCTTCGGGAATACCGGAACGTTATTCTTATCTCTAATGGCTCTGGGTGGCAAAGATCCGATCTTTGGAACCTTTCTGACTCGGCAAACGCCCTTTGGGAACCCGTGGTGCCAAGCAACGAAATCAACACTCTGTGGCTCTCGACACCTTGCAGCATGAAAGGTATCATCGTGGAGAGCAACCCACTTTGCCAAAATACTTGCGCCGACTTAGTGGACACCCCGAGTTCTTCGGGACTCTGGCGAATTCCGACGTTTGACTGGTATGAGGCATCATCGACTCCGTACTTTCCGCCTATGGCGTGGAATTTTACGGATCCCCTAAGCTTGCCCAGAATCCCTAGATGGAGTTCGACATTGTACGCGGCGCCAGGCAATGAATCCGCACCAGTCTTTGGATATCGAGATTCCTCGTATAACCTGGAGATCGAATACTGTCTTGCAGAACCTAGGGACTTGAGCGGGTCTTGCGGCGTAGCCCTCTCAAAACCCCTCCTTCTCGCTGTCGTTATTTCAGTCTTGATCAAGCTCATTGCCTGCATCGTAGCGATACAGTTCCTGGGTTCCGAAGAGCCCCTTGTAACCCCCGGTGATGCCATTGCATCTTTCATTTCGAAGGCTGACGTCAACATCGAACAGCCTGGCTTCTCGAATTTGAGTATATTCACAGAGGCCAAAAAGAGAAAGAAAGACAATGTTGCGTATGAGCATGCGGGACCTACCCAATGGGTTAACGCTTCTAGGACTACAGGTGCTTGCATATCTTCTAAGGCTTGGATTAGTACATACGTCATCTTGGTCTTCGGTGTTGTCGTAGCGATCGCCTGCTGCGCCAAGCAACTTTCTAGCAGTATCCCACTGTGAGTTGGCCCTTGAATGGCAAATGAATATCGGGCTATGATATGGTCTGTTCTTGGCTGATATAGTTCTAGGAGATGGATAAAGACCAATCCTGCGGAATCGAAAAGCGTCCTCTCTGCCATAGATGGTGGTGTGGCATTCGTCTCATCGGTACTCGTCGCCAACGTACCTCAACTATACCTTTCATTCTGGTATCTCGCTTACAATACACTGATCACACGGATGGAAATCGCCAGGGAATGGTCACGATTCTCTACCGGGTATCGCCCGTTACGTGTATCCTCTCCGAGGTAAACGAACATTCGTCCTTCTGTGAAGCGGTTTGAAAACAAAGACTTACGGCTTGAAGGGGTCAACAAATCGATACATACAGGCTCCAGCTACCTTATAGACAGAGCATTCCTCTCATTACAGCGAGTATAGTACTTCACTGGCTGCTTTCAAACTCCTTGTTCGTCATCGTGTCTCAAGGCAGTAAGTCATTTTTCTCTCGTTGTTAAGTGTAGTAGAGACACTTATGCACTGCAGACTACTTTGAGATGAGCCTGAATAGGTCAGATGGAGGATACAAAGGAGATCCCATCAGCCTTCCCCCGAACACAGTCGTCGGTTTTGGAACAGCATCTTTGCCAGTATTGCTTCTCGCAGTCATTGGAGGCATCATGATGATCATACCCATCATTCTTTCGAGAAAACAGCTTGCTGGCTATATGCCTATTGTTGGGTCAAACTCTATGGCGATGGCCGCTGCATGTCGTGTCTCACCCATAGCCAAGATTCCCACTAGGATTGACCATGATGATGAAGGTCAAGCAACCGAGCTGGAAGAATTGAGACCAGCATCAAGCATTGCGGTTTCGGAGGAAGGACCGAGTGCTCCCAGCCAGTCCACCGACATGTCTCTCTTTCTCCTGAGATGGGGCGAGGTGGAGATGCCGAAGAGCTGGTACGAAAGGGTCGAGTTGGATGGACAAGAGGCAGCAGAAATTGGGCACTTGAGTTTTGGCACAGTCCTAGACGAACCTAAGCCCCCAAAGGAAGGTCGATTCTATGTCTAGTAGGTGGATTTTCAAACATGAAAATTTGTGAAACGAATCGCGGACCCAGTCCGGTAATTGAGGTGTTCGACTAGAGATTCGGTAGCGACAATGTGCTCAATTGCGATGCTCATTACGGCCGCGGAAAGTATTCACGCGGCCGAAGTCCGAATGTAGCTTGTGTTGTCGACTGTGCGACTTTCACCCCGCCGGAATGGGGAAGCGACACGATTGACCCAATGGCACACGCTTTTGGGGATTGCTATGTGGTAATTTTTGCACATCTAGCACAAAATCGCCGGAGGAGCCCTTGCCGATGCGAACGCACGCGACGTAGCATTCTCCCAGCAATTCTTCAGCAAGTTGAGACGGGATTGACACGGCTTTTGAGCAACCTAACCCCTCACTTCGTGACATGACCAAATACACCATAAATAGTCCCCGACATCAAAAGATTTGGACAATTATCTTCTAGTCAAACATATTTGACTTAGGCTTTCTGATAATGGGTTGCAGAATCCAGTACTCTGTGCCTCAAGAGGCATCGAGAGTCTTTTGCGAAGGGATTCTTAACAACCCCTTCGTCGGACCCCTGTCACTGGAGCTTTTGGCCTTGAGCAAGCGCATTCGATTCGAGGGTTCCGACCTACCGAGCGTCCCTGTCAATTGGCGGTTTGCAGAAAGCATTTCGGCACTGAAGGCATACGAAGCTCTTCTACTGATGCAACTCGTGTCTAAGAAATATGGTTTGAGCAATACCGAAGTCACGATCAATACGTGAGTATCCCGATCGCTGATTGCTTGCCGATGGCCACGATCTCATGAGCGGTCTAGGGACCATGCCACGTTATTCTTCATGACGCCAATGATCGCTTCCGTGGTCCAAGACGGAAAACGCATCCCATTCGGCCCAATGTCTCCTGAGACTCAAAAGCTTTTCCCGAATGAGGACAAGCATCGTGCCATCGACGGTTTGCATAGAACATTGGCGACCAACATCTACAAGGCACGTGATGACCGCTATTATCACATCCACGGTTTAGTTGCACCCTTCACATGCGTCGGAATCGAACCTTATCTGACTAGAATAGGTAGCATGAACCCGGAGCCGACGCTGACAGCGCTTGGCTTACCGTTAGAAGGCGAGCCCGACGATACGTATGAGTCCGTCGTCCGCAGGTTCCAGGATGTCATATCCGAACTTGACTCGTCTGATCTTGATCAGCTCATGAACGAGCAACATCGGCAAGCCGGCACTATTGTCTATACCGCAGATGAATACTCGGAGACTGAGCAAGGACAGCTATGCGCCAAAGTTGGACTTTACGAGCTTTCAAAGGATACAGAATCTGGTCAGCCGGCAAGTTGGTGGCCTGAAAAAGTTCCTCAAAGTCTAGGCTCGACCACGATCAGACCGCTCGCAGGCCTGAAAGTGGTCGACTTGACACGCGTCATTGCCGGCCCGGCTATTAGTCGCAGTCTTGCAGAGATGGGAGCTAGTGTGATGAGAGTGACCTCACCCAATGTCACGGATCTCTCAGCCCTTCACCAGGATTTGAACTGGGGCAAATGGAACTGCCACCTAGACTTGCAGGAGCCTGGTGATAAGGACAAGTTACGAGAGCTGATACGCGACGCTGACGTTGTGGTGGATGGATATAGGCCTGCTGTCATGGAGCGCCATGGTTTTGGTCGCCGAGCTATCTACGATCTTGTCAAGGACCGGCCTCGCGGCATCATCCATGTTCGAGAGAACTGCTACGGTTGGCATGGACCTTGGAGTCACCGAAGTGGTTGGCAACAAATTAGCGACGCAGTAAGTACGCGTTTCTCTTTGGTAATGACTGCTCCTCTAAACGGATGTAGTGTTGTGGTGTGTCTATGGGCTACGGTAGAGCCATGGGTCACGACGAAGCGGTGACTCCTGTGTTTCCAAACTCAGACTATTGGTAAGTTTCCTCCGCACTCTACTTGCATATTTCGCTAAACCGTAAAGTAGTACCGGCGTATGTGGTAGCGCGGCTGTTCTTGATGCACTGGTCAGGCGGTCGGAACAAGGTGGCAGCTACGGCATTGACGTAAGCAATCCAGGCTTGAGGTCACTTGGCACATGCTGACGACACTTCGAACAGGTCGCACTCAACTACTATTCGCAATGGCTTGTTCGCTCATGCGGGACGTACCCGGAAGATGTTTGGACAGAGCTGTGGCAAAGACACGGCTCACCTGTGTTCCGTCACTACCACGCGATGAGCTACTTGCTCCCTTCGGTGATGAAGCTTCTTCGAGAGCACGATGCCGCGGCCCTGTTCAACCCTGCGTTCTTCGAAGAACGCCATACCAAGTTCATCAAAACCACCTTTTCTCAAGTGAAACCAATCGCTCAATTCACGGCCGGTAGTGTTCATTTGGGGTATCAGGTTGGGACACGTGGTAATGGAGTTGATTGTCCGAGATGGCCGACAAGTCTTTCCGTGGAAGTGGTGACCAACAGCAACTAGAAACTGGGACCGTGAATATGAAGGTCTGTTTACTTTGACTAGGATAATAAGTATATTTGAATGTTATCTTAATTACCGAGCAAGAGTAAGTCGCGAAGAATGGTCGCGTCCAATGTAGAAGGAAATCAAAGCAGGTCAAGACCACCGCATCCAGCACCGTCGTAAAGGGCTCCAAGCCTAGCACCTGAGAATAGAAATTGGGCGTTGTCAAATGAGAAGATGGACAGATATTGCAGCCCATCTAGAGGTGTCCGTTGACACACAACTTGCAGTTGTTGGACTGTGGGAAAAGTCAGCAATGTGAATAACGGTCAGTTAACTACCTAACTCACAGCGGACAAGATGCTGGCAACGACGGCGGCTGTGCACTTTGAGTCTTCCTTGACATCTACTCCAGAGTCAGTGTTTGGTGGCCCCTGAAGACAGGAGCCATTGCTTACCAAGGCCACGAGCAGCAATTGCCCACATGCAGGTAACACCACCTGGAGTAAGGGATCCAAGGCAGCCTAGAACTCAAGTTAGATGGGGCAATTGAGCTGATATTTTGGGTCCTTACTGAAGAAACGGCGCCAGCCGCAGTGCATGAAAGGCACATCGCTGCGCTTGTCGAGGTCTCTGGTCTCGACATCCAGCTCGGTGTCTAGAACGATGAATCATGTCAGTTGCGTCTCTAGTGAGATATTTGTGCAGAAGTATGCATACCCTTGAAATAGGCTTCGAGAGCAGTCTTCCAATCCTCGGGAAGATTATCCGGGATCTCAATGTTGTCGGCAGCCCTAAGAGCAAGGGAGCTTTCCTGGGAAGGCATGTCGGCTGGCACAGCCAGAGCCAAGGGAGCCATCATCAGGCAGGCAAGAACAGAGCTGAACTGCATCTTGGTTTATTATGTAAGAAGAAGTATGATTAGATGGATGCTGAAAAAGACTTGAATTGTTGGAGTGTGATTGCTTCTGATGACCACAACTCGAGATGTGGGAATGACGTTTCTACTACTTATACAAATTTATTGATGCCCGGTGGAGCGTAACAGGACTAGCTGCGTCGATATCATGTTCCTGTAGTTGACGACTTCTTACAGTTGAAGCCTTCACATTCAACTAACCTAGATGCATCTCGACTTTGATTGTCTACCACGCGGTCCGTGACCACATCATCATTGGCCGAAATCATCAATTGAGTCCTGGGATATCTCGCCATACCAAAGACAAGCACCATTCCTTCGGAAAATTAAAGGCTTGAGTTCAATTAATTTACTTTGACCTTTCGAAGCCCCAGTTAGTTCGTGGCTAAAACGTGTCATTGAGTCAAGTCGTAGCCGTGCTGCCGAGCATCCGAGCTGGAATTGATTACTTGGGGTCCACGCACGAACTCAAATTCCGGTGAGGTCAGCAAAGATCCCATTCTTGTTGAATGATTGTCCACTCACATGCGGTTTGGAATCCACGAGGAGTTCGTTTCATTAAACCTTGTCAGAGTTGTCGGCTCGTCGGAGGCTGGCAACAGCATTTCCGCAACACCATCGCGAACTTTTGTCACTAGTGAGATATGAGAAATCGTGGACCACGAAAAGAACGTGAAAGATTCTGGGGCTCTCATAGGGTAGTTGCAGACGTACAGGAAACACGAGGTCTGAATTAGCGGCAACTTCTAACGTAATCGATTTTGCGACAATGAGGCCATCGACGACTGCAAAAGGCACGTCAGTCAAAATGTATATAATCGCAAACCAACAACGACTGTCGTAGTTGTATCATCTCATCGGACAAACACATTCACTCCTTCAATCCCAGTCTTCAACTCCTCTCACTCCTTCGGAGCTTCATTCAATCACAATGGCGACCCTCAGCCGACCCGTCCTCTTCCTCCTCACCACGCTCTTTCTCTTCTACGGATTCAGCGCCGCCTTCCCCTCCTTCCCCGGCGCCCTCGAGCCACGCTGCTGGAAAAAGGGCTGCGACCACTGCGAGCGCTGGACCGTCACCATCGACCACCCCGGCTCCTGCAACAGCGTCAACCGCGACAACCTCAAGGCCGCCATCGACAGCACCTTCGTCAACTACGCCGGCAACTGCAGAGGCGAGGAGGCTGCCTTCAACAACCAGGCTATCCCTGGCATTCAGGGCATTGGCTGCAGAGTCACTGTCCACTTTCCTCGTGGCAACAAGGGCGTTGATTGGGGTGGCTTGATTGGTTCCAACCTGGTTGGCACCGCCAGCTGGGCCATCTCTGGCACTTCGAACGATGGCAGTGTTCACTGTGGTGGCGCTTGCCAGTGGTGATTACTCAGTCGATGCTTTTGCTTTGATGATTGACCGCAACAATAACAACATGCGGAAATGGAACGAACGGGGATGAGGGCGGGTGATGTTTCTTGTCTGGTCTAGCTTCTCGGCTGCTTCAATTCTGTAGCGATGCTCTCAATGGTCGTCGTTCTCTTAGTACTGTTTTTATTAGTTCCGACCTGATGTTTTATTTTAAGGTACGATCAATTCTCTTCGAAAATCTAGAAATCTCAATAATATTGAATCGTCGAATCATTCGGCAATTGTAAGAGTGAGTGAGTGATCAGTTTCCTACTAATATGATAATCAATGACGTGGGTGACAGACACTGCGATTTACTTGGAAAAGAGCACTGTGAACGTATTCCTGCAACGATTTTCTGCGAGACTAAATAGAATTAACCGAATGATAAAACAACCCATGTCAACTCGTTTGCAAGGTTGCAGGCAACCTATTCGCCATCATCAGCTGATTGGATAAGGAACCATATGCCACTCCTGAAATGGTAGCATCCAGCTCCATTGGCAACCTGGGCTGTTTCGCAATTCACCACATCGTCTCAGTATGCAGCACACGAAAACGCTTGCTCTTTGTCATGATTTTATTTACTTCGCCCTATGGGCTAGCCTCAGAAACCAAGGCCATAGTCATTACGCATTTTTATACAATGTCATCAAGTCATTCATCAGAGCCTCCCATCGCCATTTTCACCTTACAACTTGGCCGCATCCTTGGGGTTCTTGATCTCAACAATCAGCTTGCCCGTGTTGATGCCCTTGTACAGGTCAACCAGGGCCTGCTCGGCCGCCTTGAGACCGCCCTTGATGATGGTCTCCTTGCGCTTGAGCTTGCCCTCCTCGAGCCATTGGGCGAGCTCCTTGCGGGCCTGGGGGTACTCCTTGATGAAGTCGAAGACGATGAAGCCCTGCATCTTGATGCGCATGGTGATGATGTTGGCGTAGTTCTGTCGCGTGTCAGCTAAAATGTTCTGTTCGACAGCGGGAAGTGAAGCGACTTACCCTGGGGCCTTGAGGGGTGGCGGAGTTGTACTGGCTAATACCACCGCACATCACAAAGCGGGAGTGCTCCTTGGCGCGCGCAAGCGCCATGTCAAGAATCTCTCCACCAACGTTGTCAAAGTAGACATTGATAAAGTTGGGCGTCGCCTCCTTGAACTTCTGCTTGAACTCGGGGTCCTTGTAGTTCAGCGCGGCGTCGAAGCCGAGCTCCTCAGTCAGCCAGCGGCACTTGTCGTCGGAGCCGGCGATGCCCACGACGCGCGCGCCCTTGAGCTTGGCAATCTGGCCGGCGACGCTGCCGGTGGCGCCCGCGGCGCCGGAGACGACGACGGTCTCGCCGGGCTGCGGGTCGCCGACGCGCAGCATGCCGAAGTAGGCCGTCAGGCCAGTCATGCCGATGGCGGAGAGGTAGTCGACGGGCTGGGAGACAGCGGGGAAGGCGGAGACGGGCTCGATGCGGCTGTCGTGCAGGACGGCGTACTCGGACCAGCCGCCGAAGACGGGGAGGACGTCGCCCTCCTTGGCCTTGGAGGACTTGGAGGCGACGACGCGGCCGACGGTTGCGCCGCGCATGGTCTCTCCGATCTGGACAGGGGGGAGGTAGGATCGCTTGTCTGCATGGCGGAGGTTAGCTTTCGTAATGCTGCTGGGAGCGACTTGGGGGCATGCATGCGTACCATTGAGCCAGCCGCGCATGGCGGGGTCGAGGCTGAGGTACCAGTTCTCGATCAGGATCTCGCCATCCTTGAGGTCTTCGGCCTTGGGGACGGGCTTCTGCTCAGACTTGAAGGTCTGTCCGGGGACGATCTCGGCTTTGGGGCGCTCGGCCAGGACGATGGAGAGGTTTTGTTGAGACATGTTGGGAGGTTTGTATGGACTGTACTACAAGAGAGAAAGATTCAAACAAATTTGCCTAGAATTTGGGGGGGGTATCAAACAAATAGCAAAATTTAATCAACACAGAAGACTTTGAGTTTCGTAGAATTAAATTGCTCGTGCTAGAAACGGGTGGCCGATGGGGGTTAATGTAGTTTCTTGAGTCGTTCGGTCTCCCACGTTCCTCGGGCGGTGTTACTTACCCCTCCAAGACCATCTCACCGTGAATCGCCGCCCTTTTTTGCGCACCACATATTTTTTTTTTTTTACCTTTGGTGCTCATGCTCATGTCATGACTTCATGCCCCGCGCCGGAGCAGTATGACGAAGAGGGACATTGGGCCGCACGAGCTCCGAGCCTCGACGAACGATCGAGGAATGTTCTCCGGCGCACGGAGCACGGACTAGTAAGGATGGGGCCTGGACGCGTCTTCAATGTCTCTAAGCTTCTGGCGGGCGAACTGCTGGCCGGTTCCCCCGGAGTCGCCGCGCAACCGCGGGGCCGCACCCTTGGCGGCGAATCGTGTGTATGGGGACGGAGATTTTCCCCGTCGGGATGTGCACCTCAGGAGGGGTCTTTTTCGGAGGGGCCCATAGTTGCGACTGTCTATCTGTGGATGAAGAAGGCTGGGTTTATTGGGTATCCGAACGGATGAATAACCTTGAAGGATTGCTACACCACCATAACAAAGAGGGGGGGCTGGAAGGCACAGCCGGAGCCTGGATTGCTCCGTGTCGATGTTTGACATGGTGGTTGCACACTTGATTGAGTCTCTGACAATCGTTAGGCACCGGCTTGCTGCGTCTTGGCCTCCGTATCCGTTGGTGGGGCTGAATAATCGGTACATGACGCCATGCCGAGGCATGAGGGGCGGGCGTCGCGCGACAGTGACACCTCAGCGAGCTGCGAGTAATCAGTCCTGTCAGACATGGCTGCCGACGTCCTTCGGGCCTGTCGCTGCTTCAGCTTCAACGTTCAAGGGACCCTCATGCGGGAACGGGGACGTCGGGACGGAGCAGCTGGGATGTCAGGTGGGGTGATGGTGGATGAGGCGGCGGGCCTTGCATGCCCGTTCTCGGGATTAGCAATGCGTTGTGTTGCTGTTTCACCAAGGGTAGAGAACCACAAAGACTATCTGTAACCTAACAAGGAAGCCTCCCGATGTTGTCGATGTATATAGGTACTGTACTCTATTCACATAAACTGGGGAGAAGAAGGCACTAGAGATCCCCGTAGAGCAGCCAGTTGAGTGATTTGCCATAACGAATGCGAGTACTGTTTGAGAGAAAGAGACGGAGCTGTTGACGTGTCCGATTGGACGCCCCCATTCCTTTGGGGCTCCGTGTCTCGAAGCCGAGGCACGTTGCTAGAATTTTTCCTTTTCTTGGTTCACCGACGGTCGACGCTCCCAATGCGGTCCGGTCGACGATGCAGTTCGGCCGATCGGCCGGCTCATGGGCTGTATCAGATTCAATCCCGGTCCCGCCAATCGTGCCTCGGTATGGGGGGATCTGTCAGCACTTTGTTAGCGTCGGTCATCCTGAGCATGGGTCGGTCGACGGGCGCCCACTTTGCCTCACCGAACATACCGAGGATGTTTCGGTCACTCCCGGTCAACTCGGTGTACCACAATGTATTTCTTTCATGACCCTTCCACACTTCCCATAGCTTCGAACTCAAATTCAACACCCCACTGTTCAAAGATACAGCCAAGTGACACCAGAACATCTCGTTCCACGTCTTGCCAAGCCGGAGACAGGTACCTTTCGTTCGCTAGATATTTCGTTCCAGTCATGTGCCTGAGCAGCTCGGCGTGGGGATTCTCTCCATGCAGATAGACCTTGCGCAGGCGAGGATAGCAGTCTGCATCTCTTGCAAAGCGAAGCAAACTCGGAGCCAGATCTTGGCTTACCCCAGTGATACGGAGATCTTCAAGACAAGATGGCAGTACCTCGACCAGCCTCTCGCCTTCTGGGTCGTCATTTAGGATGTTGATGACCGTGCCGGCATTTCTGCCGCGATTGATGCTCCAGGGGCATGGACCAAGAATGGCGTCTTGGCACAAGTGAAGAGTCTTGAGGTTGGTAAAGTGGCGAAGCGTTTTGATGACTGGGCTTTGGACCAGCAAGTCCACCTTTTCTTCACGCATAAGTGGCCAGTCGTTTCTTGCTTGGCTGTGTCTCTCCCAATTAGAAAACGGTTCCAGCTCGACATGCTTCAGGGTGTTTCTGTGTGGCCACAAGAGTAATACAGCTTGCCACGGTGTGAACTGCTCGGTGGATGAATAATGGGTATTCGGTTGCTCGCTCATGATGCGGTCCTCGCGAACGTTTCCTCGTGCAAAGATGAAGGTCTCAAGAATCTCTCCCTGAGTCAAAAGATATCTCAAGTCCGCAAAACTGAGCCGGCAATTGACGAGTCGCATGGTTCTGATTCTTCCGAGGTGCCGAGACTTGATCTCGACCCCGCCTGCACCATGTACGCAAAGCTCTTGCAGCCGTGGGCAGTGATCCATCAAAGCCGCCTGGATATGCATGTCCCCCAGAACGTAGCTGCCAATATGATGGTCGGCTTTGAGCTTTGGGCGAAAAACAAAACTCAGCTTTTTGATGCCTGGTACCGGGAAGTCCAAGCCATGTTGATACAAGACCTCCTTCTCCTTGCCATAGGCTTGATCCTGCGTCTGCCGATGGGAGCAGTCCACAGTGACTTCGAGGTGCTCGAGGGCAGGGTATCGAAGGATCCGAAGAAGCCACTTGGGGTTTTTGGGGGCAGGAACTCCTGAGAGATCAAGCTCAATATGTCTAACATAACCCAGAGCACCAAAAGAATAGAATGGTGTGCTTCTTGAAAGGACATTATCCGTATTTCTGGTGTGTCCCTTGACTCCCTTCTTCGTCCCTGAGGATCTGTATCTTAGTAAAGTTTTATCAACACGCATATAGATACGACGAACCTTTCTTGCCGTCAACCATTGTCCAATCGGAAGCAAAGACGTACTCGAACATATCCGTCAACTTTCCGCGCCATACTCTAGCACCGGGAGTCTTTTCACGGCCATAACGGTCATGACTCAGGTGAAGAGTATGCCATGCGTATGGGCCGACCAGGGAGCGAAGCCGGGAGCAGGTCTGAGACAGGTTGACGAGGGTCTTCTGATATGTCCAGGCATCGTCGTCGTAGGCGGCCATGTTACTGTGCCTCCGACGGATGCGGTCAGCACCAAGATGGCCGATAATTTCGATTATGAGATCGTCGCAAAGATGTGTAAACCGCAACCCCCATATGCTAGGACGGTTAGGGTCTTTCAAGATTATCCGAAACTCGTGTCCCCAATTTCCTCCATAACGCTTCCCGGCCGCAGGGTGTGTCAATCCGCAGCGCCGGACCTCAGGCTTTGGATTGGGCATCTCCAGTAAGCTACCAGGTGCCTGGCTAGAACGACGGGCGATGTTCCAAGTCGATGTTGAGCAGCCGGATTGAGAAAATATTGCTTTCTCATTAATAAGAATGGAAGATGCTTCATATTCTGACTTCATATCATATTTACAGTTTTTTTTTGAGTCACCATGGTACCTAGATAGCCATGCACCTTGGTGATTTTTGGAATCTTTCCAGGCTTTCACGAAGACTTGATAGACCGCAGACGTCCACAACGGTTCCGGTAGAAGATTCAATGGGATTTATTTCATTAATTCATTCTTTGAACATCCTAATCAATTTCCAGCTATTCAATATCAGTAAATTCAAAAGACTGTGTTGCTGGAGAGGAGAATATGCAAGTATACAATATTGCGTGTATCAGATTCGATGTGTATACGTATAAGATGGTATGTAGATAGGCCCCACGACCCACTTCATCCGAACGCACCTGCCTCCCGTCGCATGGTAACCATCGTCAACAATCTTGGAGCTTCATTTTTTTCGCGCCCGCCCATCGTCTTCCAAAAACGCCCGGGTCGAACGTGCTAAGACTCCGCGATTCGAACAGCCAGCAGGCATCTCTTCCGATCAGGCGGCATATCAACATGGCAAACGAGTGTGGCTGTGCCCTGGATTGAGCCACCGGCTGATTTTCTGAGGGATCGTCCCCGCGACCGAGATTACCGTCGACTGTTCCTACGATCCGAAGAATCTCGCCGACCGCAATCTCGATACAAAAGCTTGCTCGAACTCTACGATAAAATACGGATCAGCTGTTGTGACAACAGCTGCATTCCTCTCCAGGTCCATCGTGCATTCCTGCGACCACCCAGCTCGAAGTGAGACATTGCGCCACGCCCAGCAACGACAACAAATTCGACGACCACCCTCGGCTCGATACGATGAGATGACCGAGAGACCAGCATCTATATAGAGCCACCCAACAGTTGGTCATCGCGCGAAAGCAACCCACGAGCGAGCCCTTCTACCGAACCGCAATCCCACTACATTCGCCGAGACACCCGGTCTCTCCGTCCAAATACCCAATCGTAGCACTTCAACATCAACCACCACCACTGAACGAGACCCGAGACCCGACTATCAAGATGCCAATGACACCACAGCAGGCCACGCATCTTAACCGGCAGGCGCGACGCCGGGCTGAACGGGCAGCAGAGGAGATGTCCTTTGGCAAAGTCAGCTCAGAAGATTATCTCATGCGACTGCGATCGAGACGACGACCAGGGAGGCCATATGAAGTGGAAGAAATACCTGCTGCAGTGGAAATCGAGGACGATGACGACGAGCACGCTGTCCCATCTTGCGAGTCCAGATACTCGTCGAATGCAAGATGGAGTTTTCCCCAGCATCGCGAAGCGCCTGCGAGGATGGGCGCCACAACCCATGTTCCACGAACGCTGGCGGCAGTCAGGGCAAGAGATGTCTCTAGCCCCAGCCCCATAGCCAGATCCTCGACAAGATTCAGTGTCCCCTCGCGGGGATTTTATAGCGAGCGCCCGAAGAGCCAACATGACTTGCTTTCTATATCCCAACATACCTCAGTCACTACGTTGGGCTCTGGGACGCCCTCCAGTGCGTCACAGTCTAGGTCAACGTTGAGTCTGATCAGTCCAAACAAATCAGTCCGTAGGGCAGCATCCGTTGCTGCCCTATCTACGAAGCCAGACGCCTTCGAAAGCGATAGTCCGCAGCGTCGAGGGCATAGTCGCAGCCAATCAACCCAGACTGTCAACTTTTCCGACGGTCCTTTACCACGAGGCACTCTACAGAAGAGAAGCTCTCTGCGCGTACTCAAGGATAAAATACGACGAGTGGCGAGCGCCTTCGAACTACGTTCAGCACGAGATGATGAAGAGACGTCTGAGAAGCTGGACCTGAAGCACAACAAGTCCACGAGAAGCCTCTTGCGATATTCTGGCACGCGAATCCGTCGTCGTCGCCTAGACACAGTGAACGAGGAAACCTGACCTCTCGATGGAGCACATGCCGATGCGCCTGATTTCTTTTGCATGAGCAAGGAGTTTTTGAACATTCATGTCTGTGCTGTTCTACTTGGCATCGGAACTGCGCATTTGGGAGCTCGATGTTTACGCTGGAAACGTGAGACGATGCTGATTCCTGTTGATGAAGATGCCCGCTGAGGGACGCGTTGCAAGATACCCTTTTGGTGCTCTATTGCATAGCTAATGACACTGCGTTTCCATGCCTCCTTCGTCAACTTTGTCAAGCCTTCAAAGTAGCCTGGAATTGAGGAGAGAAGGGGTAGTCAATGTACCCTGTCGGCAGCTTCGGGGTGTAGAAATACGTCCGCTCATATTTCTCCAGGTTGATACCCTCCTTGATCCGGAAGACGAGGTCCGGATTCGAGATGAAGAATCGGCCAAAGACGATGGCGACGTCGTAGTCCTTGTAGGTCTCCTCGACTGCCTTCCTCGCCGTCTCCGCATTCAATCCTCCGGCGAGCAACACGGGACTTACGTTATCCCACAACTCCACGAGCCACTTGACATTTCGCTGTCCACCAGTGTCCGTGTCATCGTTGCCGCTGATTCTCGCCTCAATGAGATGCAAGTATGCCAGGCCCAGCGGCTTCAGCTGCTCTGTCACGTACTTGAACGTCGGGTCCGGATCGTCCATGAGCATCCCCTGAAAGTCGCTGTACGGACTCAGCCTGATGGCCGTCCTGTCGGCCCCGACTGCTTCGACCACGGCCTTGGTCACCTCCAAGTGGAAGCGCGCTCGCTTCTCGATACTTCCGCCCCAGGCGTCGTTGCGCTTGTTGCATGTATCCTGGAGGAACTGGTCTGGAAGGTAGCCATTCGCGCCATGAATCTCCACGCCATCGAAACCAGCCCGGATGGCGTTTCGCGCAGCCTGCGCATAGTCTTGGATGATTTGCGATATGTCATCCTCTGTCAACTCCACCGGCGTTGGACTGTCTTCGTTGATGGGGACGGCACTCGATGACTCCAGGTTCAAGCCGAGCTGCTGGAGAACATCGACCCTACCGCCGCGACCGAGATGCCATAGCTGGCAGTACATGAACGAACCCTTTGCGTGAACGGCGTCCGTGACTTCTTTCCAGCCGGCGATGTGGGCGTCATTCCAGATGCCGGGTACGTTCCAGCGGCCGGCGGTGCGGTAGGATATTAGGGTTCCCTCTGAGATGAGCAGTGTGCCGGGCACGCAGGCCCTCTGTTCGTAGTACTCTGAAGGTATGTCAGTTGTGTGCTTGTGAATGAGGGCATTCACGCTCACCCTTCATCATGGGCGTTGGAGTCCATTCATCGTCTGCTCGGTACCGCGTCAACGGCGCCAACGCTAGCCGGTTACCCAGCTCAATACCCCCGACTTTCAACGGCTTGAACAGTTTTGACATGGTTGCGCTTGTCGTCTGCTAGACTCAAATTAGTTGAGAACCTGACGAACAGTTGATATTGAATAGCCGCGAGTGAATGTATTACGAAACGATCATTCAATGTCGCCATCGGAACACTCGTCGGCCAGCGCTACGCCGTAGGGCGCAGCCCGCCACACCACTCGTGCCGATGGATGCCGCCGTCATTCATTCCCCCGCCTCCATTCCAACACCATCCGTCTCTGCTTCTCAAGAGTTTATCTCCGCACTCACCAACTTGTCATCATGAACACCAATTTTCGGGCTTCAGCAAGCCAGCCTTACATGTTCCTCCACCCTTAAACCCGTGCAATACCCGAAGCGGACCCCAACTCCCATCGTCCAACTCCGCTGAAACTTCACGTCCACTCACTCCCTCCACGGACGCGTATCGGCTCAAAAGATGCCGACAAAGAAACCCGGCCAGGCGATCGGCGAAGGGGGCTGGCGAATCCGCATCGGGCTTCATGCCGACATATCCTTTTAGTGGACCTCCTCGCTTCAGGCGCCGCTCTCTCACTGCCAGTTTCCCACCCTGCTGCAACGGGTTTTCCCCCATTGGCAGGTTTGACGCAATGGACTTTGTGTAAGCAATTGGGCGGCGGCGGTTTGCGGGAGTCGAGACCCGGCGATTCGGCACCGAAAATCTGGAGCACCGTGTTTGGGGATCCTTTTTCCGTCGGTTCTTGATGCTTGGCATCCCTTTCGTTTCTCTATTCACGGAATGTTGGGAGGTTCACGGCATGTCAAGATGAAGGACGACGCGCCCACGACGGGCGTCAAAAGCGCCTTGCCAGAGGGCAGGGAAGCCGGTTCGAGCAGCGACGAGGCTATCGCGCCTACGCGGACGCCGCCGCCGGCCAAGGACGACAGCGATGTGGAGAGCGTCGGCGGGCAGAGGAACACCATGTCGCGGAAGCGCATGCTGCTGGCGTTCTCGGCGCTGTCGGTGTGCTTGTTCGTCTCGTTCATCGACCAGACCAGCGTCTCGACGGCGGTGCCGGCGATCGCGGGCGACCTCGACACCGGGACGGCGACGTCGTGGATCGGGACGTCGTTCCTCATCGCCTCTACTGCGTTTCAGCTCATCAACGGCCGGCTGTCGGACATCTTTGGGAGGAAGAACCTGCTTATGATTTGTTTGGTTTTCATGGCTGTGGGCGACATTCTTTGCGGATTTTCGAAAACGAAGGAGCAGCTGTTTGCGTTCAGGGCGATTGCGGGTATTGGTGGAGGTGGCATCAATAGTATTGTCATGATTATCGTGAGCGATATCACGACGCTGGAGAATCGGGGGAAGTACCAAGGTTAGTCCGGAAACCTCGCGATAAGAGGGGTGGGATGCTGATGACTGGCAGGTGTTCTCGGAGCCGTCTTGGCGCTCGCCAACGGAGTTGGCCCCTTTGTTGGCGGTGCCGTCGTTCAGGAGTCGACGTGGCGGTGGGTTTTCTGGATGGTTCCGATCATCAGTGCTCCAGCAGCTCTGACGATACTTTTCTGTCTGCCTCTGAAGCATCAACCCGGCAACTACGGCGAGAAGGTGAAGAAGATCGACTACGGCGGCATCGCGCTCAACATGGCTTCGGTCTTGCTGCTACTCATCCCGCTGTCCGGCGGCGGTGTGACTTATCCATGGTCATCACCCTTCGTCATCGCTTCTGTCACCGTCGGCGCTGTTCTGGGAGTCCTCTTCGTCCTGTTTGAGTGGAAACTCGCAAAGCTACCGATCATGCCTCTCCGGCTATTCAAGGACTCGAAGTGCAGCTTCCTGTACGGCCAAACATTCCTCATGGGCCAGGCGTACTTTGGGAACCTGTTCTACTTCCCAATCTATTTCCAGTCAATACTGAAGTACACCCCTCTCGTGGCCGGCGCCCTGATCCTACCGGTCATCATCTCGACCTCGATTCTTTCGATCCTCTCGGGGCAGTACATGCTCCGCATCGGCCGGTACATGCCCTGCATCCTGGTCGGCTTCTTCCTCTGGACAGTCGGCAACGGCTTGACAATCATGTTCGACCGCGACACGGGGCTGGGTAAGCTCATCGGCATCCTCATCATCGTCGGCTCAGGCATCGGCTTGACCCTGCAACCGACGCTGGTGGGAATGTACGCCAACTCACGAAGCGAGGACCGAGCCGTGACCACCGGCTTGCGGAACTTCATCCGCACCATAGGCGGCGCTTTCGGCCTTGTCATCTCGGGCGTCATCTTGTCGAATACGCTGAGGAGGGACTTGCGTGGTCGGGACTTTGTTTCGGATGCGATTATCGCGGAACTCACGTCGTCGACGTACACGCTAGACCAGAAGGGGTTCTCGGAAGACGAGAAGTCGGTGATCTTGAAGGCATATATGAAGGGATTGCATTACATCTTCATATACTATGTGGTTTGCTCAGGCCTGAGCTTGGTGCTGACACTGGGTGTTGGGAACACGGGCTTGAAGGCGAAGAAGCCTGCGCCAGCGGCGGAGGCTTTGGAAGATCAAAACGAGCCGGCGATCGCTCAGGTGAACGAAAAGTCGGATGAGAAGAGAATCGGTGCATAACGGAGGTCTTTTTTTCCAGCTGCACAGAGATGTGCGGGCTGCATACAGCGCGAGGCATTGCATCAGCATCGTTCGAAGCACATAGCATTCAACTCCAGGAGAAACTAGACATGATCATAAAGCAGAGTTCTAATCAATACCACGCCACGCGCGCCATTGTCATATCTTTGAAGCTTGTTTGACAGTCAACTTTCTTGACGGAGCGGGCCGGTGATCACTCACTTCCGCCCCGGAAGTCAACTCAGTTGCTCCCATCTCCCCCAACCCACATCCCCGCCACCAAATCCGTCCATCGACATCCGCCCATGTCCAATATTCCTGGGCATTACATCAAGCTGCATGTCCAAAGCTCGCAGCTCGTTATCTTTTACATAAGCCAAAACAAACATTCATCGGCGCCCACGCCGAACCCCACCATCGGCCCTCCGCCTTATCAGCACTCCCTCCATGGGGCATAATCCCCCGAGCTCCAACGGTTTGTTTGAGCCGATGCACCTCCAACAGCTGCCCGACCCCTGCAATGATGCAACCCCCAAGACCTCGAACCGCGACGCGCATCGCGATAACGAGCTGCATGCTCAGTCACACCGATAACGAGAGCTGTGGCGGGGTATGCTGTGGAGGGGCAATCGTGCCGGACGCGCATCACGGCTGATAGTGCGCGGTGCGACGGCGATAGGCACAGATGAGCACGCGGGTGAGACATGCCGATGGAAGTGACGTTGCCAGGTATTTTTACGCTGCAGAACGGATGCTCACAGACGTTACGAATTGAGGTGGATGATTGTTTTCTCTTTTCCATTGACATCGCCACTTGGACCCTGTTTCAGGACATCTTCATTCATCTCACATCAAATCAGACAGCCTTAAGCTAAGAAACAACATGCCTGAAGCCTACCACGCGCATCCCGACTACGGGTTCGACCGCGACTTCAAGGGGTACGGCGAGAAGGGCCTGGCCTGTCCCTGGCCCAACGACGCCAAAATCGCCGTCTCGTTCGTGATCAACTATGAAGAGGTCCGTTCACCTCAATCCTTCTGCTGTGACACATGCTAACAACCTCTCAGGGCGGCGAGAGATCCGTCCTCCTGGGCGATGGCGTCTCCGAGACCAACCTGCGCGAGAACCCCATGGGCGGGCCCCGCGTCAACGAGCGCAACTACAACGTCGAGTCCGAGTACGAGTACGGCTCACGCGCGGGCTTCTGGCGCCTCTTCCGGCTCTTCAACTCGCGCAAGATGAAATTCACGCTCTACGCCGTCGCGCAGGCCGTCGAGGAGCAGCCCGAGGTTGCGAAGCGCTGCGTCGAGGAGGGCCACGACGTCGCCTCGCACGCGTACCGCTGGGTCGACTACCACGACTTCCCGATCGAGAAGGAGAAGGAGTACATCCGCAAGGGCATCACCTCGCTGAAGTCGCTGACCGGGTACGCGCCGAAGGGGTGGTACTATGGGCGGCCGTCGCCGCACTCGCGGACGTTGATTGCGCAGGTGTATGAGGAGATGGGCGAGGAGCTGGTGTGGGCGAGTGATACGTATGCGGACGATGTGCCGTACTGGACGGACTTGCCCCTGGAGCGGGAGAAGGAGGATCCGAAGGGGTGCTTGATGGTGCCGTACAGCTACGACTGCAACGACTTCAAGTTCCACATTACCGGGTCGGGATTCCGCGACCCGAACGGCTTCTACACGCACTTGAAGAACGCGTTCGATGTGCTGTATGAGGAGGGCCAGGAGGGTCAGCCGAAGATGATGACGATTGGGTTGCATTGCCGCATCATTGGAAGGCCTGGTCGGTTCGCGGCGTTGCGCGACTTTGTGGATTATATTGCCCAGAAGGAGGGCGTCTGGGTGGCGACGAGGACGGAGATTGCGGAGGCTTTCAAGGCGAAGTATCCTTACAAGAAGGGACAATTGGCATAGACGGCTTCCAAGGAATTGTATTGATGTAAAGACAGAGCGCTTGAGTAACGAATCTGATACCAACGCATGACCATAGTAAGCAAGAACATGGTGACCATGGTTAATAATGTCCCTCCAGACCTCCGAAGTCCCATTCTGAGTCCACTGTTCCTATCGGAAGTGTCTCCGGGATAAATACTGAGTCGTACTCCGGTGCCTTTCCATTGCCGCCTACGTCCCCGGGTAGAATCTCCTCGTGTCTGATCATCTCCATATGCTCAGGTATCGAGTCGTCGTGCACCATCTCATTGAACATCCTCCACCCTTGCCATCCGCCAGGCGCTTCTTCGTCCACCTCCATAAACGCCTCTTTAACTGCATCAGAGATGGCATGGCTCATACTCCGCTTACCTTCGTGCTGCGTCTTGGGCGACACAGCAGGACTTGTCGGTGAGACTCCAGGTTCCGCCTCAAGATCTACCTTGAGCGGCTTCAATCCCGAACCCGAGGTAGAACTTGGGTTGACAATAGTCTTGAATAGACTTCCGGAGAGAGCATCAAAGATGTCGCGGTACTTGACTGCCCCGGGCCACTTCTCGCCAAAGATCGTGAGCGACTGAGAACAGGCACGAGTTGCCTCCAGCGCGTCGTATGAGAAGAGAGAGCGGTCTCTCCACAGGCAGTACACTAGCGTGAGTCCCGCGATAAAACATGAGTGCAGTGCCATCATTGTGTAACTGAGAGTCTTTTGCTGATTGAGTCGCTTGTATGTGGTGCATACGCAGGCTGCCGATCGTGCGCATGTCACGAATCTCGGGTCGGATGTGTTCAAAGTGGGAAGTAGAACGGTAAAGAGCGACAGTATGGACTTATGGTATTGTCTAGACAGTGTCAGCTCAGTCATATCTCGGGGGCTTGGACCAAGCTCCGACTGACAGATTGAAGAAGTCTCTTGAGTCGTGATACGCGCTTTCTGGGTCATACATCCATGTAATAGACTTAGAGTCTTTCGGTGGATGCGGGATGGTTCTCGCCCATTCGTCTAGTTCGCCCCGAATCGCCGTCATTTTCGAGTCAAGTTTGGCCCTCTCATCTGGTGATCCAGCAAAGACATCTTTGTCGACACGATATACGCGCCTGTGGATTCTCGACTGTATTCGACGGAGCTTGATGATGTGAATGAACGGCTTCATATTCGACCAGGTTGTTTCAGGGGGTGCTGGCGGAATGCCCAGAGCTGTCAGGTCCCAGAATGCATGATCATCGCTAGGCATCTGCAAAAATGGTAAGTAGGGAAAATCCAAGTGAACGAAAGGCTTGACTCACCTCCACGTTGATATCTCTGTCGTCAATAGCGAATGTCCTTCCCAACACCACGCTCGTCATTCTATCCAAGCAGTAGCAAGCCCAGAATGCCCGCCTTCTTATCTCCACGTTGCGCTGACTGTGTGATGACGTGCCTGCTTGTTTTCGATGTAGTCCCAGCTCTATACAGAGCGTCACGGCGTACCGAACCTGTGACCAACAGCCGGCACCGAAAGGGCTTCGCTGGCCGTGGACGGCGAGTAAAAGCAAGAATTGAACCGTTGCCAGGTTATGCTGCTCCAGGATGAAATCCATAGGCTCAATGGCTGCTAAGAGATGACGCTGGACTAGTTAACAATAGGTTTTGCTTAGTCGATAGATGGTTAACTCACTTTAGGATCAACATCACAGGGCTTCTTCATCAACTGCAGAAACCTAGCCGAGATCGCATAGATGAGGTGCATGATGCTTCTTTGCTGTATTGGCAGAGCTCCCTGGTCGTATTGATTTTCGAACAGTATGGTGAAGGTCTTCCTGTCCAAAATAGGCCAGCGGGTGTGAAGCCGGTCGAAGAATACGTCAAAGAGCATTTTCGCCTGGTCCGGGTGGGGGAACTCGGACATTGGCTCATCGGAATGTGAAGATGGGGAGCCTGTCGAGAGCGGTGGTCGAAGGACCCCAGGCTGAACCGCAGCCATGGCTTCATTGATGGATCTTCCCCCGGCTCCATGGAATATGGAAGACTGGATCATTCTCGCAATTGTGGCTCCAGAGCTTGAGCCAAGGTAGAATGGCTCTGGCGCGGTATCTGTGGTTCCGGACGCACAGAGAGACAAGTACGCGACACCATCGACAAGAGATGAGGGCTCTTCTTCCGAGTAGGAGTCTTGAGACTCTCGGCGCTCGAACTTGTGCTCCCGTGGTGCCTCGGTTGATGATGTCGCTGCAGTGAAGTGATCCTCGGCGAAGTCTGGCATGCGCGCCTCAAGAAACGCGATGCGCTCTTCCAAGGCACTGATGTACAAAGACTTCCCTCCGGGATAATGCGGCCTGAGTGTCTTCTCATACACACATAAGACATTGGCCTTATCGCATGACTTGCAGCTGGGATGACCTCCATCGCACTACTCAAGACCCCATCAGTCCAAGTGACCTCATGAGCAAAGCCGGTTCACGTACCCGTTGTTTTCTCCTCTTACAACGCTTGCAAGCGAGAGCGACTCGCGATTTACGGGGCGGCGGAGGTCCTCCAACGAGCGGGGCCGCGTGTGGGCTCACAGGGCTGTCTGGGTGAAATCCTGACCTCGCAGCCGACGAGTTGCTTGTGAAAGTTTGACTGAACATTACTGCAGTCAGAATTTACACTTAACAAAACAAACAAGTTTGTGTCAAACTCTGTGAATTACAGAAAGAATCGACGCAGGAAGATTTCCAGCCGATGGGCAGAGATAGGAGAGAAGAGGGCCTCCAACTGTCCATGAATATTCCGATGCATGGAGACAAGATTAGCATGGGGTCATTCCTGTTGGCTCGTTGGAGATTGGAGCACGTTAACCCCACAGATTAGCTATTCTTCTCCAGGTGATTCGGACGTCCATCGCAGATAAGAACCCTTGTCCGGCAGCCCATGAGCCATGTCATCCTTATCGACCGTCATATTCCCGCCCTACGTAAGATCTGGCTTACAAACACACCCGTCTGTTTGCGATTCTATCCCCGCAAAGTCGGTAAAAGAGACTCAGCCGTGGAAGGCACCCTGTCTCCTACAAGACATGCGGGGGATGCAGCCCGGTCTTTGCTCAGGCCGGATGCCGGAAATATGGGTCCATTGGTTCCGTCCCGGTGTTCTCAGAGTGAGCCAGCACCCCCAAGATTGACGCGCTGCAGAAAAGCTTTTGAGAAAGCGCAGTTTCGTTATTCAGTCGTTGCTCCCAGCTCTAAGTACCGACTACGATGGCGAATAATTGGTATCCCTCCCAGCCTTGGCATCGTTGGCCGGATGACCTGGTCTTGTCAAGGATTTACCCCTCTTCGCCTAGATTCTCAACGACGTGTCCAGACATTCACCGACTTGACGGCAAGGGTGACACCTTTTACACCACTAACAGCCGTACAAAACATGAGCTCGTCATTGTGGTCGCGAATAGGGACGAAGACCAAGAGCGCCATTTCTTGGAAAGCTTGGCAAGCCAACTTGGCAGTGCGGGGAGGAATGGGCTAAGCTTCGATGCGATTAGAGTGCTTGGTGGCCTCTTGGTCAAGGGTAAACCCTTAAGGGCGCACATATAGAACGCGAGATGTTGCTTTGATAGATTTCTAGCGTGGGTTTCTCGTCATACGCTCTCAAACCGCTCCATCTCAAGCTGCAGCCCAGTCGATCTTCAGTCTCAACAGTCATGCATCGAAAAAGTCTCGAAAAGAACGACGGGCTCCCCGGCGTTCTTGAGGAGGTCGAAAGCACACTGAAAGTTGACCCAAACATTCGTGATTACTCTGGAGCCCACGAAAAGTCAGATCCTCGCGAGATTGCTCTCGTTCGGAAGCTTGATTGGTGGATCATGCCAATGTGAGTGGTTCCCTCCGTTCACACAACTTCGGAGTCATTGCCTAACCAAATCGACAGATTGTGGTTGATGGTAAGTGTTGCCCCCTCAATGAACACTTTTCTTCGGTATTTGATACTAAGCCCGTCTTAGTATTGGCTTAACTACCTTGTGAGTAGATGTTCGATGCCACCAAGTGTTTAGCAACCGTTCACACGAACTAGGATCGAAATGCTATCGCTCTCGCGAGACTCAACACTCTCGAAGAAGATCTCAATCTCACCCCGACACAATATCAAACTTGCGTGGCCATTCTTTTTGCGGGATATGTCATCGTGGGTATCCCGGCCAATATGGTCGTAACTCGAGTGCGTCCAAGCTGGTGGATGGGCTCATGTATGGCGGTCTGGGCAGTCATCAGCGGCCTCACGGCTGTGAGCAAGGATTATACTGGGCTTCTTCTCACACGATTCTTTCTGGGCATCACCGAAGCTCCGTATTACCCCGGCGCTCTGTACGTGCTGGCGACTTTCTACACCCGCAAGGAGCTGGCTACCAGGATATCAATCCTGTATACGGGCAACATCCTGGCGACAGCTTTTGCTGGCCTAATTGCACTCGGAATCTTCCAGATGCATGGGATGGTATGGTCTAGTTGCCCCCAATAGCAGAATGTCGTCTCGCTAATGATCTAAAGGCTGGGATCTCTGGCTGGCGATGGCTTTTCATCATACAGGGAGTTGTTACCCTGATCATTGCTATCGTCGCATTCTTCATCCTTCCCGACGAGCCCCTGACGACCCGATGGCTAACTCCCGAGGAGAGAATACTGGCTAACGAACGGATTCTACGAGACACCGTGGGCAATACCGGACAGACCACCACCTGGAGTGGTCTCATTGAGGCAGCGAAGGACCCAAGAATCTGGCTGTTTACGGCTATGCAGCACTTTCATCTCGGAGCTAACGGGTTCAAGAACTTCTTCCCCACTGCAGTAGAAACACTTGGGTTTAGCGAGACGGTCACACTTGTTCTCACATGCCCGCCGTACCTGATTGCTGGCATCATTTCCATCGCCTGGTCATGGTCATCTGGGAGATTTAATGAGAGAACCTGGTAAGTAGGAGGATTTAGACGCTGTTTGTGAGTCAGCATCGAGATTTCTGACTTAAGGATCCCAGGCACATTACCATCGCAAAGGCGATTGCAGTCTTCGGTTTCGTTCTAGGTTGCGCCACGCTTAACACAGGTGCTCGGTATTGTAAGTCTTGTACTAACAGATGTTTCGCCCCTGCCATTCACTAATGGTGGTTATCAATAGTCGCAATGTGTGTTTTCTCTATTGGGTATGCCTTCCAACAGACCCCTAAAGATGACCATCCTGGCTAAAACCTGCTGCAGTACCTACGCCGTCAATAGTATCATTCTTGGTTGGGTGTCAGCAACGTGCTCTCAAACGAAAGAGAAAAAGGCTTCATCTCTAGCCATAGTCAACTGTATTGCTGTTAGCTCTTTCATCTGGACTCCTTACATGGTAAGCCATTGTTCTCAGTGCACATTCAGCATACTGACGACAAACGCAGTGGCCCAAGTCTGACGAGCCTCGGTACGTTATGGCGATGTCAACCAGCGCGGCTTTGAGCGTTGCAACAGCTGCCGGGGCATGGGCGATGAGATTCTGGCTGAAGCACGAGAACAAGAAAATTCGGCAGTCAGAGGATGAGAACGTATTGTTTTACGCCTACTAAGCGTCTAGAAACAGTTTCAGGGATTGTCTCCCCATCTTACTTGTTACCAAAGATTTGCGTCGTATTAGTCGAGGCGAGTCCTGGGCATGCATGTAATCAGGCGGCAATTGCCATGTGGGAGGTTTATGTTTTGATCAGTCGAAAGAGAGCCAAAGCTTTCAGTGAGAGCCCTGTTCGGATTCAATCATGTAAGAAGGTAGTTCTGGGCACTTTGGTTTTAGTACGAAGGATTTCATGCCTGTAACCTCGGCCTCGTCTCATTGGCTCATGTTATGGGGGCCCTAGTTAAGCTAGACTACAAATGCAAGTGACGTGGCAATTGAATATCACGCGGCATCTTACTCCGCCATATTCAAGCTCGACTTCGGGCCGTTGAATGTCACGAGTAGACAGCGTTCTACGTCGTGATCAGACGAATTTCAAGCTTTGAGAAACCCATCTTGAAAACCTAATCCGTCACTCTTGTCTTGTATGATTACAAACCTGAGCCCTTCCAACATGGCGGAATCAACTTTGTGTTCGTCATGCCTTGAAATCTTCAGTGGCAGCTACATCACCGTTGGGGAATATCTCAAGCATCACTCCGATCAGATTTCGCACAGCCAATTACTGTTCCCCGCTGAAAGACATCACTGGAGGCTCAGACTTGACGCATCCCCAGCGTCACAGCAAAGACCGTCACTGTATCTCCATCATTCTATCCAAAAGCTTGCCGAGGCACGACATGGGTGCTCACTCTGTGCCATGATCTACGATCAGCGGAGGGATCTCAGCGACGATTACGAGGACCACAACTGGGCGATTCCAATGATTGTTCCGCAGGAACATTTGTTCCCCTGGGGCGCTTTCAAGTTGAGCTTCCTGTATGTCCAAAGCGTCAAAGATGGCATTTACACTCATCGGGGCATTCGAGAACTCAACAACTTTGAAGTTGTGGGTAAGTCGTCACTGAGAATCTAATTTTGACGCATGATCTGGGCTTGTTGAAGACTGATTGAACGAGACAGATATGTCAATTCCCAGTGACACTAATAATTGGTTGCCGGAGCTTTCTCGTCAGCATTCACTGGTACGCATTAGAGACTGGCTGCACGAGGAAACACCACTCCCATCGATGGGTCTGACTTCCACCCTCCCAACAAGGCTCATCCATTTCCTGCCGGCAAACACGAGTGAAGAGTCGGAAACGGTAAGGCTGGAAACAAATAACCTGGATACCACCATTGAATACGCTGCATTGAGTCATTGCTGGGGAGGAAAGCACCCTCTTATGCTGCGCCATAAGAATCTGAAGGAATTGGTTGGTGGAGTGTCCCTGACCACTCTCCCAAGAACCTTCCAGGATGCCATCAAGCTTGCCGCGTCTTTGGGCATCCATCATCTCTGGATCGACTCTCTCTGCATCATTCAAGATTCCAAGGAGGACTGGGAGGCCGAGGCAGCCCGCATGGCGTCCGTGTACCTTGGTGCCAAGGTGACAATTTCCGCGACTGCCGCAGATGACTCGTCAACGGGTACGATGCCCGACTCCATGCTACGATATCCTACGTACGTCAAGCCGACCTGGACCGGGTTTGAGGACATCCCAATGCTCCAAAAGCCATTCAGAATCATCGACAACACGTCATTCAGCCGTCGCGTCCTCCTCCGAACCATTTTCACTCGCGGTTGGGTGTACCAAGAGCGTATCCTGTCGCCGAAGGTCATTCACTGCGCCGACGATCAGTTGTGGTGGTTCTCCATTTCCGACGCTAAAGGATATGTTTTCAACGAGACCTGCAAGGGGCACGAGTTCGATGTCTTGCGTATGTCCAGCCTTTCGCAGTCTGTTTCTCCATCTGAGCTATATTCTGTGCGGCCGAGCTCGGAGGCTTCGCCCTCAAGACGTGTTTGGTGGAGTTTGGTGGAAGACTACATGACGCGGCAATTTACGTTCGATTCGGACAGACTTATTGCCATCGGAGGCGTGACATCTGTCTATCAACGACTATCAGGCTTGCGCGAGGACGCTTACCTTGCGGGGTTATGGCGGCATACTCTCCTTGAAGATCTTCTCTGGACCACGCGAGAGGGACGACGATCATCTCCTCCACAAGGCTACCGTGCACCATCGTGGTCATGGGCATCCATGGAACCGATTCACTACCACGCCCAAAAATTCTCACTAGGATCGGTGAACGTGCAGTCTTCGTCCGACGGTCTCCGAACATTCGGTCTGGTAGCCAGCGTTGAAGATGCCAAAGTGGAAACCACTTCGTCGAGGTTCGGCTCGGTGGTGGACGGACACTTGGTTCTTCACGGCCCTTTAATCAGAGCCAAGCTCTCATCACAAATGATCGACGTTCCAGGGGCCTACATGTATGCCTCAGGGATTTCGGAGTTCTTCCCTGGTGGCATACTGAAGTACCAGTTGAGCACATTGTCGCTGCCCGAAAGAGAGGACGCCAAGGACAAAGAGATAGCTGATGTGATTGCGGACGTGGACCTTGTCACCAAGCCTACTTTGGACGACACGTTCCCCATTTACTGTTCGATGGGGGAGTCTGTCGTCTACCTGGCCGTTATTGAGCACCACCAGTTCACGCAGGACAGCAAGCTAAAAGCGGATAGGGCCCACGCCCTCGTGCTTGAGAGGGGTTTGTACGATGGGGAATATCGCAGGATTGGGTACGTCTACATGGCGCCAACTGTATTGTATCCCTTATCCTTGCATGGGACATTTGGCGCTTTTGATCCCCTCAACCAGGACGAGTATCTGAGGGCTGGGGAGAAACCCGGGTACTACGTTTATCGAGTCGTCTAATCGGTTTGTGGGGATTGAAGCGATAAGTTCCGTCATGACAACATGCGAGCCAGTCACGATGCGAGACAGGCTGGTCGAAAGCCGGGGGCGATTCAGTAAAATGTCAGTTGTCTTGTTACTCTGGTTAACACCCTTGCCGTCCTCGCTTCAGAAGGTGACAGCACCTTCCAATGTCAGCTGAGGGAACTGTCGTGTGTTGCAGGGGTCTGTAAATTACAGTAGAGGGTCGCCCACGCCAACCAACTAAAAACCCGCTCAACCCTTGCATTCAAGCTTTTGGTAGGTTGCCACTGAGGATCTTGTTCTGTTAAGGTTGGGTGTGCCTTAACAGCCCCAGTACCGAAGGCTCAAGCGGGACATGGGTTGTTTGGCGATGTTTACCTTAAGCGTACATTTGCGCCGTGGTTGCAGTGTGAAAACCTATCAATCCGCACTTATATTTAGCATGCAGTTGAAGCCAAGATTGACGATGTTTGGCCATGAAAGAGTACCAGTGCAAAAAAGCTCTGTAAAGATTGAAAGTTGAAGAGAAACATGAAATTTTCGCATTCGCTTTTCGGTCTTGCCGCCTTTAATGAACTGTAAGTTGTGTTCCTCCTCGCTCTGAACCCACGTGGATCTGTAGTCCGAGTCAGAATCGTCAGTTGTTCGATTGAACAGCCCGGGGTAGGCGAGATCAGGGGGTCGCTCTGCCCCAGTGCGAGTCATTACCTGTTCGAGAGGAATGTGGGCGCGGTTTCCCTCGCGTGAAACTGAATGCAACCCTACCCCGGCTGTTGTCCAAGACATCTCGACTTTAACATGCGGTTGTCCTCTCTCTCCCCATCTCGAAAGATTCTTTTCCTCTCTTTTCCCTTCCCACTTGGAATCTCCGCCAAGTCAGAGGCACGTTCTCAGACATGCAAACTTCAACGACCACGGTCGCAGGATGATTCCCTACACCAACATGGCTATGTTACCAGAGGCTAAGGTGTATTTGATCGCGAATTCGGTATTGGTGTTTGTTACACTGTTGGTGGTTGCCCTTCGAGTTGTCTCCCGTGTTTTGGCCGGCTCAAAACTTGGTTGGGATGACTACTTCACTATGTTGGCAGTGCCCCAGGGCATTGTCATGTTAGTGTTACAAGGACTTTGTAAGTCTCACGACATAGTGCGCGTTTCAATGAGCATTCATCTTAACTATGTCTTAGGGACTGCTGCAGGTCTTGGCTACCAGTTGTCGGAGATTGGTGACAATTGGACCTTTGTAGACTCGGTGAGTCTTTATTTTATAACATCAACATTGAGTCTTCCCTTCTCAAGACGGATTTACTAACGTCATGACGTCCAGCTTTTCCTTCCCTTCGAAACCATCTTCGGCGTCGTCAGCTTAACGACGAAACTCAGCGTTCTCTTTTTCTACCTTCGAGTATTCACCAGTCGACCTATGCGCATCGCGACTCGATTGACCTTCGTCATTGTTATTCTTTGGGGCATCGGAAATGTCCTCCAGACTGTCCTCGTCTGCCACCTCACGGACGGAAAATGGCACGCCACGAACAAAGATATCTGCCGCGATCACGAGGCTAGCATTTTATCGACCGGACTTTTCAACTGCATCAGCAACACCATAATCATGGTCGTCCCGCTGTACACGATTTGGACGCTGCGAAAGGTCAGCGTCTCGACACGATGGGGCCTCAGCGCGGTATTTTTGTTGAATCTTATGTGGGTACCCCTCCAGTCGCCTTGGCTCTCGGAGATTAATGCTTGTTCCCGATGATCACCGAGCTAACGATCACCTAGCGCAATTATCGCGTCTGTTGTGAGACTCGCCATCATGATGGATGTCCACAGCCTTTCGCAGGTCATGAGGAACCTGGCCGTTACGACTTTCTTGACTGTCCTCGAGACCCACTTGACGATCTTGTGCAACAGTCTTCCAATGCTTCTGCCATTGTGGGCGTTTTGGAAACACCGACGATTCGAGACGGACGAATACGTATCGAGGCTCGGCGGTTCGACCCAATCGGGCAAGCACGACCACCTCGTGGAGGATCTTACGAACGGCATCCCACTCGAGACCATGTACGGCAGCAACATCACTCACTTCACGACGACGGTTGGAACTGGAGGCATGAGAAGGGGATCAGGAAATGACGGCGACTCTGATGTTTCGGAAACGGAGTCTACCCAAAGGCTTCCGAGGAATGCGCAAGCTATCACGATTGAGACAAAATGGTCTATCAAGGAGGAGACGACGAAGTAGACTTAATGACCCCTGTAGTAATTGTAACGAAGATATTCTCCTACGTCGGTCGTCTACCAATGGGTGGTGTCTAATTGCATCTGCTTATTGCATGGCAACGAAAAGCAAGATGTTTCCCTGTCTCGCTCTATGACTTGTTGTGCAAAGCCACGACTCATGGTGATCACAACTCTAGCAGATGCATTGCGTTTGACTCAGATGAACTCAAGATATGCACAACCTGAGGACAAGCAATTAGTCTGAATCCTGTCCCAAAACCGTCGGTTGCTTCCGTCCTGCTGTGGGGTGGTGGCTCGTATTGCCGCACGGCTCGTAAAACAACCCAAAAAGAGAAGTCCGAAGGTCTACATCCCATCGGCTACCACATGACGCCAGAACTCCCGGGTCGGAGTAGAGCCAATCAACGTATACGAGAATGCATCAAGAAGCATTAGCTTGACGATAATTCTGACGAAGCAAGAAACATTTGAGCAATTTAGCCGCTCTTAGTTTAGTTTACCCGAAGTGACAAGCACTCCACGTGGCAGCCGCATTGTCTGTGCATGGGATCCAATCCTTGCGGCACAGGCTTATCGAGGGCCTTATGGTAGAGGGCTCATCCGATAGATGGTTCGTCATTCAGGAGGTCAGACAGCCCCCGACGTTTACCCCGAAAATTTTCTCAAATCTGGTGTTGCGGTCGTTGTCTTCGAAAGCCGTACGCGGGGCAGAAGGCGCCCATCTTGGACCTGGATTTACGCAGCCAGCCATGGATATCATTTCGACACTCGACACTGCGGCGTGCATTCTTAACGCAACTTCGTTTATTGAGACGACTTTCGCGGTTGCACAGAGCTCTAAAGTACAAGCGCCGTATGACAACGGCGACGCCATTCTGAGATCTCTCAAAACTTTCAGATTGGCACTGTCAGATACGCAGGGGCGTCTAGCGACCAGTTTCACACGGTCAGAGGATGCCCTCCCGCTGCGAGATCTTGTCTCTTCTCGGGACGCGGCCATTGTCTTCCTTGAAAATATCGAGGATGTGTTTACACGATCGACCGACAAGCCGATAGGAAGAACTGGACAGATCGCTACAGAAGCCCTTTTGAGGTTGAAGCTCGAGGAGTCCGCTCGCCTCAAGAGTAATGTAACGCGTGAAATCGCCCATGTTCTTAGAAACGTAACGAAAGTCTCGCTCCAGCATACCATCTTTTCATTCTAACGCCACAGCCTAGCTCTCGGATCTCCCAGCTCAGCCAATCATTGACGATGCTCGAAAGCCAGAACCGTTACGCTAGACCAGAACACGAATCTCAAGTCGATCTCTTGTCACGAGACTTGGAACACTTGAGAATACAAGCACAAAAGCATTTGTCGAATCCAGATGCCACCTACACGCAGGCCGACATCGAACAACTCAGAGTCCTGCTTGTCCGATTAGCTGAAGCAGAGGATGCCTTGCTTGCCGATACCATTGTTTCGAGCCTCAATTACACCAGCAGACCCATCCGTCTCGATTCCATTCCCCAGGCGCACCAAGATACTTTCCAATGGGCCTTCGATTCTCGTCTGGCCAATTGGTTCCTTTCTGGGAGTGGCACTTTCTGGATCTCCGGGAAGCCAGGTTCCGGCAAGTCCACGTTCATGAAGTTCATTTCCAAACATCATCGGACCAAAGAGCTGTTGGAGACCTGGGCGGGCCCAACCGGCACACTGGCTATTGCGACGCACTGCTTTTGGATCGCGGGTACGCCGATTCAGAAGTCCTGGCAGGGGCTTCTTCAATCTTTGCTCCACGACCTACTTCGCGGACACCCGCACGCTGTCTCCATAGCCTGCCCGAATCGCTGGGCAGCTGCTAAAGTTGGGAAGTGGCAGGCGGCCGCTGAACCGTGGTCTGTAGAAGAGCTTGCTGTCGCGCTGCGAGCCCTATCAACAGCGGAGCGGATGCCATTGAGGATGTGTCTCTTCATCGATGGACTGGATGAATATGACAGCAATCACGCGGAACTCTGTCAAGTACTCCTTGATATGGCCAAGTCTCCCCACGTCAAGATATGCCTATCTAGCCGTCGGTGGCCAGTCTTCGAGAGGAGCTTCGGCCAACATGGTCAGGAGAGCCTGGATATCCACGAGCTGACGCGGGACGATATCCGGAAATTCGTCAACGACCAGCTGCAGGCTGACCCTCGATGGACTGCCGAGACTTCCGAGGGCGTTACCTTAGCGAAGGCCGAGCTTGTGAACCGAATCGTCACCCAGGCTGATGGTGTATTTCTCTGGGCGTTCTTCGTGACTAGATCCCTACGAGAGGGCCTGTCCAACGGCGAGATGATTGAAGATCTCGTCCGACGCTTCAGCCAACTACCATCAGACTTAGACCAGTTGTTTCAACACATGTTAGACAGTGTGGATCCTACCGATCATCGCACGATGGCGGGCATCTTACAGGGCGCGGTGCACGCACTGGAACCGCTTCACATCGATCTCTACCACCAGCTAGAAAAGGAATTGCAGGGCCACCATTCCGTGTTGCAGAACCTGGAACAGCTTGGGTCCGTCCAGAGCGTTGCCCTCCGGAGGGAGCAGACTGTCCGCAACATCAATCAGAAGACAAAGGGCCTGCTCAAGCTGGTTTATGATCGATTTGAGTTCCTCCATAGGACCGTCAAGGACTTCGTCTCGACAAAAGATGTTGGTGACTATCTCCGCAGCAAGCTGTCGTCCGACTACAATGGCTTCACATCCATCGCAGGAGCTTACCTCGGGTATCTCAGAGGCACAAGACAAAAGAACTCGCTTGTCGTAGACGTTATTAGACAGGGAAGGGGGATGAACAGCGGTCCCCTCATTTCGCATCTAAACCAAGCCCTGTTTTACGCGTCGGAAGCGCTCAAACAAGCCGATCAGCCTGGCTCTACCCAGCGCCAACAGGTTGAGAAGCTCCTAGATGAGTACGAAGCCGCCATCGTGGAAATGGTCAGCCTCCGCCATGTAACTGTTAGGGGCGTCAACTCGGATCGTCTCGATGCAAGGCTGTTGTTTCGCGAGGAGCTCCTTCGGCACGAGCTGTCGCCTTACCTGGCAAAGAAGATCTCTGAGCAGCCTGATTTCTTCGACGTATTCGACGAGTCACCGCTATTCGCCGCACTTATGCCCATGTCGCGTGACGGTGGCGAGAGTCCTGGGCCATCTTCAGAGGTTCTCGACATTCTCCTTAGCCGCGGCGAGGATCCCAACTTGCTGCCTCGACAACTGGATGTCCCAAGCGCACTTGATGCACCCTCGCCGTGGGTGCTGTTTGCGCGCAGTACAATGTCGGTCTTCAACATGCTATCGGGACCGTGCATGTTTCCTGCCCTGCGATGGAACGACTCCTTGAGGAATGCCACCTTCAGTCGGCTATTGTCCCACGGCGCAAATCCCAATCAACCTCTACTGGACCGTCCTGCGGCACGTACCGTCTTCTCGCATTTCCTAGATATAGCTCTATCCAAGTTTCTTGGCGAAGAGTGTTTCGAAGACTACCTCAGGACCCTGGACACCTTCCTGCGAGCAGGTGCCAGTCTTGGTGTGCCAGAGATCAACAGATTGGAGAGTCCGCATGCTGAGCCAGCGTTTGGAAACCTTGCGAGACGACGGCCAGAGGAATCGGTGCTGACATCTTTTTGTGACGAGTTGAAAGGACTCACGGCGAAACTGACGGCTGATCCACGAAGAGCCACATTCATCTCCTCGGTGTTGGAAAGGCTTATTCTGTACTGTTGTAGAAGAGGGGACTGTCCGCAAGACCTGGGTATCGCCATATCCCAAGGCTGCCCTACGCATGTGGCCGCGCCCCTTTTACAACTGATCAATTCTGAGACTACCCTCACCCAAGAGCGCGGATCAAAGCGTAAAAGACTCACAAAGAAATATGAGAGAACTAGGGGCGAGGTATATGATGTCAAAACCAAGCATCCAAGAGGGGACATGGAATGATGGGCCTATGGGGAGGATGGTCCAAGTTGCATGGTACTGCAAAGGAGGCTTTGGCCGGAATTGCCTTCCAGTCTGAACTGAATAATTTGGTCTTCATTCAATTACTATAACCGAGCGTGTTCCATTCAACTCATCAGACTTGAAGTTCGGCTCTGCTTTACCTGGCTTCAGCCCTAGTATTTCTGTGCAGTCTTGACGATATGCTAAAGTAACCATAGGCATTGACTTTCCATATCATTATACAATTTCCCGTATTACAGTAGAGCTTAGATTAGGATCTCTCTCTAAATACCTTGTCAAATATCATGTTATTTCTGACGTCGCGAAGCAAAAGAGGCGTTGTTGGGAATGATATACAACTATATCTGGCCGCAAATGAGAAGAGAGAAGACAAGGATTACGGTCAAATGATCGCATTCCAGAAGCTATATTATTGTGATAGAGCGAAACTCTCCACTTATCTTGAAATTCTCCATAATCTCTGGTGGCCAATCCGAGTATGTCATATTCGTTTCCTCCACTGTCAGCGGCCTGAGAAGCCGAGTCATTTCATTCTCTCCATTTGTGCAAAAGCGTGACAGCCCTCGTAACGCTGCCATACAACGATGAGTTTGCGCCCACTGCATGAGAGACAAAAGATCTAATGCCACCCAGATTGTTTGATCCCTATGCTCGCGGACTATGTTGAAGTCGAATGGCCACCTGAAATAACGTCTTTCCCATTTTTCGAACGCCTCACTGATGTCATCAAGAGGATAATATCCGTGGACATCTTTGTCTTTCAGGCTACGATTCTCCATGAGCTGACCTGTTTGGTTCTGCGCCAAGTCACGCCACCCAAACCTCAAAAGGGGTGGGCAGAATTGATCCCGCGTTTCGTCTACAGTTGGATTCTTATATTGATGCCATTGATCAAATACTCTTCGAGGCGAGAGTTAGCCACGACTTGCTTAGAGGGGACTTAATCAAGACCATGTAATGAAAGGCCGGCATGCCGTAAGAGCTGAGGCCGAGTTGCAAACGACGAGACGTCATTAACTTACTGTTTGAGATCTGTCTGAATGGAATCCAGGATTCTTTCGAGGACGTCGTATTGGTCCGGCTCGAATCTCAACTGAACAAGGTCTATGAAACGCTCTAGTTCATTCATTGAATGGCTGGCTACTTTGCCATATCGGTTCTTCCACTGAATAAGTTTCGGGCTAAATTCTCGAACGGCCCGAAAGTAGGTGTTGACAAATTCCATCGATGAGCCGCCTCTTTCCGCATCAAGGATGTTCTGGAAGACTTCTACAAGAATGACAGTCTTCTTGATCCCCGGGAATGCTAATTTTGGGCTCGGATACCTAATAGTGAAAAGCTGCTCGCTGCCACTAGAAAAGTATGGGAAGGACTTTGGGTCACCATCCCCCCACAACTTCTGCAGTCGATCCATATGGCAACAAAATGGAAGGCGTAAGTTTTGAACATTAAGAGAAAATGTTTTTGAAAAGACCTCTGACGTGTTATCGCAGACGCCTTTTCCGGCCGGACCATTGATTCGTATTAGAGGTAGGCAAAACCCCAGCCTCTCGTCGTACGCTGCAAAATTAGTTGAACTGAGTCTGTAGGCATCCAAAGACTCGGTAAAGCTATACTCGGTGTTACTGTCGGTGGAACAGAAGGGGTCCAAAATTCTGTACGGGGCATGGAAACATGCAACGACAGAAGCAGAGATAAGCCGGAACTTGCTTTTGCCATTGACTTGCTGTAGCACGCAAAAGCTTGATTTAGAGTCGCCTTGGAACAAACGAGTCCAATGTTTCTTAGGGTTTTCGCAAAGAACGAACAGATGGAGCTCGCTCAATTCGTCTGCGGGACTGAATATGCATTCGTGGGCATATATGAGAAGAGTAATGGTCCCCGATTTCAAAGCGTAGACACGAACGTCGCCTTCTCTATCAATCTCCGGTGTTGAAAAGTCATCAAAAGACAATAAATGCATGGCTTTTAAATGGACTGCCCCGGTTGAACTGTCTATTGCTGCATGAGAGTGCCAGCTTGGGTTGACTGCTCCGATTGAACTGTCTATCGTTGGATGAAAATGCCAGCTTGTGATGTTCGTATAGGTTTCTCGGACGTCATGATAGGTTAATTTAAAACAATGATGTCCATTTCGACCCACGGAAGAAGGGAAAGAATGCTCAAAAACGGATTCTAAGTCATTCCGACACTCGTGATGCTTGGAATATGCTTTTTGAAGGTCTATTGACGTAGTGGGCCAGATATGTTGTTCATTTTCCCTGAAAGAGAAGTGGTGCCCACTGGACGTGAAACAGTCTGTGTGAGGTGCCCAAGTGGGCATACCTTCTGGTCCCTGAAAGCTTGGTGCGTGGATTAAGACACTAACGTCCTTTTTGACAAGGAGACAATATGCGTAGTAACCAATGGCGAGGTGTCTGAAGGAGATCGAATATGCCGCGGCTATGCGAGGTTCGCCGCAATTTATCAAACCCAAGACACCGAAGATCTTGTCGCGAGGGTCCGAGGCTCGTGAGGCGGCCACGAGTTTGACGGCTGATTTGAGATTGTTTCCCGACTCTATATCTGTTGGATCCACGATTGACTTTTTTGTTACGAAATGAAACCAGGGGATCTTATTGCCTATGTTCATGGACGACCGGGCCTTCTGGTCAACGGCAAATTCCACATCACCAACACGAAGGGTAATGTTTCTTGACATGATGAGTTCCTGGACGATCCAAAGTCGTCGGAAGTATTCTCTGTCCAATATATCAGATACTTTCCACTGTTTTAGGGCCCCCGACGACGCGGAAGGAAGTCGTGGTTTCTCTGGAAGACTGTCGAATTCTTGTAGAAGGTGTCGTCTAGGGTAGGGGGTTGATGTTGAGGTCGGGGGGACCAAGTCGGGTCCAAGGTAGATTTCCAGGCGACTTACATTCTCATAAATGCGGCCCATTTTGGCAACTTGCGCTTGTCTTTCTCGCATATCAGTCTGGTTGATGCATATTGCGTCTACCCAGACAACTCGGACGCCTCTCCAAGGTCGCAGATACCTCAACATCTCCCAACAGTTGTGGGTCTGCAGAAGAATATCCCAGTATGACCCGACATAGACTGGTTGACTGAGGCTGCTGTCTCCATTCTCACCAGCCCACGTATAGGATACTGTCTCGTATTCGTGATAACAGTGGTCATCGTACACCTCGAGGCTAATGTGGACGGGGTCGTTGGCGTCGTCAACTGGAGCAAGACATAAAACGCGAAATTCGTTCTTCTCTAATCTTTGGGGGTATATATGACGGCGGTCTAACTCGCTTAGCGATTCGCCTTCATCGGAATACGGCATTGGCGATTCTTCTTTCGGCGGTTCAATTGGCACGGGGTGACCATCCGGTCCCGTGGTGACATATGGCACACATGGCGGCCACCACAGATGCATCTGACCTTGCGGCTCATCCGGGGGAAGGTAAGGTATCGGTAATGGCTTAGATGCTTGTTCCACAACTAGGCCATCTATGTCGGGGAAACTGTTGCATGATTCGCAACGTGGTCGTTGCTGCTGGACGATGATGCGTGGATTGGAGCAAGACGAAGAGTGCCATCGACTCATTCTGGAATACGGCGCCTGCTTCAGCCTGAACGAAATGGCAGAACGTACTGGATCCCAGGCTCATGTCGAGACTATACGGTGGTTCAGTGATTCTCGAAGGCCAGTTCGAACGTGAAGAAATAGCGACTGAGTGAAGAATAGATGTTGTAATTGTTGAGATTTGAGGAGCCTCGAGTGCGGGGTTGCTGTGGCTTGGAATATCCCAACAAGAACAGGAGGTGAGACAATCGCCACAAAACTCGGCGTCAAAGTGAAGCGCGATACGATAGACATTCAATCATCGAAAGAACACAGCAGGGACGACGGGTACGTATTTGTCGTAGTCGGGCTTCTCTGTGTTGTGCTGGGCCCGCCAAATTGACAGATGTTCGTGTATTGGACTCCATCTCGCGTGAAGTTCCTATCAACGTGAGCCCGATGTCTCTGAGGATGTCCCTTGGAAAACGTCCATGCAAAGAATCAGTCAAAGATTGTTCCACGTCATCAGCGGGACAGCTCTCACAGCGGGGGAAAACATCCGGGATGACAGCGCCACAATTTCGAACTCGGGCTTACTGGAATGAATAAAAAATTGCGCGTCGTTATTTTGTCTAATCCTATTTTACAAATTGGCCAAGAAAATACCTGCTCCCTTACAACTTTCTCTTCGAAAGGGGGGTAGGACCGTCGGGAAGGCCGCACTTGAAAACACACCATTGTCAGTAAATGATCCATCGCAACACCAAGTTGCAGACACAGGGCGGTACTCACGTAGAAAACAACCAAGCTACCTCCATCAAAGATCGTCTCAACTGACACAGTCTCATTCGCAGCAGGGGTGAGAGTAATATCGCTCCGTGTGTTCCAGTAGATCCCAGAGATGAGCGCCGGCTGTCCCATGCCGGGGATGACCGTCGCGTTGGCCCACACGCCGGGGTCTCCTCCGGTCGCCTCGGCGAAAACCTCCACGGCGACCTGCTGCGGCGGGTAGGGCGAGCCGTATCCAGCCGCGCCGGCGACCTTGATCACCAAATTGCCCTGGAACGGGGAGTCGATGTTGAAGTCGACGATCTTGTCTGTTGTCGAGTAGGCGCTCTTGGCGCCGTCGAGGACGGGTTCAAGCGGCGTCGAGGAGTTGCAGCCTGCAGGGGTTGAATTAGACGCGTTCTGGAAAACGTCCCGCGCTTCCATGCGGGGGAGGGGGAGTATTGGGTCAAACTTACGCGAGAAATCGGCGCGAACAGCCCAGGAGCCCTGAGAGATGGCAGCGAGAGCGCCGCTGGCGGCGAAGGCTGAAGCGAGGAAGACGGAAGAGAGCATTTTGGGCTAGTTTGTATCGTTGATTCTTACAGTCAACATCGACAAGTTTCTTTCGGGGGGTCGTGAAGATTCTTATTTGTAGATCCCGGGGCTTTCGTCGCTGCAATGAAGGGATGAACACCCGCCCCTCTCCACTACGAGACCAGCATCATAAGGGTTCGGATGGGAGCGAAATAAGGTTTTGCGGTGCTACCGGAGCGTCATGCAGTTGTTAAATGACCCTCTTAATTTCTCGTATGCAATTTATATAGGGTTAGCCAAGGCCATCGCTGTTCATGCGAGTCAGACATAAAGACTTGACGCCCTCTGACAGGTAATTGTGACCTTCAGTCGCCGCCTATTTTCGGACGGACCTTCTGAAGATTGATCTTTCAATGAGACTTTCATATGGAAATGATTTTCGCTGACAGATTTTAGAGACTGCTTCCCGGCCTTAGCGCCAGATTGTGTCAAGCCCTATGGCGATCCGTTCCCTCTCATGGGATGAAATATCCCCGAGGAGCCGTGGTGCAATGCGAACTGGTCGCGTTTCTGTGATTGAAGAGTCATTAAATAGACGAGAGATGCCGCCATCTTCCTCTTAGGTTCAACCAGGAAAAGAGTCTAGCAATTTGATGATTGAAAGATGGAAGCTTTAGGGATTTCGGGCGCTTGGCATTTCCCAACTCCGTCGCGCTATGTCTATTAATATGATCCGAGTCTCACTGACAGCCGGCAGATGTGCATCATGCCATGCATTTGGTATTTAACTGAGTCTTTCAAATTCAGAGCAATCAAGTCATAAGCCGGGTCGGTCGCAGCGATGCCTTAGTTGCATCCACGTTGGAGAAAGAGAAGCAGCAAACGGAAGGAAAGGGTGCAGTTGATCAGCATTTGATTTCACAGATAAGATCTAGCAAGGCCCAATACCTTCTCAAATCAACCTTGAAATGCGGAAACATGCTTTCTGCAATACATAAGTAAGTACCTATGCTTGCTGCTATGTCCCATCGCAACATCGATATGCAAGGCTTCGATTACAGACAACATGGAAACAAAAAATCGCCCTTCGCACATGTAAGTTTTGCAAACTCTGAACATTCCATTCTAATCTTAAAACACATTCGAGACTGAATTTCGTGAGAATTAGACTACAACAGTAATGTCCAGCAAACCAGATGTCGCTCGATTGATGATTCCACCTCCAATCCATCAACGCCGTGAAGATAGCCCAGAACGCACGATAAAAACCAACCAACACCCTCAACTCAGCCTGCCTTATCCCACGTGACATCACTCCCGTCGGTACTTTCAATCCGACAACCCCCCTATCCCCCAAGTCGGGCTACCACATCGCGCATCTCAGATAAAAAGACCAACAACATCCCTCCGGCTTATCTCAGTGGAGCACCCTCCCCCCCGAACCAGGTCCCCGGCCGCGCGCCAAGCCACCCGCTCCGCATCTGCGCCCATGCAATCCTTATCGGGGTGATGGGATAGATGTCATCGGGCTGCCGGCCGCCCGTCCACTCGCGTGGCAATGCACCGCTGACGCCGTCGGTTGCAAAAGCGCCGATGGCAGGGTCCCAAAGCCACCGCGCGCAGAGAGCGAATCATCGCAGCGCCGAAGGTTGTGATATCAGTGACGATGGCAGCGGCGTATCGGGCTGCTTGAAGTATGGAGCTGCAGCCTCCCTTCGCGGTGACGATGGGTGATGCGCCGCGCTCTTCCTCGATCATCTCAGAACGAAATAGTCGACAAGATGGCTCGCGTCCGTATACCAACCAGGGCCGAGATAGCGGCGCCGTTCCAGTCCAGAGCCGCTTTTAGAGAATGGGCTAAGGCCCCCGAGGCGCCGGAGGGGCAGGCGCGGATCGGCGACTCGCGATGGTCGAACAAAGATCTCGAGCCGACGCCGCCGCATCAGCGAACGTGGACGTGGTATAACCAGCCGCTGTACTGGTTCTCGAACATGTTTGGGACGACGGGGTGGAATGTGGCGTCTTCGTTAGTAGCAGTGGGCTTGGTATGTTGTCCTGGTGGGCAGAAGAGGAGAGGAAACTAACGGGCGGCAGACGTGGCAACAGGCTTTCATCTCCTGCGTCCTCGGCTCGCTCATCTCTGCGATCATCGTCACGGGCATGGCGCGGCCGGGTGCGATGTACCATCTGGGATAGTAAGTTAACCATTCATCAGAGACAGCGATCAAGATTCTAACCGTCCTTAGCCCCGTCCTCGCTCGATCCGTGATGGGCATGTACGGCTCCTACTTCTTCGTCTTCATCCGCGCCATCGTCTGCATCATATGGTACGGCATCCAAACCTACTACGGCGCCAACCTCCTCTCCGTCTGCTTCCGGTGCATCTTCGGCAGCGGATGGGACAACTTCGCCAACACCCTCCCCGCAGGCGCCGACGTCACGTCCAAACAGCTCCTAGCCTTCTTCATCGTCTGGCTCGTCGAGTTCCCCTTCGTACGCTCCCCCTAGACCACCCCCGAGCACAACTAACTCCCCTCCAGACTTGGGTCCACCCCGCACACATCCACTACATCTTCACCGTCAAAGGCTTCGTCATGCCCTTCGCCTGCTTCGGCCTCTTCGGGTGGTGCATGGCCCACGGCACCGGCATCTCCAACATCAACGCCGCCGCCCCCTCCACCACCGTGCCCCTCGGCTGGGCCGTCATGAACGGCATCAACGTCATCATGGGCTCCCTCTCGCCCATGCTCGTCAACCAGCCCGACCTCGCGCGCTACACCCGCCGCCCCTCCGACGCCGGCTGGCTGCAGGGCGCCTGCGTGCTCTTCGCGCAGAGCCTCGTCTTCTTCCTCGGGCTGGCCTCCACGACGTCCCTGCAGGGCGCCTGGGGGCAGGCCTACTGGAACCTATGGGATTTGCTGGACGCGATTCTGGACCACTACTGGACGCCCGCGGGAAGGGCGGGCGTGTTCTTTGTGGCGTTCAGTTTCATTCTGAGTATGTTTGCGACCAACTTTGGCGCAAATTCGATCCCGTTTGGGGCGGATATGACGGGGCTGTTTCCGAGGTATTTGACTATCCGGCGGGGCCAGATTGTGTGTGCGATTTTGGGGATTGTGGTGTTGCCGTGGAAGTTGATTGCGAACGCGTCGGCGTTTCTTTCGTTTCTGGGGAGTTATAACATCTTTATGGCCCCTCTCTGCGCTGTAAGTGCACACATCAATTCTTTTGAGAGAAACACCGCTGACACATCACAGATCATCATCTTCGACTACCTCATCGCCCGTCGCGGCAACGTCCACGTCCCCTCCCTCTTCAACGGCTCCAAAAACGGCCTCTACTGGTTCAAAGCCGGCGTCAACTGGGTGGGCGTGTTCGCCTGGATCGGGGGCACCGTTATGGGCCTGCCTGGGCTCGTCGGGCAGTACCAGCCGCAGAGCGTCAGCCAGGCGGCCAAGAACATGTACAAGATGGGCTGGGTGCTGACATTCTGCTCGTCGGCCATCATCTACATCGCGCTGATCCACGTCTTCAAGCCTAAGGTGTTCCCGGCGGGGTGCGAGAACGCGCCGCGGGAGTTTGAGTGGCTTGCGAAGGAGGGGCGCGATGGGTTCTTTGAGGGGGAGAGGGAGGGCGAGATTTATGCGCCGTCATCGCCGCAGATTACGGATGGGGAGGAGGTGCGGGCTGAGGAGAAGGGGCGGAAGATGGAGGCTTGAGGGTGTTTTGTTGGAAATGATTTCACGTGTGATGTCTGAGGATAGATATTTAGTAATGTTTCATGATGTTGACCTTTGTCACCAAGAATTGACAAAGTCCAAGACAGTGTTCTCACACTTTGCTATTGCCATCTTAAGACTATGGTTGCCATCCCCTCGCCATCGTGACCCTCATCGGCGACATCCCCGACATCCCCGCAACCGCCGTTCAACACCACCAATTCGTTGCGTAATTCAGAGGATCCATTCGGCTTATCACCACCCAAAGAGCCGATACAGTGAGCGGCGCCCATCATTCATTCGGGCCAAAACAACCGACGCCTATGTAATCCGTATCACACACTCTCTCTTTGGTAGTGGAGGGGTCCGGAGTTGTGTGTGGGCTGCGGGGAAGTTCACACCAACAGACCGCGGATGGAATCCCGGCCGAGCGATAACGGCATTGCGGGGTCGTTTCTCCAACGTGTTGGAGACTGCCCGAATTATTTGATAATGGACTCCAACTTCCCGTCCTCTTTCTGAACGACAGATTCAAGCAGCATCTCTAACGTTGTATTTATTTGTCTTTTTGTAGATTCGGCTTGCGGACACCGATACTTCGGTCACAGACGTGAACGGCCCGAACCGCGGATAGCTCTTCAGCCGGAACACAAACCCCGCGCCGTGACTCGGACTGCCATCGTTTCAATCTGAACACCTCCCGATCCCGGTCAACAAACAACACTCACATCACATTCAAGTCAAAATGGCAGTCGAACCGTACCGCCTCACAGCCACCGAGGTCCGCGACAAGATCCAGGCCGGCGAGCTGACCGTTGAAGCCTACGCGCGCTCCCTCCTCGCCCACATCGAGAAGCGCGACCCGATCGTGAAGGCGTGGGAGTACCTCGACCCGGAGCAGGTCATTGCGCAAGCCAAGAAACTCGATGCAATCCCAAAAGACCAGCGCGGGCCCCTCCACGGCGTCGCGGTCGCGGTCAAGGATGTCATCTACACCAAAGGCAAGCCCCCTGCGTCCTCACCCTCACGGAACAGCTTCTGACCTCGCCGCAGACATGCCCACCCAACACGGCTCAGTCCTCTACAAAGACTCCACCCCCCAAGTCGACGCCGCCTCCATTATCGTCCTCCGCGACGCCGGCGCCCTCCTTCTCGGTACCTTTCCTTCCCCATACCTCCCTCACCTATCCCCATCTAACCCTCCCAGGCAAAACCACAACAACCGAATTCGCAGCCACAGTCGCCGGCCCCAAAACAATAAACCCGCACACCGCCTCCCCCTCCTCCAAAGTCCGCACCCCGGGCGGCTCCTCCTCCGGCTCCGGCGCCGCCGTCGCCGACTTCCAAGCCCCGCTCGCCCTCGGCACGCAAACCGGCGGTAGCACAATCCGCCCGGCCTCCTTCAACGGCATCTACGCCCTCAAACCCACCTGGAACGCCATCTCGCGCGAGGGCCAGAAGATCTACTCGCTCATCCTCGACACGCTCGGGCTCTTCGCGCGGAGCGTCGAGGACCTGCAGCTGCTCGCGGACGTCTTCGCCCTCGCCGACGACGAGGCGCCCACCGAAATCTTCGAGGTCAAGGGCGCGAAGATCGCGTTCCTGAAGACGATGGTCTGGCCGCACGTCGGGCCCGGCACGGAAGCCGCGCTGGCGAAGGCGGTGGAGCTGCTGAAGGCGCACGGGGCGGATGTGCAGGAGATCGAGTTCGCGGCGGAGTTGGAGGCGTTGCCGGAGTGGCACGCGACCGTCCTGCACAGCGAGGGGCGCGTGAACTTTCTGCCGGAGTACCGCGTCGGCAAGGAGCAGTTGCACGAGTTCCTGGTTGGGCACGTGGATAATGTGAATAAAATCTCGCGGGCGGCGCAGCTGGAGGCGTTTGATAATATTGGCGCGGCGCGGCCCAAGGTTGATAAGATGCTGGGGGCGTTTGATGCGGTGCTGGTGCCGAGTGCGGTTGACGAGGCGCCGGAGGGGTTGGGGAGTACGGGGAGTGCTGCCTTTAATGCGCCTTGGACGGTGAGTATCCATCTTGCGTGGTTGGTGAGGGTGTGTTTGCTGACGATGAGCAGGCTCTGCATGTTCCGGTGGTCAACCTCATTGGGTTTGGAGGACCGAATGGCATGCCTGTGGGTGTTTCGTTGGTGGCTCCGCGGTATCGCGATAGACATCTTCTGTCTGTGGCAAAGGCTGTTGGCAAGATTTTCGAGGCGGAGGGCGGGTGGAAGTCGCAGTTGTAGACCAAGAAGTGTAAAGTGTCGTCCCAAGTTAAGAGATGTTTGTGTCTCCATACAGTAGACTGATGAGAAGGCCTGCATACTGCTTTGTGAATCATTCGTTGCTTGTCATATCTCGCCGTCAGTGGTGCCAGGAAAGTGAAAAGAATCGCAGTAGCGCAGTATCATTACACTCAGTAGGGTATAACATCTATCTATAACAAAGGACCGTCCCAAACAATGCCATTCCATATGATGCAATCCCAGGCTTTTCCCATCCTTGCCACATATCATGCAGCATCATGTGTCATTACCGTCATTCGAAACCCCTAGAGCTTAAGCCCACTTGCCCAGCACACTCATGATGATCATGCCAGCAACCAGGCCGAGACCAGCCAGGATGGTGACGATGGGGCTGGTGTGAAGCAGCTCTGCGTGCCCGTGCATCCAGTCCTCGGCCCACATCTCCACGACACCGACCCAGACAAGAATACCAGCAGACAGAGCGTCGAGAGTGCCAATGGCGATGATGGTGTTGCGGTCGTTGCCGTTGAACTGCTGGAGGACGCCGATACCAATGGCCATGCCGATGGGGGTGACGAGCGCGAAAGGGGTGGCGAGAATAAGCTTCTTGACGAGAGAGAAGGTCGGGGCCTTGAGGGAGTTGAGGCTGTCGGGGGCGGAGGAGGTTTGCTCGACTTCGACAGCGGCGGGGCGGTCGTTCTTCTCCACGGGGGAGGCGGTGCCGAGCTGTGCGATGCGAGTGCCGAGCGCGATACCCTCAAACATCTGGTGGAAGAGGATGACGACGAAGAGGGTGATGAAGAACGTGTCACCGGCGACGACCAGAGTAATGCCAATGACTGGATGATGTTAGCTGAAGCTTATGATGGGATACGTGAATGCCTTACGGATGGAGTGAAAGATGATACCGCACTCGAGTACGAGAACGGTGACGGTCTCGGGAGAGAAGCGAGTTGCGGAGGTCGGGTTAGCAGCAACCTTGGCCATAACAAGGCGCTTGCCGAGATACTCGACCAGGAAGGAGAGGAAGATGCCAGCCATGACGATGGCGGATGTGGTACCCTCGTATCCCAGCTCTCCCAGACACTCGTTGGCGAACATGAGCTGTGCGTGGGTGTAAAGGTGGATAAAGGCAGTGGAGATGATGATACCAGTGCCAAACTGCTTGAGGATGAGGAAGATGGTGTGTGTCTTGGTCGGCATCCACTTGATCATGAAGATCGGGAAGTAAACACCAAAAGCGCTGGTGACCAAGATGACGAAGAGAAGACCGACGCGGAGAGGGATGTTGTAGTCGCGGGCGACCTTGGCGCAGTTTCTCGTGCCGCTGCTGCTCTCGCTCTCGCCGGCTCCAACGCAGTGCTCAACACCGGCGTGGAAGTGGCAGTTCTCGCCTTGAGGTGTTTCGCTGTCGCTGCCACTGCCCGAGTCGGAGGACTCGGCACCCTCTGCTACAATCTCGACGTCGTCGCCGTTGGGAGCCATGCAGTAGGTGTCGGTGCCGTGTGCGTGGCAGTCTGTGAATGCAGTCGGGATGGCGGAAGCGGCGGTGTTGGTGGGCGTCGTCATGACCTGGTACTCGGAGGTACCCCACATGCAGAAACTGAGGCTGTTAGCGATGCTGTTATCAAGGAGGTAGGGAATTGACTTACACAGTAACTCCATGGAGATGGCAGTCAGAGACGGCAGTTGGCATGCCAGTTGCGGCGGCAGCAGTCGTGGTCGCGGCAGTGGCAGCCGGGGCGTTGGCAGCCTCGACGAGAACTTCGCCATCAGGGTAAAAACAGTATCTGGATCCAACGTTAGAACTTTGAGCGACGTGCTAATGATGACGGCACCTACGTGTCGGTCGCATGCTTGTGGCAGCCAGTGTAGGAGCTGGGCAGCGAGCCAGTAGGGGTTTCCGCGATGATGTACTCTGTGGTCCCAACCTTGCAAATCCTGCTGAATGTTAGATGCTGGCCATGGTATACGTGAAGTAGTCTGGCATCAACCTACTGGGTAGATGAGGTGACGGCGCAGTCTGAGATGGCCGAAGGGGCGGATGCTGCCGTGGTGGTCGCGGCGGCGGTGGTACTGGCGGCCGTCTGTCGTGCGACCAGGGAGGCGGAAGCGGCGCTCAGAAGAGCCGCAAGGGCGGCAGCGGAGAACTTTGCCATGGTGATGGGCGTAAGACACAACGCAATCTGTGATACCGGCCGGGTTCGACGGGTCCGAGTTGACGTGCCTGGAGCTGTTCAGGTCCGGGGCTGAAGTATGCTGCAGAAGTCTCGGACAGGCGGCTGATCGGATGGTTCGCAGCCGGGTGCTTTATGGGAAGGAGGTCGCGATAGAGGTGGCCGGGGTGAAGCCGTGTTGGTTCCAAGCCGCGCTGGGAATGGGCACCTTGAGAGACGGCAGGTCGAGTGACTGGTTGACCGAGGCAGGATGTGACGGGGGATCAGGCAATGAGAAGTCACAGAGCCGCGGGATGATTCCTCGAAAGGGTAGGGCGTAGGGTGAGGAGAGAGGAAGGATTGGATGAGGGACGGCTGGCGAGGGAGATTTTGGAGGGAGGTGTCTGGACAAGAGCGGCGAAAAAGCGACGATGAGCAGATTTGACGGTGGCCGAGGATGGCGAATGGGTCATCGCTGTTTGGTATCTGTCGGCTGTCTGTCTGACTTGATGGCAGCCCTTGAACAAACCGGTCATTGTCCTGCCGCTGAGGATTCCCCTCCCTCTGTCCCTATCCCAAGTCAATCAAAAGGCACATGCTCCCCTTTGGCGAAAGCAGTAAAGCCTCCGAGAAATGCTTGCTAGTTTCCATTGTGCTGTATCCACGAAGCAAGGGCCACGGGTGCCGCCAAACGGACGACATGTTTTTCGTTCCCGCATGTTCTGCGTGGACTTTCAGCTGCGAGTAACAGCGCGCCAATCAAGGCAGACGCGATTTCGGGCTGGCAGTGAATCCAGTCCACCCCCAAGCCGGGAATCCATGTCGCTGGGCCGGGAAACGAGGGGCGGCGGTGGAAACGCGATGGAAAATGTGGGAAAGATGCAAAAAGGCAAAAGAGCAAAAAACAACGTAGTCCCAATGCCAAGGCTGATGCCAAGGCTGAGACCCGTTGCCAAGTTTGCGCACCCGGATGGCCGCCATGGGTCGGCAAGACCACTGTGAGGGCAGGTGCACGCGGGAAGTCGCGATGTCTCTGGTCTGGAGTCGCTCTTTCCCACCTTCACAGGTGGTGTGTTCAGTTGATTGGCTGCAGGAACGACCCGACGAACCAGGATGCAGCAGCCGAGAATCCACATTTGCGGACTGGCCAATGGGAAGAGCCACATCTACGTCAAGAGTGAGGACCTTGATGGCTTCGTCCTGACCGCAACCGCCTTCAACCACTGTTCTTTCCTTCTCATTCTTCCCCTCTGCTCAGGTCTCTCGTTGCGTTGTTTTCTGGCATCGACCTTGATGGCCTACAGCTACATGCCAAGAATACTAATAGGCAGGCGTCGTCCAGGAAAAATTCAGTCTGCTCCTCAATTCTCAGCTCACTGGTCGTCAACCAACACTGCCAAGACGAGCGGTGCACCCACCCGCCCAAATCCAACCTCGCGGTTCGCCATTCTCAATGCCTGCTTGACTTTCCGCATGAGGTTGCAATATTCCTTCGTATCCTGCGAGAAATCGGGCGTGACACATCAGACATGTTGGCCGTATGGGGACATGGAAGGAAGCATCTGCTGATGACGAGTGAGACAGATCTCCACATTTGAGGACCGACGAGCCAGCAGGGTGAGATTTACCTGTTGTACCTCGGCCTGCCTGTTGCAGGAAATTGCACCTGGGGTCTTGCCCAAGTTGTCTCCGTGATATTGGGATCTCCTGTAAATACGCCATGAGAAGGGTCGTGGCCACCACTTAGACACGCTTATTTGCAAGCCTCAACCGGATGGCGTTCCCCGGAGACGTACATCATGAACCTTCAGCAACGGCTACCAGCAGTTCGTGCGCCATTTGCAGCGTGACACGATAAACTTCCCGTCTGTCACGAGGTAAACCAAGTTGTCGGGTCGTGAAGCCCGTGTTCAAAGTGCGTGCGTTAAGCCGGTAGGGTCACCATCTCAAATTCGATGAGACTGTTCACTACTGGCATCAAATTCACCCGCAAGCAAGCTTTCAGCAAGGACAGCCTCATGATGATTCCAATGATTCTCATTGATTCTACCTTATGTTACAATATTATCGGTCCCCATCCGGAGACAAAAAAGAAACGTAAAAACGCCAGAGGCGAGCAGAAGCAGAGGTGATGATCCCCCATTTTTTGATATCCCAGTAAGCCATGCCCCAATGCCCGTCATTCCCAAGTCATGTCCATGAGTCCCGTCATTAGGTGAATCCTCGTCTTCCATCATTGGCTTAGAAGGCCATGAGAGCAGCGGCAATGGCAGCAGCACCGAAGCCAACACGGGCAGCGCCGGCAGGGACGTCGGTGCCGGAGGCCGCAGCGCCGCTAGCAGACGTAGCGGAAGCTTCGCTACCGGAGGAGGCAGCGGTGGTGGTCGTGACCGTGGCGTTGCCAGAGGCGGCGGTAGTGGCAGGGCCCTCACAGTGCCACTATTCGAGAGGTTAGAAAATCCTTAAGACTGGGAATGGGGATGGACCGACATGATCACCGTGTGGGAGACAGTTCGCGCTCTCCGTAGGCGAAGGAGCGAGAGAAGCGGTGCCAGAGGCGTGGTCGTGGTCGTGATCGTGGTCCTCGGTGGCAGTAGCCGTGGTGGTGGCGGTGGTCAACGTAGAGGCAGCGCCAGCGGCGCCGGTGGTTGAGCGGGCACCTTCGCAATGCCACTAATTGGAAGTCAGCCAAAGATCACGAGAATAAGCAAGAAAGAAGGCGCGGACATGATCGACGTGAACGGAACATCCCAGAGACTCGGTAGGAGAGGGAGCAAGCGTGTAGCTGCTGCTCTGGGCCATGGCGAAGGCGGAGAAGCCGAGGATGGCAAGGATCTGAGAAGTCTTCATTTTGACGGTGTTGTGGTGATGGACTTCGCGATTTAGGTGTCTGAGGAAAACTTCGGGAGGTTTGAGATCAACGAGTGGAAGTGGCCGCGGGTGAGGATGAAGAAGCAAAACCCAAAGGTGAGAGTCGGTAGGCAGGATATATACCGAAGGTCGGGTCAGTGACGCGCCGAGCCAACAATGCGGGAAAAGCAGCAGGCGCAATAATCCAAGCAAACGGCCAGGGCTACAAAGCTACCTTACGTCTTGGCAAGAGAAAAGAGAATTACTTAGGATCTCATTCACCGAATCCAAACGAACCACCCCTCCCATCTTTCAGCTCGCCAAGGCATCGCAACGTGCTCACCCTCCACCGTCACCTTGGCAGATGCCAAAAGTGCCCTGTCCACCAACAATCGGAGAGGGAAACAAACCAAGCAAGAATAGACAAGGGCTCCCTCGCCTTGCCCCACGGCCAGGTTCCGTTTGTTTTTCACGCCGAAAGCTGATCCATGCCTGGGGGTTGGTTGGGTTGGGTGCTGCCCCCAATGCCCAGGCGCGAGAGGGCGGGCCGGGCCATCAAGGTCCTCAAGACGGGCTACATGTAAGGTCCCCCGCCACCGGGCGGAGAACCATTCACCACACCGGACCGTGTTCTGACATATGGCCACCCGGGCATTGAAGGATCGGAGAAAAAGGCCGAGCTAATGAATTTCGGAGGAATACCTCTATCGAGAAAGTGATGAAATGGCACCCGGTCTTCATGCACCAACGATTGAAAATCATGACATGTCTCAAGGTGAGTCCGCGGCGGCATGTCCGTCTGATGATTTCCCACCTTACGACCTACCCTCGTATCAAGAAGGCGGCAAGCAATGCCTCGTCAAACTGGCGATCACTTCCCTTGAAACTTGGAATCGTTTTTTCGGACGTCTCTCTTTTCGATTCGCCTGATCCGAAGCAAAGTGAGGCCCCCGACAGACAACAAGAAGGACGGCATCAAGCCAAGGCAGGATTTGTGGTCCATCACAATCCTACTTTTTGGTAGGCGCAAGTATGTCGCAGGTGACAAGAGCAGAAATGTGGATGCCCAGTAAGGAGACGACTTAGCCGAGAATGATAGATACGGAGATGACGAATTTGCCAGGGACACCAGAGAAGGACAGGTGGGTTTGGCTATGTTATCTTTACTTCTATCCTCGTCGTCGTCTTCGTTGTCCTCGTCTTCGTTGTCCTCGTCTTCGTCGTCCTCGTCTTCGTCGTCCTTGTTTTCGTCGTCCTCGTTTTCGTCCTCGTCGTCATTACTGTCGTCATCGTCGCTGTTATCGCTGTTGTCGTCGTTGCTATACTGACTAATGTCGTATAATCAGTATTAGGGCGCCTAATACAGAAGATAGCTTTATATCTACAAGTCGTATTAAGAGGGAAAGTGGGCTTAACGAGAATACTGCAGCTAATCTGATTGCTTGAGGGTTAGTTTCTATCCGGCCAGGTGGAAGTATTCCTCTGGACGGTACAGATTAGACTAGGACGTGACGGCTATGGGATGGCGGGTTAAGTTAGGAAACAAGCTTCAATTCAGCACTTCTAGCAGATTGCTGAAAATCTAACGCCGTACCACAAGCACTTATTTTAATGACAGGTCAGAATGCCGTGCTTAGGCGTCGATGTCTTTCTTTCTTTTGCATTTAAAAATCACAAGCCTGGGTTGGTCTGCTGAATGCACGCGTTGTACACACTAGAAATGCAGTCTATAAATCAAAATCTATCAAGAAGAACGAAAGCTGTTGAAGCCTTATGACAACCCGGGTTTAAGCAAATTGTCGACACCTCCGCATGGGTCCCAGCACATCAAATGCCCCCACCCTCTTCGAACCTTCACCGCGTTCGAGTTCGCCACGTGCCGCTCCAATAACGCCCTCTAAGGCTTGAAGATGTTGATAACATCATACAGACGGAAGCCCGGGAAGTAGTAGCGGTTATCGTGCGCATACCGCGCGTCAGGGACGCCCGCTCCGGATGTCATATCGCGGAACCCAAGTCTCAAGTCGCCCGGGGCCGGATTCGTCCCATCAATGGTCCAGTAGAAGACCGTCTTCTCGATGGCGAGGTCGAAGAAGAAGTGCACGATGATGGCGATGCCGTTGATGGTCGCGCGGTAGCGGTTGCCGGTGTCGGCGCCGAGCTTGATGTTGAGCGTGCGCTTCTGCAGGTCGCGGAGGATAAGGTCCTTGTCGGCGGAGCTGGCCTGTTCTGCGAGGCTCTCGATGGCGTGGACCTCGGTGACCTCCTTGCGCTCGACGAGGTCGACGATGGCGGCGTCTGAGATTGGGGGAACGGAGTCTTTGACGAGCTCGATGGACTGTCCCGAGGGAGTGGGCGGAAGCGCGGCGGCCTGGGCGAGAGCGGCCGCTTGGAGGACAACGGTGATGGTGGAGAAACGCATGTTGATGGTGGCAAGTGAGGGGTGGTGCAGGTATGCTTGTTTGGGGATAAAGGAATGACTTGGAAGGTAACGATAGACGATGTCAAAGAGTGACTTGGAAAGAATGACTGAAGTGAGAAAGTGAGAACAATGGTTGCTGCTGATCCCAAGTCATTGCTATTGAGCGAGCTCTTCTCGACCTTTATACACATTTGGCCTCGGCGAAGCCAGAACTCCGGGACATCTTTTCATCTGCCCGTATGGTTTGCGACGAGTTTCTTCAACGCTGCCCAGTGCAAACAAGTCAACAAGTTCCCTTATCCATGACATATTGGGAAATTGAATCTTTCTTCTCGCCAGCCTCGTCCAGCGAGATTACCTTGCAACAAGTCACGGCCTGGTGATATCCCTATCAGGTAAGCATGGTCTAGCAATGGGCACTAGTAGTGCATGGGGGAAGAAACTCCAATGGCTGCGACACTAGAACCTCCCGGAGTAGTCCGCCAGAGTGTCTATCACGAAACCGAGTCCAGTAGGAGGTATGACAGACAAGTCGACTAAAGCCCAACATCAACCTTTTGAGCTTTGACAGGCTCGTATCTCGGACTAACCCCTTCTCGAAGCACGTAGATAGACAGCCACGTTAAGGCTCGAGCTTTACCGCGAGTCGGATCTTGAATGGCTCATTGCCGCGAACAGCTCTGATTTCAAAGCCGGCATCACCGATAAATAGACTGGGTAGGCATTTCACAGACCGATTTCTGATCTAAGGACACTTAAGCTTCCGCCGATGTGGGGTTTGACAAGGAAGGACAATCTTTTTCTCGACGACAAGCCTTGACCAGCAGCTAGCGCTAGTCTCGCAACTCGCCCCATTAAGGGTTTCGTGAAGCCGCTTATTCAAATCTGAGCGCCGGCAGCGGCCTCTTGACATGGTATGTTGGGTTGCGAGTTAGACGCGAGGCCGCGATGCACGTGAGTTGCCTCCCCTACATGTAGCAGAGAACCCACAGCTCGTGCCGTCTGGAGAGATGAGGCCCCCGACACAGATGCCTCCGAGCACGCTTCGTTGATCCCTAAGGGCTGTGATGATTGCGCTATTATTCCTCGGTCCGAGGTGCAACTGGGCAGTCAATTGCATTAAGTAGCATCAGTCGGGAAATGGGTCCATGAGTCTCAGACAGACTTAGTAGGTCAACATATGTGGAGTCCCTTAAAGAGCAACATGCTCATTAGATAGAAACATGGACAGGAATAGTCCATTCGAGGCCTCCACTATGATATCTACACAGTTACACTTAGACCAGATGTCTCGTTCTGGGATCCCAAAGCAGCAGAGCGATGAGATCCTGTGAAATTCATGTGAAGCCAGCAAATTCTCTCGACTTCAGCAACCTAGGCGCGGGCGATGGGGTGCAAGAGTAATGGATCCTTATCCGCCAAAGGAGAATCGAAACAACAGCTGATCAAACCCTTTCGCTGTTTTTTTTTTTTTTTTTTCTTTTTTTTTTTTAAAAAAAAAACAAAGACAATGTAAGAAACAATAAATGTTTAATTTTGCTACTGTTCTTGTCTCCGTCTTCTTCGTCGTCCTCAACTTCGTCTTCGTCACTGCCATTGTCGTCGTTGCTACTGTCATGGCCGCTTCTTCAACAACATCACTCTGCAGCTAGTTCTCAATGTGCTCTCATCAACGCAACGCTGAGGTATTAAACGCCTTCAACACTGAATCGAGTGGACTTGTGAGCAATTGAGGTCCTTTCCAGAAGGGTCAATATTCCAACAATTATGGTTCTGAGGTTGATGATGTCCGATTGGAATTTTGAAAGTCGTGGTGATGTGTGGCTGGAAAGGTGGCGCAGTCCAGGGAAGCAAATGTGAAGCTTCGCCCGATTCGAGAGCGGCGGGGGTCCTTGTCCTCCACTATCCGGATCATTCAGCACCGGCATCCGCATGCGCCGCACGCTAAGAGAACTTGCGCGGGGTCTGTTCAATCCCTATTGTATCTCGCTGCAACAATCAAACTGACCGAAAAAGCAAAAATTTCATGAGTGTCTTGATGAAAGGCTTGACCTGGAATCTTCGCTCAGACTCGACTCATCACCAACTTCTACTCTACGTACTCATTTGAGCAGACACCAAACACTGTGAGTTGAACACGGACCAGTGTCCGCGTCGCATGCTGATTGGATGCTCGTCGCAGTCAGCAAAATGTCAAAACAGCGTTCTTGTGGCCCAGAAGGCGCAGGTAGTGACGCTCCATCACAACAGCCCGCAGAAAACCAGGCAGAGGGCGCGACTGGCTTTGGGAATGTGGGCAGTGGAAATAGCAACAACTTCTCACTTCGGGTTGAACCACCGCAACAACTTGAAAATGTGCCATGCGTCAGAGTTACGCCCGAAGACATCAGAAATGCTCGAATGGCGAACCCACGAGTTGAATCGTTGACGGATGACCAATTAAGAGCTTTCTTAGTTCAAATCAAACAGCGCCAGTGGAATGCAATAAATCGGCAGCAATTGCAAAACCAAGCAGAGAGAGACTGAAGTTGACATCCTTCGGCTAGCTTTTGATGTCGGGAACAGCAATATACATCCTCTTTGGGATAGTCTCCAATCTTGTAACTCTCCATAGATATACTCAAACCCTCCCACTGCTCCTGATATCGTCTTCGCGATCAGGCACCACTGATATACCGCATTGGTTTCGTAGATGCACCCGGAACGCGTGCACTTGGAAACTTACACACCCAATGATCGATAGAATGTTTCTATCTGCGAGGATTGCCTTTGTTATATGCGATGACTACTACCTATAAGCTATGCATATTATTGTTCTTGCATTCTTACTATAACTGTTGTCATTGTTGTCATCATCGTCATTGTCTTCGTCATTGTTTCGATTATCTGGTCATCACTATCCATTCAAATAGCAAAACTCAACTGTAATAGATTGCTGTGACAAGTAGCCGGCTCCCCAGCTTTTGGTGAAGCGATACGTTTTAGTCATCAAACTCATTGGACAGACGCACAGGTGAGGCATCGCTGAAAGACCTGGCCGTGCTGAAGAGCATGTGATGCAAGTGCGGGTTTCATTGAAAATTACTCAATATCACAATGTGAATTTCTTCGGTCTGATTGAATCAGACAGCAAGACACGAGGAGCTAATCACATTTTGCGTCTATGGTTGATCTGCGATAAGAACTTGACGAGACAATCCTAAACCAAGATCAGTCATCTTGCCACATCAGGACTAGACTCATGCGGCGTGATGACCAAGATTGTCAAGCCCACGTCACGGCATGATGCATCCCCGACGCGTCAAGGATCGTATCGCATCCTGCCAAAAGTCCCTCGCTTAATCTCAGGAACATTCAAAGTGCGAACGACATAAGATAATGGACTTCTACCGCCAATTCTCCCGTGCGAACATCGAAATCGCCAATTCAAATGTGCTTTGACCATGGGGAAGCGACCGATTGAGCCTGTGGTCAAGAAGGCTCGACTGCCACGCATGTCAAAATGGTCAACTTTTGCTCTTGCTTGCACATTGGGAGTCGCGGTTGTCCACATGGCCAGTCCCCCCTTCCTGCCCTGGGTGCCTCCACGAAACGATTTGGACGGCATCGCATCTTACCCCATGAATAAGTCGAATAACGACACCTATTTTGATTGGGAAGCGGTTTCACCATCAAGAGATTTGGAATACGTTCCTTGCTATGGAAGGTTTCAGTGCGCTAGGCTCCTTCTCCCAATGGACTGGACCGACCAAGAAGAAAACTGGCACAATCATGAAGTGGCAATCGCCATGATCAAACAGTCCGCTAATGTTTCCATTCTGGACCCCCGCTATGGTGGCGAGATCTTTCTCAACCCAGGTTCGCGATTGAATATCACAATATTCTTTACCGGGCTAACAATTGTCAGGCGGCCCCGGAGTGCAGGGCGTGAACATGTTGACGGGCAGGCTCAACGATCACCTAGTCAATGCCATCAATGGCGAGGATCCGGATGGCAAGGTCTTTGACCTTGTTTCCTTCGATCCCAGAGGTGTCGGCTTTTCAACTCCACGTATCTCGTGCTTCGACGATCTTATAGCTCGCCAGCTCTGGCATCAACTCGGAACGGCGTATGGGGATGTATCGGTCCAGTCATTTGATCTTTTGTGGGCGCGAGCGCGATCCCTGGAAAAGCTCTGCGACGCGGGGAATGCCAGCTCGGAAAAGGCTCTTTTCATGAGCACCGTCAGCACAGCCTTTGTGGCGCATGACCTACTGGCGATGGTGGAAAAGAGTGGTGAAGCAAGAGAACAGAGGGCCCGAGAAGCGCTGATGACGCTTCACGGTGGAGACAAAGATTTCATGGTGCCAGAGTCTCTTCAATACCAACCAGGCGAGGAGCTTTTGCAATATTGGGTAGGTTCACTCACTATCCAACTTCACTCTTCTGCTTGAAAAGATTGTTTAACACTCTCACAGGGCTTTAGTTATGGAACCTTCCTAGGCGGAACCTTCGCCAGCCTGTATCCATCACGAGTGGGGAGGATGATAGTAGACGGTTGTGGCGAATGGGAAGATGAGGCTTCCGGAGAATTCCTGGGCTTCCTGCTTGACACGGATAACGAATGGTTTGAATTCTTCAGACTTTGCTATGCAGCAGGGCCCGATAAATGCGCGATATACAATGAAGATGGCCCCAAGGCCATGCAGAAGTCTGTCGCCGACCTGGTGGAGACCCTGCAGACCAATCCAATATCTGTCTACGAGGACGGTATGCCTTTTCCGGATCTCTTTACCAGGGATATTCTGGTTCAAGGCATATTTGGGGCACTTTACCGACCGTATAGAGATAGCACATGGGTCAAGCTGGCGGAGACACTCTCGGCTCTCTTGAATGGTACTGTCCCCTCCGGAGCGGTCGATATGCTGCCGTCCCGCAAATTTCATATTTCAGTGGATGGGTGCAAGACCTCGGATTGTGTCACTGAAGGGATGAGCGAAGGCTTCTGGAGCGAAATCAATTACGGCATTTATTGCACCGACGGGCTCGACTTCCGCAACATCTCCAAGTCGGAGATGGCTGCTTGGGTTACCATCCTCCAGCAACAAAGTCCGTTATTCGGCAACATGTTCGCCACTACTTCGAAGCTGCCTTGTGTTGGGTATCCGGCCCGACCGAAGTGGCGCTTTGGGGGCCCCTTCGGCGGCAAAACCAAAACCCCAATGCTATTCATCGGTAACACTTTCGACCCTGTGGCACCGCTTGAGGGCACTCGCAAGAACGTCGAACATTTCGAAGGGGCAGGATTCTTGCAGCAAGATTCAGTGGGACATTGTTCCATTAACGCACCGAGTAGGTGCACCGTCTCTTACGTCCGGAAGTATCTTGTTTCTGGCGAGTTACCTGAGGAAGGTACTATCTGTTCTGTAGACGGCTCTCCATTCGACGAGGGCATATAGACATTTTCCAGTTGTCGCTCTTCATGGCATTTACTGCATTGTGTTGTTCGGGACACTTAATGGTTCGGTTTCATTGTAAACTATGGGCAAGAAGGCTAGATAAGAGAAAAGTAGCTCGAGGCACATTGTGCCTTCAATCAGGACAAAATCTCAGAAGCAAAGATATGTTCACAAGCAATGCCGTCCAGGATTTATCGCTCAAGAGATAATGATTGGTGCCGAATGGCCTCAGAGACACTGCGAGTACCACTGGTTCGAAGCGGTGCAGGTCGATCCCGACTCGCAGCAGGTGGCCCCTGTCCAACCAGACCCGCCACACTGGCTCCATTTGGCAGCGCACTGCAAGAGACAGATATTAGCAACATGCTGGTCATGAGAATATCATCAGAGTACTTACGCTTCCACCGCCGCCACTAGGTGGAGGGTTGCTGGTGGGAGGCGGGCTGGTACTGCCGCCATCAGAGCCAACAGTGATTGACGCAGAGCCGCTGCTGAAGTATCCCTCCGTCGCAACAATCTGGTAGTCATGGGTACCGAGGTTCAATCCGACAGCAGCCCAGGCGTTGAAGTGAGTTCCGGTGTTGACAGTGCCGCCGGTTCGCTTGCTCTGACGGACGGACCAGTACTGCTGAAAGGTCTTGGTGCCCTCGATGGACGGGGCGTTAGTTCGAGTGCTAACGTAGATGTCGTAGGTTCCGCCGTCGCTGGTGACGGAGCCCTTCCTTGTTGCACCGGAGGAGGGGTTGTAAGTTCCTGTAGTTTGGAACAGTGATGTTAGTGACGGAAGACATAACGAGAGAGGTAACGGCGTAAATAGTGGCTGCGCTCTTACCAAAGTTCTCGACGATGTAGTACTTTGAAACATTAGCGAACAGATACCAAGAGCTGTTACTTCAGGAAGAATACCTCAATCAAGGGGTTCCTCGTCCAGCCATAGACGGCGAGGTAACTGTTGCCGTTGGGGCTGTATGTTCCCGAGTAGGTAATAGTTCTAAATGTTTGTCAATATCAAGACGTGAAAAGCTCTCAAAGCTTATGGCGGCATACCTCGCACTGCCCGGGTTCCATCCCTTGCCACCGACGAAGTTTCCACCAGTCTGCCAAACAACAGAGTACGAGCCCCCGGCTCCATTGGTGTACGTCACTTGTGAGCCACCATCAGTCCACCAAGAGTAGTAGTATCCATTGTGAGTTCCGGTTGAGCTTGGTGTAGATTGACGCTTGATCAGGTCTCCAGGGAGAGCAAAGACTCCAAGGGCGGTGGTAAGAGCCACCAAGAGAGAGGAGAAAGAGACCATGTTACAGAGTGCGCGTGGAAGTTGGCGTGGTTGAACAATGATTCGATGTTTTCGGGGGAGGGGGCTTCTCGCCTTTATATTTTTCTAATCCTATGTGAAGATGCCCTCAAACTTGGCATTTTCCACGATGTTGTGGCGTCTGACAAGGCCGCTTTCGTGTAACTCTCGGTGCTGAACGTGAAGCAGCTGCCTATGAGAGAAGGTGGAAGGAATCCTGATGCGCCACTTCATTTGGTTATACCATTCTGTTGGCTGCAGCTGGAAGTTTGGTTTAAGGATGTGTGGTTGCTTGGGTTGCATTATTTGAAGCATTGTGACCTTGAACATTCAGCCGGTACCTGGTCCTTGGCACGGAGCTGTTGTGGAGGCTGGTGCTAGTGATCCATCGATGTGATCTATATGGGGACCTGTTCTGAACACGACATAATCAATTACGTCTACTTGCATTTCGTACCTTCGATATAATTTGTCGTGATGTCGCTCACTCACGTTCAAGTACCGTAGCCTCGACATCAGTCTCGAAAGCCTATACATAGCTGATGAATATAGGCGTTTTTGACGAATCTTCACTATACAGATGGCGTTCCACATCCGTCTGTCCGTGATCAATGTGGCTGGCAACGACGGAGACGAGCCGCCAAAAGAGATTCGGAGGTTCCATCCCGCATAAGACTACCGATTTCTCCACACTTGGGCACACGTGCGACGACCAAAAGTTTGGTTCGTACGAATTTAGCCGCCGGCAGAATGCATAGAAGGTAGTATTCTCGCCATTTCCTAGTCTTTCCCTTCGGGTTCGCGATTGCCTCACATATGGCAAATACCCGGCCCGGGCCACGCGACCATATAATAACTCGCGTGGCGCTCTTGGCATTTCCTCGTCTTCTCGGGTCTTGGCCAGACCTTTCGGTATTTTCGCAGACTTCCAAGCATGTCTTAATTGCGAGGATTCCCAAGAAAGCTTTAGCTGACGCTATCAACTGAGGGGGTAGTCGTACCTCAGAGGCGTCAGTCCCCAATTACTCAGCAATGATGAGCGCTTGTCAACCTTCAGCCGCTGACTGGTTTCTTTGTGGTACTGCGTCGAGGCAAGTCTCAAGATGACAGCGCCTTATCTTCCAAGGTCAGCCGAGGCAGCCGGCCATTACGGGAATAAAGGTGGGTCAGGCTCCGACCCGCGAACCGGAGCAGGCGGTGGTGGCCTATCATAACGCAAGGCATCATCAACAATCAAAGGGCACTCATCTTAACGTGTACAAGCAGTACTTTTGTGCATGGGAATGCTATATAAGGACGTTGTGAATTCATCAGCCAGGAATATAGAGTAGTCCTTCTGACTTCCGAGTGATTCAGCAACAGGCAGAGAAATACTTGCCTACGCTATATGTCACAGGCGATTTCGCATATACTTCTGTGTTTTCTCCCCCACGTACAAGCAGACATTCCCAACACAAGATTATCATGAAATCTACGCTAATTGGAGCTTCATTAATCAAACAATTCGTCATCCAAAGCTTCTGCTCATTTTTAACTTATAATCACATTAGACAATTCTGCTACCTTGGACCGTCAATACCACGCCAGCTTATATGCACATGTATTTCATCGGCATTAGGTTTCCGACAATTGAAGACTCGAATTTTTCGACAAACGCCATGGAGGAGATTCGTACTTGGCATCGGCATTAGGTTTCCGATAAAGACTAGAATCTTCATGATGAACGCCATTGAGAAGACCAAGCACTGAATATCGGCATGTTGCCTGGCTTTGCAAGCTTCCGACCCCATCTACTCATATACAGGGAAGCCAACCCGTCTCGGTTGACGGGACATGGATATATCCCTTCATCGGAAAACAAAATTCCAAAGCAGGTGAAAATCCCCGAAATGGTGACTTATGACGAAAGCCGTCTAGGGGTTCTCAGTTTCACATCTATAGATGGCAGCTGGTTCCGGTAGCTGAGCTGAGTACCGGATTATTTTTGCCTTCCTGGGCGCGTTTACTGATCGAATAATGTGAAGCTGCCGGCTAACCATGTGTCGTAGTCTCTTTTGGGTAACTGGAGTGCGAGCGCAACTGGTCGTTACGGAATCCATGCCTAAGCTGGTCAAGGTAGGCAGTAAATGCGCGACGCTAGGAGCAATGACTCGGGTCACCAGCCCGTAGAAGTCGCAAGCTCAGTGGGGAAACCAGTAAATGTACCATTTCCCCAGATGAACCCCTGCTAACTTACCCCGCGATCACTTGCTTGATCTCCGCCAACCTTCCCCGGCTTACCCCCACGAATCCATTCTCACGTCTCCCGCACATCCACAGTTGCAGAAGGAACATCATGATGGCCTTGTCTCTGTCCAGTCAGAGCTTAGATTTTGTCAATCCGGTGGGTCTGCCATGGACTTCAGGAGAGCCTCCCCAAGGCTGTTGGTATATGCTGGACCAATCATAAACTCAGAATATGGTTCGGACTTGCGCATCAAGACTGCCGTCCGTCGGGTTTCTCCCCGCCCGCTAGCGTCAGCTTGACATTGCGTACCTGCCCTGATATTGACAAGATGAACCTTGCTGCCGAAGACTTGAACCTGAAAGACATGAGAACATGCCATCCGGTCGGACTACATAAGAAGCTCGGACATCTCACCCTCTTATCAGGAATCGCTTCTCACCAACCTCACAACCCATTCAGTCCTTTTCCACCACCCACTCTTACTTCCACCTCTTGTTTACACCTGCGATTATTAGTCGTTCAACATGGGTGTTGTCAACAAAGACGACGAGGCCCCCAGCCCAGGGGTCCAACACATCGAACAAGATGCTGCTGTTGCCGATGCCATCAAGGCTGTTGAGCATCGTGATCTTGAGCGTATTGAGGAGACTCAGCCTGGTGCTTTCGTCTGGCTCTGCGCCGCAGCAACTGCTATTGGCGGCATGCTCTTTGGGTACGACACCGGTGTCATCTCTGGAGTTCTGGTCGTCATCGGAACAGATCTGGGTGGGAAAGAGCTCACTCATTCCGAGAAAGAGCTTGTCACCGCCTTGACTGCCGCTGGTGCTCTTCTAGGAGCCATCTTTGCCGGCCTCACCGCAGACAAGCTTGGCCGAAAACCCTCTATTTGGTTCGCCAGTGTTCTGTTTACGCTCGGAGCTGTGATTCAGTCAGCGTCGTTCTCTGTCGCCCAGATGGCCGTAGGACGTCTTGTTATTGGTCTTGGGGTTGGCTCAGCATCTATGGTACGTCTAATTCCCGTTATTGACTAGCAAACCAAGTCATCTGACATCGGAGTTACTCAGATCGTGCCACTATACATCGCCGAGATATCACCTGCAAGGTTCCGAGGCCGTATGATTTCAGTCGACATGATATTCCTCGGCAGCGGCTCAGTTCTTGCTTATGCCTTTGATGCTGCCTTTTACAAGACACCTCATGGATGGCGCTACATGATAGCAATCGGAGGCATTCCTTCTATCGTGCTAGGAATTCTCCTCTTCTGGTGCCCCGAGTCGCCTCGTCAGTTGATGTTCCACGGAAAGCGAGAAGAGTGCGTTCGCGTCCTCCGAAGAATCTACCCCAACGGGACTGAAGACGAAATTGCCGATAAAATGACTTCCATTGAACGTGGAGTCAACCAAGCTAAAGCCCTAAATGAGGAGATTTCTCTTCGGAAGTCTCTCACAAGTATTTTCACTATCCCAGCCAACTTGAGGGCAGCAATTTGCGCTTGCGGGCTGATGCTATTCCAACAATTTTGCGGTTTTAACACGTTGGTCAGTATCCTATTGGCTACATCAATGCATCGAGAAGCTAACAAGACGTTAGATGTACTACTCCAGTACCCTGTTTCAGATCGTGGGCTTTTCCAACCCCATTGCGGTTGGCACCGTTGTAGCCGGAACGAACTGGATCTTCACCGTTCTATCTATCTTCCTTATCGATCGAGTTGGACGTCGCAGACTCCTGCTCTGGACAATGTGGGGAATGCCTGTTTGCCTAGCCATTGCAGCCATTGCTTTCCGCTGGATCCCTCTGGATCTCAACACCTTGGAGCTCAAGACCCAGGAAGTCGGCTGGCCAGCCATTCTAGTCTTGGTGTCGATGATCATGTTCGTGGCTTTTTACGCCGCTGGTTTGGGATGTGTTCCCTGGCAGGCCAACGAGTTCCTCCCCATGGAGGTCCGAGCGAGTGGCACAATGATGATCAAGTAAGCCTTCTTCGACGAACGTGTATCAAAACACACGCTGACGGTTATACAGCATTTTCAACTGGGGGCCAAATATTATTGTTTCTTCTACATTTCTGTCTATGATGCGAGGCATGACGCCATCGGGCACCTTTGGATTTTACGCTGGCCTATCATTCCTCGGCTGGGTGTTTGTGATTTTCTGCTTCCCTGAGGCTGCGAACATGACCTTGGAGGAAATTCGTGTGGTCTTTGAGCACGGCTTTGGTGTCAGATATGCTGAGGAGTGGAGGAAGCAGAGGAAGCTGGACTTGCAGACAAGAAGGGAGGAGGCAAACGTTTAGATACTGTTAGCATCTGTTTTATTTCCAGATCAACGCCCTTTCAAAGGTTCATTTAGCACAGGAGACTTTCTCTTTGAAATTTCGCTACGAAATAATGAAGATGGTGACGCAGAAGGCGGCAAGACCCTGAGAGTCTATCTGCTTTTTACTGAAGCTTGAAATCCCTCAGATCATTGGTTTGCGACTCAGTAATGTGTCGGGTGTACTCAACCAATCCGCCCAAGAAATTGAGCATTTCTGTTCATTCGTGTCAGCGTCTACCCTTTTGGAATATTGATGTCGAGGGAGTTGCTTACCTTTGGGTTTTCCGGGGATGTTGGTACCCATGTACTCAGACTGGGTCTGTGGCAAGAGGGTGGCGTCTCCAATGTTGTTAACAAATTGTCTCCAAGCTTGTTCAGCCTCCTGATTAGGTTCGATGTAAGTCTTGCCGTGCTCGCGCAGGAAAACCAACGTATCCCGAATCCAATTGCCTTGGAGCTCTGCGCAAGTAGGCCCATTGCAGAAAGACGTAGGCCCCTGCGGCCCGTAGATGAAGAAGGCGTTTGGAAATTCCGATGTCATCATCCCGAGATGAGTGGTAGTGCCCTTGGCCCACTTCTCCTTCAACAATTGCCCCTTCGTGCCCTTAATGTCGATGGCGAGAATGCCTCCAGTCACCGAGTCGAAACCAGTTGCGAGGATGAGGACATCAAACTTGCGGAGCTCTCCATCAGCAGTGAAGACGCCGTCCGGAACAACCTCGGCGATGGGGTTTGCCTTGGTGTCAATCAAGATGACATTGTCGCGATTGTAGACTTCGTAGTACCGCTGTTCAAGGGTAGCCCGTTTGGTTCCAAAATAGTACGGCGGCTTTGCTGGCGCCAGCAGGTCTTGCATCTCTGGCTTGTGCACCCTCTCCAAAACCTTGCTGCGCCAGAACTCATACGCATGCTGGTTTGCTTCCTTGTTTCTGATGACATCTTGGTAGGTGCCGAGCCAAAAAGAAAGTCCACCCTTGGCCCAAATCTTCTCGAAGAATGCCTGCCGTTCGTCCGCCGTAGCATCAGCACAGGTCGCGGGGTTGAACTCGAAGTCGAGGCCTGCGAAGGTCTTCTTGCGAAGGTCGTAAAGAGCCTGGTAGGTCTCCTTTTTCTGGTCCTCTTCGGAGAGGGGCGTTTGGCGCATTGGAAGGGCATAGGTAGGGCTGCGTTGGAACACTGTCAGATGCTCAACCTCAGGAGCGATCTCCTGGATGACTTGAAGTCCACTGGAGCCGTTGCCGACGATGCCGACTCGTTTTCCCTTGAAGTCAATACCTCCCTGAGGCCACTTTGAGGTGTGGCAGCATATGCCGGCGAACGAATTCAACCCCTTGAAGTCCGGAATGTTCGGCTTCGCCGCAAATCCGGTGCAAAGGATGAAGTATCGAGATCTGAACACAGTCTGGTCCTTGGCAACAATGGCCCACTGGTTCTCGCTTTCGTCGAACTCAGCACTGATGACGCGAGTATTGAATCGCACATCCTTCTTGAGATGGAGCTTAGATTCGACATGGTTGAAGTAGTTGCGGATCTCATCGCGACCTGGATACTTCTCGGACCAAGTCCACGGTCTCCAGATTTCCTCCTCTGAGAACTCGTACAGCGGAACAGGCGTGTCGACACGAGCTCCGGCATAGCAGTTCCAGTACCAGACACCGCCTAGATGGGCCGCATCATCTAGAACGAGTGTCTTGAAGCCGGCTTTGCGCAACTGGTCAAGGGCGTAACATCCTGCAAAGCCAGCACCCACGATGATCGCGTCGTACTCGGGAGAAGGGAGAGAACCCATTGTGAGATTTTCAGGTTGGATTGGAAAGAGAAGAAGAATTCTTAATAATCGGTTGTTGTTTATAAATCTGATGGTTTAGGACGAGGAAAACAAGTTGACCGCTGGAGTCCTTATAGTACCTAGGTTAGTCCCTAATTCTTTCACACGGTCAGGCATCTCTCTCATTAGTGTGACTTGGTACATCATAGGCTTCACAGCAATCCAACGGTTAAGCAGCCCCTTCTCCTTCACTCCACACCATCGTGAATATGAATACGTGTACACGGACGGACTATTTGGGTCTCGGGCATGGTTAATGGCGAAAATCAAGGATAAAAGCTTAAAATCCAGCGGAATGCTAGTCTTCCAACCATGAAGAAAACAAAGACATGGCCCATCGTGACGATGTCGGTCTGCAGAATGTTGTCGGTGCTGCTGTTTCGCGGTGCGATTTCCACTTAAAAATTGTGGCTCTATCTTGGCTGCAAAAGACTCGCGGACGAGGCACTGCGCGGCGTTTGGAAATTCGTCCGGATCAGGGGCAATTGCCCACAATCAGTCCGAGGCCCAGTATCAGCCCATATGTAAGGGCCAATCATCGTTCTAAAGATCCACGACTGAGTGGATGCGAGCAGGGTGGCGACCTCTCTGAAGAACCTCACCATGTTCATTTCTATTCCGGTCCAGATGTCTTCAAATCTTCGGCTTTGGTTCAAATGGCGTCAAAGGCCATTTTAGTCTATTGGATGTGGTTCGCAGGATGGCAGGATGCTGATATTAATGTTGAAGCGTTTAGAAATACCCTGATTTACGCTGTCTCAGGGGTGCGAAGAAGAGGCCCAATGCCTGTGCCCGTGTGACTGGCGCCGGGGATAGCCCCACGACGGGCCGGTGAAAACCCACCTGTCTACGTTTCGCGGAGTTGGACATAGCTGGGCTCTTGACTTCATTCATGAACCAGCCCGACTTTCTGATTGTAGTCACCTCTATCATGACATTGAATCTTAGTGACCGGGAAGAGCCAGGGAGTTCACCCACTGGCACCGCACATGAAGTCGAACTATCGGATCTCAGCTGCAGATCTTGCAAAAGGTGTGGCTCCACCCTGCGATCGTGACTCAGGGAGCGTCCATGTGCTGATCAGGCCTAAATGGCCCGCAGAAAGAAAGCCAAATGGTGAGTTGCTGATTCGAAGACGGCACAGGCTTATGTATACTAATGGAAATTTGCAGCGACCGTTCTTTGCCTCGTTGCCTGCTTTGCGAAAAGACTTCTCGCGCATGCATCTACCCGTCTACGCGCCTGAAGCCGGGACCTAAGCTAGGTATGGTCACCGTTCTAAAGTGCCTGTCTTCTAAGAACTGACAAATGCGTAAAAAGGCTCACGGAATCGCAAGCGCCAACGAACTTCCGACGAGGCCGTCCACATCAGTCTGGGTACACCGGCCGTTCCCTGTCAAGGCACACCAACGGAGCAATTCAGCAACCCACCTGCAGTAGTTGAGTCGCAAGGTTTCGACCCTCCTGCCAAAGTTTGGGAGCACCAAAATGGCTTCTTGCTACCCCGATCCACGAGCCAAGACGAGAACACACGCCTCGGCTCCTCCCATGTTTCTGACACCAGATTTGTCCGCGCCATCAGCCTCTCTGCCCTAGTCCACCCTTCTCATGAAGCAAACGTGACACCTCTTTCGAGGGGTCCCTCGCCGACAAATGGCGGTTTCTTCGTTAAACTTGCGGAGACCCAGAACGTCCTCATGCAAGTCTGCGAGTCACTGGGGTTATCAGTCGAGTCACTGCAACTGCTGTGCGTCATGTAAATCGTTAACTATTCATTCAGGTTCCGGCTTGCTGACAATGCTCTTAGCACTAATCTGTATTTCGAAAATATGACAGCATTCTCTCTTTTCCATCAACCATCTTTTGGGGACAAGATTCAGGCCATCCCAAACACTCTTCATCTGAGTGCCTTGATGTCGTCTATGTTCTCCATCTCGGCACGCTTCGCTGATGACGAGACTTTACCTCTCGCCGAAGCACAGTGTAGCTCATCTCACGCATATTTCCATGGCCTGGCCAGGAAACTCATTGATCAAGCTATCGACGAGTGTGACGACGACCCACCACCACTCTGTCTTCTTCAAGCATTGATATTGTGCACCTTCTACGAACTCACAAGGGGCGTTCGTGGTCGTGCATGGCGCATGGTAGGCACATGTGTTAGGGTAGCATATGAACTCAGACTTCATCTGGTTGACAGCATGGCACCGACGACCCCGCCGTTGACCACGGCAGACCTGAACCAGTGGTCAGCTATGGAAGAAAGACGGCGCAGCTGGTGGGCCATCTGGGAAATGGACGTCTTCGCCTCAACAGTGCGCCGCTGCCCCACTGCTATTGGTCAGGACCTCAACGAAACGTATCTTCCTATACCCGACGATATGTGGTTCAAGAATACATATCAGTCAAGCTGCTTACTTGACCCCAACCCGACGGAGAGGTCGCGAAAGCTGGCTCTGTCGGGTAATGATAGCAGCGCTGCATGGTTTATCACTATTAACTCCATCATGCGGAATGCGCAGGTACTAGCCCAAGGCAACCTGCATAGTATACTTTCGGACCTCGCGCCGGGAGACGACTTTCACTCTCTCAGACGATACTTTCACGGATCCTTTCGTAGGAGACAGTCCGCTGAAGACACTCGACAACTGTCTATGTTGCTGAAGGCTCTCCAGCAAACCGTTGCTGACTTGCCGCAACGGCTTGCTTACAAGGGTACTCAACTTGGTTTTGGGTCTTCAACACCTTCGTTCGCAAGCAACAAAACTCAAGCAGTTTCTGATAGAAAGTTGGATGCCGCGCAACATTCAATCTTTCTCGCAATCCAGCTGGCGCGGTTCATGATTTATCATCACTATGCTTTCAGTGAGGTATTGCTTGGTACGATATTCTCAGAATCTGGCAGTTCTTCCCCATCTTTAGGGTGGACTGCTACACCCAGAGACCCAAAGGAGAGGCTTTCTCACTCAGAAGGGCTACGTAACTGTCTCGAGGCATCTGATGACATTTACGCCATTATCTGCCGTTCATCCGATACACACGTCAAATGGACTAGCCCCTTCTTAGCGACTACGGTATGGCTGGCGGCTTCTCTCCAGATTCTACGCAAGGTGTTTGCTTCGTCAATCTGCGATGAAATGTCTGAGCAGAAAATCATCTTGCTCCGTAAGACATACCAGAGTTATACGGATGTATGGGATACCCCACAGAGTCTGATACAAAATCTTGACTCGTTGGAGCAACGATTGATGCGAAAGAAATCGGAGATGGCTGCTATGGAAGCGCAACATACGGCAAATTCCACGTCGAGTGAATGGACGCATCAAGCTGCCTGGATGTCATCGCACGAAGATCTCTGCAGTTCGTCTGCCGATCAGGGGACAATGGGACTCGGTATGCTGTCGATGTCATCTCAGGATAATCTCAGAATGTCTGCTTCGAGTCAAGACGAGAACATTGACCACCTGGGTTTTGCGAATGCCCCGTACGGAAACTTGCAAACACCGAATTTGAACACGTCAGATGGCTTCAACGGATTCTCTGCAGCTGATCAAGAGTTGAGCTTTTTCATATCGTCATTGATTGGATAGAAATCATGTCTGGTACTTGAACCCTCTGCACACTTCTTCAGTCTATGGCACTAAATGAGTGGTGATCTATTGTATCGCCGACGCTCTAAGTCACTATTTGAGCGCGACTCCTCTTTGCGGACTTCTATCTCTTGGCCCCATGGTCGTTTAGTCAACATAATCTTGAGGGAATCTAGAGACCAGGCTTCAACAAACTTTCGAATGCCTCTTCTGCGTGCTTCTCTGCGTCGAACTCAAGGATCCAATCTTCTCTCGGCAACGCAATACTCTGAGGGTTCTCCCTCACCTTGTTCCAATCTGTCTTGTGCCAAAGATCGCGGGTCGATAATCCGGTTTGTTGCACTGCTTTCACACGCTCATACCTGTTATCCGTGTGTCAGCTGATGATAGAAATCCTCAAAGTGGGCGCACGACTTACCGCATCTCTTGGTACGTCTTGAGAGCTGTCGAAATCTTGTCTTTGCCAGCGCGTCTCAAGCAAATGGCAATCGTCACACCGTCCTCCATTGCTTGCGTGGCTCCTTGGACACTCGTTGGAAGAAATGGATGCACCGCATCTCCGAGCAGTGCAATTCTGCCGCCGCTGCTGACCCAATTCGGCAATGCATCCCGATAGACCAGCTTCCACTCGACCAGTGACGGGGTCTTCTCTACAATCACCTTGCAAAGCGGGTCCCAACCTTCCAGCGCTTTGAATACATCCTCCAGCTTCCCAGGGAGCGACCACGATTCGTCAATGTCGTACTCGTCTTTGTGTGTCAGCACCCAAGAGGCGTCTTTGCCGCCTTTGATAGTCGAGAACAGGAAGTGCGCGTCCGGTCCGATCCAACCGTTGAATGTGTCACCATTCTCGCAGAACTCCCTTGTTCTAGGGTCTGCGAGCAGGGCGTCGGCAGAGAACCTAAGAAACTGGATCAGCGTACTTGATCACTTGCTCCAACGAGACTATGTCTTACCACGCCCGCCATACGGCGTAGCCACTACTCACTGGCTTTTCCTTGTGTTTCAGGACAAGCTCCCTCGCTTTAGACCGAACACCGTCGGCTGCAATCACTACATCGGCATCGATCTGAACTATCAGTCAGCAAAGCAGATTCATTATTCCCATGGCAATTATTGATTTCGTTGGAGTTAGGGAGTCTTTCAACGAACCTTCCTGCCGTCCTGAAGTTGAATACCAGCGCCGCCTTGACTTTCAAAATAATCAACGACCGGCTCACCCAGATGAATGGGAATTTTCAACTCGTCTCGCGCGTAATTGAAAACTACTTCATGAAGCTCGCCTCTGTGGCCATTCAGAACCGGCGCCTCGGGATCGGGAGGTGGTCTTCGTTGAGTCAGAACTACTTCTCCAGTATCCCACTTGTGGATTCTAAAGCCGTAGTTTTCGAGGTTTATGCTCAAAGGACGTAGTCTTAAAACGACATCGCCATTGGACCACCGATGAAAGATCCGACCGGCATTTGGTCCAAAGGAGATGATGTCTCCGAGTTGCTTCAGTTCCGGGAACGATTCGTATATCACGACATCGTGACCTTGCCGGTGACACTCGATTGCTGCGGTCAAGCCACCGAAGCCAGCACCGACGATAATTACTTTGATCCCGCTGCTGTGCCTTGGTGGGGTAGACATGATGAAAGACTTCTGACTCCAAACGAGTAAGGATGCTTAGGAGAGATGGGAATGTTGATGCCGAGGAAGTCCGGACTTTCAGATGGTGCTGTAAATCAAGACAGTATCGACATTCAAGTGACCTCGGGTGAAGGAGGGAATTTTGTCAAAAACTTTGCCAACCGGAAAAGAAGAAAAGCATTTGCCGCGAAACACGATTTATCCCCAAACATCTGCCGTGGGCCTCCTTCTCGAGACGTTGCACCCCGCGTTTAACAATTTACCCCACATGAGCCAGCCCTTTGCTCTGATAATGTCTTCCGGCCATTATTCGAACGGCTACCCGCGTGGTGGAGGCGCTCGCCTGCATCCATGGCAAGTTTGTTGGCGCTTGCTAACCAGTCACTCTGCCGTGCCACGTCTTGGGTGCGATGCAACATCATCACCTGTTCCCATGTTAGCTGCACTGATCCCTGCCTGTCTTTGTCGGTTCTCCGCGTGGGTCTGAAGCCACCATGTTACCCTCCGCACTTTTGAAAGCTCTGAATAAGCACACGGGTCGAGGCAGCGGAAGGTAAAATGACAGAAAGGCCCGAAATACGACGCCAGGGGTCGCGATGGCGGCAGTCTGCCGTTTTGGCGTTTTCTTAAGTAGTTCGACGCCCCTTGGAAACGACGTCTCCCCACATTCGGCTTTCAAAGTCTCCTTCCTTCTCCGTCTGAACTTTCGCTCTCCACATTGTAACTTCTGCTGAAATGAGAGAACGCCGTCCTGATGGCATTCGTGCCAATTGGAGGTGTTTCGTTGCGTGCGGAATGGTAGTGCTATCTCCATTCCAATATGGAGTTGATTTTGGAATCATTGGTGGCTTGCAGGCCATGCCTGGGTTTCTTCAGGTGTGTAATTTGACAATTGTTTACTACAGCCCTCGGCGAATCACTGACATGGTTTTGAATGACAGGTCTACGGTTACGAAGATCCCAAAACATCCATCGGATGGAATATTTCCACCACCCGACAGCAGTTGATTTCATCTCTCATGACCCTCGGCGCTTTCATCAGCTCCATGCTCGCAGGAGCAATCGCCTCGAAATTGAGTCGAAAGATGTGTTTATGGCTATCCTGTGTACTCTGCGTAGTGGCCAACATCATTATGATGACGACAACGCACATTGGAGCGCTCTACGTTGGTCGCCTGCTCATCGGCTTGGGCAATGGTGGCTTCATGACGTTTTCGCAGCTTTACATCCAAGAGACCAGCCCGGCAAAATATCGTGGACTATTCATGACCGGTTTTCAATTCTGTGTCACCATTGTGAAGATCACCCTTTCCTCGATGCCAGCAGGGACTGATTGAATACGCAGGGAACTCTCCTCGGTACCATCATAGACTGGGCAACAGCTCAAAGGCCCGACAAGTCGGCCTATTTGATACCTTTAGGAGTGGTATATGCTGTTCCCGTTGTTATTGCTGCCAGCCTCTTCTTCGTCCCTGAGTCACCCCGATGGCTTATTATGAGAGATCGGATTGAAGAAGGAAGGAAAGCTCTCGTGTGGCTCAGACCTACCGGTGTTGATGTCGAGGACGAGGTCAACGAGATTCGAGGTGCAGTGCTTGAGGATTTTGAGACGAAGAAGTCGGTGACATTCTGGGACATGTTCAAAGACCCAATCGATAGGAGGCGTACGGTTATCTCCATCTGCGCAGTATGCCTGCAAGGTGCCTCGGGTTCAATGTTCATCATTGTTAAGAACCCGCTGAGCACTTCCGTCGTCTGAAGACTAACGGACCCAAGCCTATAAGGCATACTTCTTCACCATCGCCAGAGTTGAGCATCCTTTCGCCATGACCAACGTTTTGTCAACATGTGGTCTTCTAGCAATTATTGCAAACGCACTAGTTGTGGTGCGCTACGGTCGTCGTCGGGTCTTCCTCCTGACCGGACTTGTGCTATCCGGCTGCTTTCAGCTGATCATGGCAATCACGTTTGACAAACATCCGAACACGGTCTCGACTGGGAACTTGCTGGTCGCGATATCGTGTTTGTTCATGATAGCCTACAACGTAAGCTCCAATTATGTTCTTCATGCTCACCAGTACTAACATAAACTGCTCCAGGGAATGATTGCGCCGTACTCCTGGATGGTCGCCGGCGAAGCTCCGTCTCAACGCCTGCGTAGCTACACTTTGGGCGTCGCGTCAGCTGCTGGGTATTTCCTCGCCTGGCTGATAACGTTCACTGCACCGTATTTCATCAACCCAAGCGCTCTTAATTGGGGCCCGAGATATGGATATATCTGGTTCCCTTCATGCATCATCTCGGCTGTTTGGACGTATTTCTACATTCCAGAGCTTAAGGGGAGAACGCTTGAAGAGATTAACCAGATGGTAAGAGCCCATTTCTGCCAGCCGCATGAAGATTCGTTTTTTTTCTAATCACTACGGTCTTTTAGTTCCATGCACGCTTATCGGCAAGAAAGTTCCGTCAGTTCCAAAGCGCCACCATATCACGGAAGACCAGCCAGTCCAAGGCGGATTTTGAAGGTATCAAAGTCGAAATGCTCGACAGGGCATGATCTGTGTCACATAAGACCGGCAGGAGTATCTGTTGCATAGGGCGCTGCTGCTTTTAGGAGTCAGGGCCGTGACTTGGCCGGTCAACCTTGAAGCCCAAAAGAAATCATAGTGATCGAAAATCTCCAGAAAGGAAAATAATCTTGAATTGTTGCTCTAGTTAAATTCTTCTATGTTCCGAGTATCGATGTGTCGCAAGATCCTCCGGAGCATGCCCCATATTGGTGAGAGTTTGCTAACTCGTGGAAGCTTGAAAAAGGTTCGTTGGAATGCAAGCCGTCATCCCTCTCGCAACCTCGGCCCACATTGATTTCGCACTCAAGTGCTTTCCCCCTCCAACATCCATCCTCAATTGAGCTCGTACGCCTGACCGACGTAACATTTACTGTCGGTTAGACAAGCGGGAGACCGAGATCTAATCATCGCGTCCCCCACACTTATCATCTTGGCGCTGTGTTACCCCTCCCGCTGCACCTGCAGCGAACCGCATCTAGAGTCGGATTGAAAGCAGGGTTTCGTCATCACGCCATGCTCAGTGGTGATGATCAATACAACAGCCGCCGATAACGCACAACACAACGCGATAATAACCGGCTGGGTCCCAACTCGCTCGAGAAATTTCCCCGGGTTCACGCTGCACGCTCAGGTTCAATTCATTCTGGGTCCGCATCATGAAAGCCCTCACGCTCGCCAGCCTTATCTTCTCGTTAGCGGCTTCACCGGCCCGAGCTGCATCGTACACCGAAGCCCTTCTCGCGCTGCACAAGTCCCTCGTCGAGGTCGACTCAACCTCCAATGCCGAAGCGCCCGGAACGGAGGTCCTGAAGACGTACCTCGAGAACAACTTCACCGTCGAATTGCAGACTGTCACTGCTGGCCGCCAGAACGTCTACGCGTACTCTGGTAGCTCCCGCGAGGCTCGCGTTCTGCTCACCTCACATTACGACACCGTGCCCCCGTACATTCCGTACTCTCGTAATGGCGACGAGATCCGGGGCCGCGGAACGTCCGATGCGAAGGGTAGCATCGCTGCTCAGGTCACCGCCGTGGAAGACCTTCTCGCGAGCGGTGAGATCAGCGAAGGAGATGTCTCCCTCCTGTTCGTAGTCGGAGAGGAGGTCGGCGGCGACGGGATGAAGGCGGCCAACAACCTCAACCTAACCTGGGAGGCCGTTGTCTTTGGCGAACCGACGGAGAACCAGCTGGTACGGGCCCACAAGGGTGTCCTCGGGCTCAACGTCACGGCTTCTGGAATCGCTGGGCATTCTGGGTATCCCGAGCAAGGCCGCAACGCGATCGATCTTCTCGTCCGGTCTTTGGGGGGAATCATCGGCGCCGAGTTGCCGTCGTCCGAGGAATTTGGCAACACGACTTTGAATGTCGGTGTGATTGAGGGCGGGATCGCGAGCAACGTCATCCCGGAGAATGCTACTGCGAGAGCGTCTATTCGGGTCGCCGTCGATGACATTGATAGAATCAAGGACGTGATCAGCAAAGCAGCGTATGCCGCTACGCCAGAACATGTCAGCCTCTCTTTCAACACAGGCGGGAAGCCTGTCAGCTTGGACTATGATGTTGAAGGTAAGTTGCAACTTTTTCAAGACATGACTGGATAATTCGCTAACATTTTCAGGCTTCAACACAACTATTGCGAACTATTACACGGACGTTCCGTATCTTGAAGGCGATCATAAAAAATATCTGTATGGTCCCGGCACCATTCTTGTGGCGCATTCGAATGATGAGCGAATTAACGTCTCGGATTTGGAAAGTGCTGTCGAAGGATACAAGAAGCTCATTCTTGAGTCTTTGAAGTAGAGAAGTCTAGGATGCGTTGGGTTCAAGGTCTTGGCATCCATCGTAGTAATTGATAACATAATTGCATAATTGCATTCTCTTGTATAACTCGATTCTTGTGCATCCATCAGAAGCTTTTATGAAGACGGAAGCGTTGACGGTTGTCCTCCGTGTAGAACGTTAGACCGTTGCCTTGACCGTTGCCCCTGCTTGGCGTCCGTTTCACAACGGCTGACGTCATCCCACGTGATCCGACACGTACCACCCCACCACCCCGCACCTCAGCTCGGTCGGTGCAGCTCAGTCAGCTCAGCTCACACACTCAGCACGCAGGAGCTTACCCCGGCTGCCTCACAGCTCTGCCTCACCAGCGCGAAGTACAAGTTGGGCATAGCACGCAAGCCCCTTTCGCTGCGACATCACCCGCCAGACCACCACCGACCGTCCTTACCATATTCCCTTCTCTTCCGACTGCAGCCATGTCTCCCATCCCTGACGTTGTCTTCGAGAAGATCGACAAGTACGTCGACTCGCTCGCACCCCAGATCCAACCCCGCATCACCTCCGAGCTCGAGATTTTCCAGAACAAGACTATCGACAGCCTCGAGGACCAGGTCATTGACGCCTTCCGCTCGCTCTTCAACAAGGACAAGGATCCCAGCGGCGCCCGGAGCTTGAATGACTCGCCTCCAGACTCCTACGGCGGCCAGTCCCTGCCCTTTGCCGACGAGATCGCGAAGCTCACCCAGAGCTTCAGCAAGATCACCGATGGCGCCGGAGATGATCTGAGGGAGATTTTTGACTTGACCGAAGGCCGTGGGGGAGGAGGTGGTGAGACCCAGTCTCGTGGCATCGATCACACCGATTCGTTCTCTCGCGGTGCAAAGGGCTTCCTCTCAGCTGCCATCAACGCGGTGCAGGACCACATCGGAGACGACAGGCAGGGCGGAGGCAACAAGTTCGAGCTCGACGGACTTCTTGGAGTGCTCAGCAACACGGTCAAGGATGCCGCGCGCAACCCCGAGGAGAAGGCCCGCCTCATCAGCCCCGAGATCAAGGAGAAGGTCGGCGCGAAGCTGAGGGACCAGCATGCCCCCATCGCCGAGCAGTTCACCCGCATCGCACTGGATCACATTAAGCGCTGGCTTCGCGGCAACACGAGCACGCGAGACCTTGGCGACGGCATGAAGGGTGAAGTCGAGGACCAAGTGAAGGATCTGGTCAAGGGCATCGGTGGTTTGTTCGGAAAGAAGCACTCTTCCGGCGAGGGTGCTTCCCGAGGCCTCGGTGACCGCGACGGTGAGGAAGGCGGAAGCGGAAGTGGCTTCTCCAGGGTCATCAGCGATAAGCTGAGCACAGGTCTTGCCAAGGTTCACAGAGAGGTCCGTCTGGAGTTCCGCAACATCCTCGGAGGCATCGAGAAGCAGCTCTTTGAGCTCCTACCCGACCAGTTCCAGCGGCCATTGGAGAAGATCCTCGGAGGCAACCCATTCGACTCGCAGCTCGACCGCGAGGCCGGAGGCTCGACAGACCGTGGCTTTGGAGACGACATCAAGGTGAAGCTGGTCAGCAAGATCCGCGGCCTGATCCGCAAAGTTCAGGAGACACTGCGTGAGAGCATCTTGGGCGTCGTCAACGGAGGTCACCGCAAGTTCGAGCGCGAGAGCTGGGTGTTCGTGCAGAACATGGTCGAGACCAAGGTGCAGAAGTATCTTCCTAATGTGAAGATCAACGTGCCGGATGACATCGGAAACGAGGGTGTCAGTGTCGGATCCCCGAACGTGCAGCTTGGTGGCGGTAACCAGCCCGTTGCTCCTGCGCAGGGCAACTACCCTCCTTCACCCTCGCATCACGACTCAGGTGGCCAGCAGCAGGGCTACAACCCCGGCAACTACCAGCAGCAGCAACACCAAGAATACCGGCCCGACCAGTACCAACAGCAGCAGCATCAAGAGTACCGCCCTGACCAGTATCAGCAGCACCAGGGATACCAATCCGAGCAGCACCACTCTGGTCAGCAGAACTACGGGGGCCAAAATCAGGGACATGGAGGAAATCAGAGCTACGGAGGAAACCAGGGCTACTATGGCGGCAACCAAGGATACGACCAGAACCAAGGCCACGGCCAGAACCCAGATTACGGACAGAATCCTCGGTACTAGAATGACCAGGGCTTTGAAAACGGTGACGGCGACGAGGATTGATACCTGCGGGCGGAATCAAGCATGTTTAACTAGCAAGCTTAACCTCTATGAATAACGATGAACGAGCAACGATGAGCTCCATTGACGTAGGGTTTCTGAGTTATTTCGTGACGCCTACTTTCTCCAATGCCTCCTCCGTCTTCTTCTCTAGCTGTATTCCAACAAGTACATCAAGCAGCCTCACCAATTTTCCCCTATCGTCTTCAACGCTTTTCGCCAGCTCCTGCGCCCCATCTCCCTCCTCAATCAACCGAAACTTGACCGCAACCTCCAACGCCCTCTGATCAGCATACGGAAACACCTCTTCCCAATCGCCCTGCACCCGCCTCAAAAAGATCCCCGCCCCCGTCGGCCCAACCCCCTTAATCCCATCCGTCAAGATCTTCTCGACCTTCTTCTGCGCCTCCTCCACACTCTTCAATTCCTTGACCTGCGCTCGTAGTCCCTCCATCTGCTCCACACTCCCATCCTCCTCTCCCTCACCACAAATCCCCCTTACACCATCCACAAGATCCCCCAGCTGCGCCGCCGACTTCTCCTTATGTTGCGTCCGCGCCTCCCACATCACCTTCCGCCGCCCCTCGAACCCCGCCTCGTCGATGTCCTGCAGCGTGCGCAGCCCAAACGGCTCGTTCAGCAGCGTGTTGATCGTGCGCAGGCCAAGGCGGTGCGAGATGGGCTTGCTGAGCAGCAGCGCCGCGACGAGGTTCTGGAAGGGCGTGAGGCTGGAGTCCGGGTACGTGAGCAGCGGTAGCTCTTCATCATCATCCTTGGGCTTCTTCTTTCCGGCGTCTTCGGGGGGAGGCGTCTTTTGAGGTTGTGTGGTGGAGTCCCAGTCGACCTCGCCGTGGCCAGGGGGCAGGGAGGGGAAGGCGAGGGAGAAGGCTTCGTCGCTTAGGAGCCATTCTATGGTATCCTTGGAGTTTGAGGATTTCTTTGGCTTTTTGGTGTTTGGTTCAGAGGCTGAGGTGTCTTTTTTGACGTCGGTTTCGGAGGCTTTGCGCTTGGTGCGGGGTTCAGGGGATGCGGCTTCAGCGTCTGAGGACTCATCCTTTGTGGTCTTTTTCGGGGTCATAGTGAGATGGAACGCGAATATTGTACTTGGAGATGAGAAAAATTAGTTGTGAGCATCAACTTGGGTGAGGCAGGAAAACTCATATATGCTTCGTTTTCCATTGATGGAGTTGAGGTGAAAGTCGCATGATGTCATGGATCGAGGCGGTCTGTGTGCATGGGTAGAACTGACCGCGTAACGTCATGGCACAACGGTGCGCTAGAAGAAAAAGAAAAGATTAGCGTGAGTTCCTGATTTGGAAAGACTCTTTGCATGGTTATTGAGGAAAGACCTATGGGTCAAGGCACCTTCCAATGTGTCAAGAAATCAACCGGGCATCAATTGCAACGCTAGAGTTATCACGATGCTAAAGCAATGTAATTCAAAAGCAAGACGATGAGAAAATAGAAATCCAGATGACGAAGATCCAAGACGACGAAGACCGAGGACGATAAAAAGACAACGAGTCAAATGCAAGGATGCGAGAAAATTCTGTTCTTCTTCTCTCGAGTAGCCATAATTTTCTAGTGCTCGTTCCCGCCGGATCAAAACCTCATCCCGTGATAATCATCCCAAGCTGTGCCCAGAAAGAGCCATCCCAAACGTGCCTGCCTTCTCAACGCGTAAACCCAAGTTTCCTCCGCGGTGATCAGATCTCAGCCTCAGCAGCACCATCACCAGCCTCCTGCTTGACAGGCTCCTCCAGCTGAACAGCCTCATCCTCAACATCCTCCTCAACCTTGGCCTTGGCCTTCGCCTTGCTGACGCGGGGCTTCTTCTTGGACGGAGTCTCCTGCTCCTGGGCGTCGCCTTCCTCTTCGTCAGAGGGCGCCTTCTTCTTGGGGGTGCTCTTGCCGCGGGGCTTCTTTGCCGGGGTGGTGCCCGGGGTGCCAGCCTCGTCGTCGCCAGCGGCACTAGCACTGCCGCCGAACCAGCCGTGCTTGGCGATGGCGTTGGAGACGCGCTTGCGAACGCTGCTGCCCGAGGCGGAGCCAATCTCCTCGGCGATCTTGTCGGCGTCGTAGGTGGGACGGGGGAGTTGCTTGATGATGGCGACCAGGAGCTGGATCTCGCCCTCGGAGTAGCCGTGGGAAGGGGCGGCGGAGGCGCCGGCTTCGTCGGTGGAGGTGTTCTTCTTGGGAGGCATGGTGGCTGGTAGATGTTAGTGTGAGTGTGTGAGATAAAAAATGAGTGAGACGTGAAGAAAGGATAGGCCGTTCATACTGACTATTGGAAGTGATAGGTTATTGTGTAAGAATTGTACAGGTAAAGCGAGATGCAAAATGATGGTAGATTGTGAGTTGTTGAGGAGAAGAGGAAGTCGAGTTGGGCGGTGTCAGCTGGGCGGATATTTGTAGTTGATTGAGAAGGAGGGAGACAGATGGATATGGGAAGGAGGTTCGTGAAAGTAAGAGATTCGAGCCTTCTTCCTTCGATTCGGACTCTTAGGGACGACAGTGGAAGCCTGAGGTTGGCTTTTGTCGACAAGACGGTGCTGGAGAGAAACGCCAGGCTACCTCTTGCTACTTGTTCGTTCCAATCAATTCGCTTCAAGAGAGGCTCTGGCGTTTCTGATGCCTTGCCGACCATTCTTGATGAAATTACGTGCAAAAAGCTCAGTTAGCAGCTCTCACGCCCTGCTTCCTGCTTTATTGCCTACTCACGTGAGATCATGACTGACGCACAAGTGAACCTTTGTGAGAATGCAAAAGATTTGATTTTCACATCAAAGCCGTTTAAAGATTTGGGAATGTTCAAGACATCTGATCCTTCATTCAATATTATTAGTTCATCAAGCTCGTTCAACTACCTAGAAACTAACGTGAGCAATCATAGGACTCACCTAACTGAACATTGAAAGGGAGTGCCTAGTGACGCTGGGAATCATCTATGAAACACTTAGACCATACTTGGAGAAACCCAGGCTAAACGAAAGGACAGACAAAGGAGTCGAAAGATACAAGGTAAAGAAGGTATAAAGACATTGTGACAGGCAGACTTGCCTGTAACTCTAGGCAACCATCCGTCTAAATCCTGGTTGGTGAGGAAATCAACGCCGATCTTAACCCTGGGGCTCAAGACAGAGCTGCCAGTGCGACTTACGGACAGCGGGTACTGTGAAAGCCGTGTTGTGTCATTCTAGATTATTTTTCTCGCCAGGTAGTAAGCAATCTGAGCATGGAACCGCCAAGCAAGATCAATGCCTATTGCGTGATTAAGAATGAGTGTGAAACACACAACTCGAGTTGCAAGGCATCTGTTATTATCATACTACAGCTGAGCAAGGTCTCATCAGCTACTTTCATTATTGAAGCAGTTTTTCGAAAAGAGGGGATCCGACTTATATTTAATGTAATGAAGACCGTTGCTATGTTCTTGGCCTTCGGCGGCGCCATGAACGCTCTGTTTTGGAAAAGCTACACCAGCTCGAAAACCTGACTTTGTACCACAAACCTTTGTTCAGACTTCGACGCCGCAGCTTCAAAGCACGTCAACGATCTCGACCCATTGAACCGATACAGGGCCTCTGAGTCCATACTCTTTCGCCGGATTGGCCTGGAAAATACTAGCACCCGCCACGGAAGCAGCAACACCAAACGTCATGATGTTGTCCTGCTCCGCTCTTATACGATTGTACAGCGTTGAAGCAACTTCCACCTTGACCACATTCTCGGCGCCTGCAGGGTCCAGGTAGTTCGTGATATCCACCACGACATCAGACGAGCTGTTGACGTCGAAGATTACTTTGTCGCCATTCACCCATAGTAACGTGGCGCCAGTGATGGCGCCTAGATGAAGATGGGCGCCCAAGCGCTGTTTTTCAACGGATGAGAAAGGGGTTCGGAAGGTGGTAATGTAGTCTGCCGTGCCGCTTGTGTTGCCTAAATTCACGAGATCCATGTCCTTCCACGAAGCGAGCCGGCTATCGAGGAACCGGTGCGGGGTGATCGCGGTTTCCATGGAGAAGACGTCGTCCTCGCTGCGCCAGTCATTGACTGTGATGTTCCACGCGTCGAGCTCTGTTACTTCTGGGAGCTGAGAGGCAGTGAAGGTTAGGGTTTGGCCGGTGGCGAGGGAGACTGTTGCGGTGCCGGGTGCGAGGTGTGCTGTGATGCGGGTGTTGTTCGTCGCGGTGGTTGTGTTAACATCTTGGGTGGCAGTGTAGACGAGGGCTTTGAGGGGGCCCGAGATGGATGTTATGTGAGTACTAGGTGGACGAGGCAGGATAGACGTACCGTTTTTATCACCTGAAGCTGAGGTCTGGTCGGAGAAGACGAGAATGGCGGTCTGATTTGCGGCAAGCGTACCCGGCACCACGATGTTATTCTCCTCGATGGTGTACTGTAGAAGCGGCGATACCGTCCCAGTCCAGGCGTCAAAGGTGTAAGGCGTCCTGCCAGCCATACCGAGGAAGCTGATAAGGTCTGTCGTGGTGTTTCCGCCGTCGTTGTAAAGGAACGCAATTTGCGCATTTTCTGTGCTCCGCGAGAACGAATACCACTTCTCTACAGCGTCTTCATGCGGAAACAAAACCCGAGACCGGACATTGAGGGCAGCAAGAGCAGCAGGTAACTCCTCCGCGGACGCAAGCACAGCAACACTCTCCATTGCAAGAGCCTGTGCCATCATCTCTGGAACAGAAGCGGCTCCATCGACACCAACACTCTGGAAGTCCGTTCTTCCAATCACAAAGATCGGCAGCCCTGCTTCCGCGAATGCCTTTGTTTGCGCCGCCATCTCCGGCGTCAACTTTGTCTGATTGGCAAAGATAAGGGCTTTATACGCTGGTCCATCCGGCGCGAGGACACCCCCCTCGCCGACGATGGCGTTTGAGGAAGAGAAGCTTTGTAGTCGTACGTGAAACCCAACTTCTCGAGGGTATCACTACCGTAGACGACCTTGGCGAATGGTGCCGCGTACTGATAGAACGCAAGATCGACCCTCGCGGTACCGATTTGGCTGATAAACTGGTTCCTTGCAACATACGCCATCGCATCCGCCATGAACCCTGCGCCGTTCTCCCCGTTGTGTCGACTCCTCCAAGCCGGCATCCTCGGCCCCCACATGTCCGTAAACGTGTACGAGAAGACGGTATACCCAGGCTACATCGTCTGTGCGTAGACGCCCGAGTAGGCGTACCCGTGGAAGACGTTCATGCTCACCCCTCCCGCGAGACCGCGGCGGACGGTGCGGAGGAAGCCTTGGATGGTTTGAGTGTAGGATGCGCCGTTGACGGCGCCGGCTTCGAAGGAGATGACGGAGTTGCGAGCCATGTGGGCTGGGCCGGAGAGAAGGCGAGTCGTTGAAGCCGAGCGATTCACCTTCGGGTGCATTGACGAGGGGAATTGAGTCGAGCTGGTGGTGTGAGGTGAGTTAGCTGAGTTTGGCAGTAATAAGTGTGTAGTTCCGGGTGGAGGTAGACTTACCATGTTCAGTGGCAGGTTGTAAGCTGGCTAATTGGAGTACTCCAGCCCCCGTTCGTAGGCCCATTCCGACGTTGCGCGAGTGTTTTTCTCGTATCCGTGTTGGAGAGTGAGGCGATAGTCGTCGTTGCATCGCGAGACTAGGGTGTTGTTGTCCTGCGAGAGGAAGGATTCGCCGTAGGGGAGGTTCTGCGCTGCCCAGTAGTTTTCGCGCTGGATGAGGAAGGGGAGGCAGGTTGCGATGTCGTATCCTCTTTGCGTGCGAAAGCTGTCGGCGAAGTCGTGCGTCCACCAGAGGGCTGTGTCCATTTCCATGCTGTCTTCCCAGGCTTGAATGTTCAGATGTTAGCAACAGCTTCTGGCTTTTATGGGGTTGAAGTCCACATACCATATTTCCCCACGCGAGCGAGGAGCTTTTTATCTTCCTCTTCAGGGATGATATACTCGTCAAAGAAGTCCGTCAACTTCTTCGCCCCCGCGGCGCTGAAGTGGTCTGTGACCCAGGACCCGTTCTGCAATGAGGAACGGAGTGACGATGAAGCTTCTTGCCCAAGGTAGATGGGGGCAAACAACCGGCTCCACACCCCCGCGGCCTCGTCCTCCCACTAGGTCGTTCTGTTGGCTGGGGTGTTTGTCTACAAATCTACTTCTTTTTCGATTCATCATCCTGTCGTCCTCCTACACTATCCAGTTTTGACCGTCGGGGAGCCAACAAATCTCAATACAGGGCTGGACTCAAAGATTTCAGGCACCGCGAGGGTCAACGTGTAGGCTTTAAGTAGAGCGACCGACTTAGCATGCATTTTAAGCTACCAAAAAGCTTCAAGCCTAGCTTCGGAGTGAGAGGGGGACAATGACACGACGCTCGAAGGCGGAGAAACAACGCTCTGATCAGTGGCCAGAAGGAAGATTTTGTGTTCTACCCTATTCCATATTGTGGCCAGAAGGAAGCAGTTATGATTCAGTGCATCAACCGGTGCGGGCGACAGCTACATGGCTCCCCCCAGGATCAACTCGCCCCGTGCGCGTCGCCGGGTGCCGGAAATATGACAGAAGTGAAGCGGACTAGGGCGGCACGGAGTGGAGTGCGGGGAACTCATCCTGACATTTGGCATGGGCGGAGTACGAGCGTATCAGAACGCGGAAGTTAACATCATGAGTTCAACCCATACCTGTCTCCTTTTCAAAAACTCTCAGGCGTTGGTCAACATCCCTGATGAACTGACGATAGGGTTAAGCCTCTGATTCGAGTCCATCTACCCATGACAATTGATCGAGGCCGGCCCCGAGGAGTGAGTTGTGGCCTGGGGAAGACAAAGTTTGAACGCGCAAGCAAGCGGGCTACTTGCATCCGATCTTCTAGCCTATATAGATAGATGGCCGCTGTTACCGAACAAATTGTAGACTGCATCAGCAATCGACGATGATAAGTTCCAGAACATGTTGTTGATCAAGAGATTTTCCGCCCAAACAGCACAGGCTCGTGTGCTGTACCTGTGCTGTCTCAGTTGCGTCGTTGTTTTGGTGTTTTTTTTCAGTTACAGCTTGTTCCCACACCTTCACTTGCGCGCTCTCCGCATCGCAGGCAGCCAGTCAAAGACCGCACCCGACTTCCTAGCTCCATTCGTTCCCGAGGGTTTAGGACGACCCGCTGAAGATGACCTGTTGTTTGCCAGACCCGGCGGAGGTTCAAAGTCGAGGCCGAACGGAAAAGGCCAACCGACATACGCCATTATCATGCCTACTTACGTGTGTCTCATGAACCCCCATCATATGGTACGCGCTTGTTCAATGGGTGCTGATCAGTTGTTAAACAGACAAAACACCTACCCTACGTCGTCGACTTCCTCCAGTCTTACATGTGCCTCTGCACCGACCACCAAGAAGTCGATATCCACCTCATCGTGTCCGATTCTAAGGAGGTGAAGGCTTTCCAAGATGCTATTAATGGCCTAAAACGTTGCGGCGAGAGGTTTAGTATATTCCCTACGCCGAGGGTGAATATTAACGGACCGAAGCCTAAGATTAATATCACAAACTTTTACGATATCGTCCCGGACGCCTTCCGTTCGATGATTAAAGGAAACATTAGCGCCGGCGATACGTCTGCCCTCCTGAATGAGCGCGGGAGATACCAGTATCAGACAATCAAGAAGATGTCAGCGGCGATAGAGCTTGAGTACGACTGGGGTCTGTGGCTTGATTCGGAGGCAGTCGTCGTACAGCCGTTTAGCATGCGGGAAGTTTTTGATAGCTATATCAAGACACCGACGGTTTGGAGATCCAAGAACTCGAGGACTGATTTTATGGTCTCCTTGATCACTGGATCGGCTAATGTTCTTGGCCGGGATATCGAGTCTTTTGGCAAGGCTTTGTGGAACTTGGAGAGGTAAGGCTGTAAATTCGTTCCGCGTTGCCCGTCGCTAACCGTATCTGTCCAGTGTCCAGTGGATGTTGGAGAAAGAAGTAGTTAACGACCTCGTTCAGTCCGTGGAGAAAGCACACAAACAAGACTTTTGGACGGTCTGGGCAACGCGAGGCAGCCCGTTCGAGATCAACCTGTACAACTTACACATCCAAGCAAGGAAGTTAGAGTCCAACGATCCGCTCTTCACCAAGTACCAAGTAGTGGAAACGGAGCGGGAGATGGACAGATTCGGCATGGGTAAGTCACAATTATCCAAACCATACAAGCACAAATCCTCTGAACAATGTGTTTCAACCTAATTAGACGCTGCGAAACCAATCATGGATCAAATAGTACTCACTGGCATATTCGAGACAAGTTACCTACTTCTAAAAGCCACAGAGGCCGTCCCTGGGTTCTCGCGAATGATGCGACATTACGGCCAGCGGCTTTTGCGCTTTGACGATCTCGATGTCGCGCCGCCGGAGGTTATTGACCGGTTTCTGTTGGATACGCCGATAAACATCTTGTGCGTGGGAGGACCGCCGTTACACAACTGGTGGCAAGAGCGAAACAAGACACTTTAGACAGCGATTTACTCTAACGAAAAGCTAAGACCCGTTTACTTCGGACTTCCTGTTCTTTGTGGCTCTCTGCCAACTCGCGTATTTTCTATTATTGCTACGATTGCAATCGTACAGCCCCGCATTTATTATGTCGTAGATGTCGGGTGATATTGAGACGGACATGGTCATTCTCCGTATCGAGTAGAAAAGTCTACACTATGCCCAAACCTGTGGCGAAGATCTCGATCCGCGGCAAGCTACGTCAGCGAGTGTCTGATGTTGCCAGCCACGCCAGCTCCACTCTTCTTTTGGGGGTCTCCAGCTCTAGCATATTATACCGAGGATCTCGCCCTCGGCGGTAGTGTGGACAGCCAGTCGAGAATGATGTCGTTATGCAGCATTGGTGGGATGGCTTCTAATTGTCGTGTTCGTTGTTGTTGCCGTTTGTGGTAGTTGGTATTGTTGTCGTTGTTGTTGCTTGTCGTGGAGAACATTGGATCTGACTGACGCATGAGGGAACCTTTGTGGGAGTACAAGAGGTTTTTTTTTCACATCAAAGCCGTTTGAAGATCTGGAAATATTCAAGGCATCTAGCTGGCCCTCCATTCAATGCCATTGTCTCATCAAGTTCGTTCAACTCGCAAAAATCTCTAGCCTCTTCTAGTTCACTCTGAAGAACATCATCTGAACACATGTCTCAGTTTATCAGACACTAGAAACCTAAATTAGCAACTCTCAATAAAGAGAAGCATGTATTGTACTTACGCTGTAGTAAGGAAGTTCAGTTGTCCATAAGTAAACCCTGCAGCCTCCCTTATTATCTGTGAGACACTAATAGAAGTGAAGTTAGTTAGGTCTTACTGCAGTGTTTACATAGGCAAACTTACCTCCCATCCTCCGTTGTTTTTAAACCCAGGCTCCGACCCTGTTCTCCAGACCAAGTGCTGGTTAGACTCGCATGGGCTAGCGGCAGTCTGTCTTGCCTCAACCAGAGGAGCTGCATCTGTGGGGGCAGCACTTCCAGTGACAGCAAGTGAAGTAAGTGCGATAACTGTGTAGAGGAACTGCATTATTGAGGGTTGAAATGTATGTTGTGTAGATATGTTGTGGTTCGACGCTGGTTGGAGTGATTCAACAAGCAGGTCGGTCGAGTGGGAAGGAACATCACTTTATATCTACTTCAATTCAGCTTAAGATGCCGAGAAGATTCTAAGAGGTTAGCATGAACACTTATCTCGATATGAATATGGTAAAAGTATAAATAATAGGCTTCATGTCCTAGATCTATAAATACTGGGTAAAGCGCCTGCAAAGCTTTCGCTAAAGGCAGGGATATGTAGATAATAAACACATATTGAACTCTGCATCATACGTGAATGTTCTTGCCTATGAAATCTGTTAGTTTAATGCTGGTGGGCGATGGGCCCTAACGGAGTAGCCCGGTGGGATCCTTCCTCCTCTCTAACTAATAGGAAAGGTAGCCCGGTGGGATATTCTGACATAAACTAAACACCTGAGTCAGAAGTCCGTCTGATTAAATGGTTTGGGGTTTTATCTGACAAGAAGCCTCGTCCGTCCTATCCTCTTCCTCTGCACGAAAGGTTCATCATCTGTCCGCCCGAATTCTCGCACGCGAGTTATTGTCAACTATATCAATCACGAGAGCCTGGCTGGCCAAATGGTTCATTCTCCGCTGTTCGCCGACCCACACTCCCGGACCGTGCACGGCACGGAAGAGTTCTCAGCACCACTAACTACTATCGACGATCCCGAGAACTTGAATTTTGTCCCGCATTACTTCTACCATTGGTTCCAGGTATGTGCAACAAATTGCTTGAAAAGTTGTGTGCGGAAAAAAATTGCTCGAGTCCCATCGTATCTACCGTAGGCGCTGCGTTCAGCAGTAGTAGCAGCAAACAGTTGGGAAGCTCCTGTCGGAGAATTCCTGGTGGAAAAGCGCCCGCTGATACAAAGCCTCTCACTGAATGCGTCCCGTTCACAAAAGTTGTGTGCGATTGTCTGCTAGACTTGACTGCGGCGGCACGAGCAGTACCTGTAAGAGTTGGACAATCTCTCCTCGAGAAACGATAATGCACTACTTTGTGGATCAGCAGGTCGTCTCATCAGCCTACCAGGACATCAATCGCCAGATGAATACAGGCAAATGGGTCATTCGGAAACCCGCGTTGCGAGTGGTGTGACAAGCATGTCGTTTAGCCAGGCTTGGAGAGCAAAAGACAGTCTGATAGTATGGACGCTTGTCATGGGTGCGACTACACAGATACTATGCCTGCCTTTAATGGCATTGGAATCAGAAACATGCCAACTTAGGAAATGTGACTTGTGCGTCGTTGGGATTCGTCTGACTCCTGACACCGTGTATATGGGACTGAGTAATAATCAAGGGGAATGAGATAACGGACATGAAGAGCGAGCTGGCCAGACGAGCCAGCTGGCTAGCTATGTTTTTGCCCACCTCAATCATTCTGCTGCATTTTTCTCACACCACAACAATGACCTCGCAGAATAAAGATGCTCAATTGAAATTAGCAGTCTAGGCTATTAAACTCGTACGCTGCCGACATTTTGGATGGGAGGTCTGCTAACAGCCTTTCTAAGCCAAACTCTAGGTTGTACTCTTCCCGGATTCGTCCCAACAGTTTTAAAGGTGAGATCCAGCCACGGGTAGGTTCAGTTCTCCGTACGTTTCACACGCCGCGCGACCCCGTCACGAACCTACACACTCATGATCGGCAGTCTTTTGACCTTGGCGTCAAAATGGTTGATATGAGAGGCGATGTGCTTATATATCTCGTCACTGTTGGCGTGGATATAAGCGGCGATTGGCGGGAGCTTCCTAAAACTAGTCGAAAGATTGGCGTATAGTCGGCTCGTGATGAGGAATTTCAGCGGCATGGAACGTCGGATTTGAGCTGGAGGACAGAATTCGTTCAGGTTACGAAGTATCTCTGCGATACTTTTGCTATCACACTCATCCAGAGCACTGAGAACGGCAACGATCTCTCCACCAGACGGAGGTGCACACAAGCAATATCTGCCACAGCTGGGAGAATATGTCTTTGAGGGATCTGCCGTAGCCCTCGTGTGGTTTGAGGCTGTTGCGGAGAGGATTCTGACTTCGGTCATGCGTGAAGAACTGGTGGAGTGTGGCGCTGAACGCAGCGGCACCATTCGTGTGTCGTTCATTGTCATACATGAAGAAAAAATAGCGTACGGTACACTATCAGACGGTAGTCGATAGCCGGCCCTTATCGACCACTGATCAGGGACCGCGCTAAAACGGACTGTCTATAGCCGAGGTCGACAGAGACCCAAAGGAACGCGGAGCCGGCCATATCGCGCCGTTCACGAGGTCCGCCCGGTCACGGACCTTGTTGTCCTCTGAGAACCACCTGCATGTGCCCCGGAGCCTCTGTGAGTTGAAGTTTTGATTGTCCTTGTAGCCCTATGCGAGGTCGCGAAGCAGCTGGCGCTCCTTTGATCCTCGTATGTGTCTCGTGCCTGCATACGGACCTCTTCAAGGATGTGCCGAATCCTAGCAAGGAGCTCTCGCGACCTGGTCATCTCCTCCAACTGATAGGCATACTGCTTCTGAACCTTTGTTGTTGTTTCAGAGAAATGTGGCACTTGCATTTCTCGCTCCAAATTTCAACATTCTTTGATCGGCCCACCCAGTCATCTTCAAGCGTCTGTCGGCCGCGAGACGGCTGCAGGGAAGAGAGACGGCACATGACCATGGCTTGGCATTCGAATATAAGGGAGTAGAGCTCGGCGGCTTTGCAGAAAGGATTCTGGGAATTGCGGGCGGAAGAATCGTTGACTGAAAACTGTCGAAACTTTACTTGTAGAAGCTCGAAAACAGCTGCAGGTGGCATATGGAGGTGAAGTCATCGCGAGCACAGCCTCGTGCTGCGTCGTGCCGGTTCCAAGGAGCTAGGGGATTCCGGCACAATGCAGTCTTTCGAACATAGGACTGCGTACCGGAAGCAATATGCACAAACCCAACCAAGCTAGCGCTGCAAAGGGCTGTGTGGTAAGAGACTTTTTGATGATGTCAGTCCACAGAAGGAACTTGGCCATCTTCTCGGCACGCTTCCGGACTTTGATATTCTTGCCAAAGAAGAAAAGACGCCATTGATTTTCCTCGCGGTTGTCGACGAGCAGCTGCACGCAGTATCGTTTGATTTGAGGTCTCTTTGGTAGTCTGCAATTAGATCCTGCTCTCTTCTCCGGAGGATCTTGTACCATCGCCGACACAGGTCTTGGGACTCGACGTATTTTTCGTCCATCATTGGGATCTTCCGAGCGGCGGTTCTGGTGAGATGGCCTGTTGCGGGCGTCGGCGGCGGCGATAACTCAATAGTCTAGCTTCGGAGACTCCCGCCTGGGTGTTCCAACGGCGCCCTTAGGTTTGCAGAAGAGCCAGCGCCAAAGGAAAAGTTCCTCAAATTTGATCGCTATGGGAATAGGTATAAAACAGTCGCTCGCAGGAGATATGGCTATGGAAAGTCTTTGCCACCATTTTCTATATGCAGCAGCTGAGATTGTCAACATGTTGCTCTACGCTTACGCAGCCGACCTACGGAAACATCAGCGAGCGCGGTCGGTATTGTTATCGGTTCGTAAGAGTCTCAGTGAGCCTGATAAATAGGCGGACTGTAACTGCCTTCCAGTGACAGTTAGGTGGTCTAAATATGGCGCGGCGCGAACAGCTCTTTCTAGGCATGCTTCGCCGCATGGCCGAATGCTATCTTAAGACTCATTAAGCCCACACGATTGAGCTTGATTTTCACATCAAAGCCTCTTGTAGATCTGGAAACATTTCAGGCACCTCATCATCCATCCCATACCATCAGCTCATCAGATATGTTCGACTAGCAAACCTGAACAATTGTAGGACTCGCCTGGCTCAACATTGAAAGCGACCTAGAAACGTCGGGAAAGGCCTCTGGAAGACCCAGATCCTATTGGAGAAACCGAAGCTGAACAAGAAAAGAATGTGACAAAGGGCGTCCGTCGAACAACATTAAGTAATTGGAGATTGATGTTGACAGACTTGACTGTGACTCTAGGCGACGCATGTTGAACTACACAGTAAAACTCAGCCATCCGTCTTCATCCTGGTAGTAAGAAATCAACCAGGCTTATAAGAGGTATTTGTGTGTCTTCACATTTTAAGTTGCCTGGAAGTTGATGCTCGATCCTCAGGGTTTCTTTCACCAACACCATGTTGTGTGGATGGTTCCCGCGCCTGCAGACCGCCCGCCACCAATGCCTCAAAATTCCACCAACAGCCACTGTCCATCACATACGACCACACCTTCCAGAAAACACGGGATCCCGTCCGCTCTCCCATAGTCAAGCTGGAAAGGGCCGGACTAGTACTCAGGTCGGTGACGACTGGGGAATCCCCGGTGTTGTATGTTCTTTTTATTTTGCACCCGCATGTCTTTTGAACTTCTGACTTCCCGGTAAGACCAGTCCAAGTGTGAACAGTCCTCGAAGGCTGAGCTGAGGGTTGTGGTTACGTGGTTTGGAGAGCCGGCAAGAGCTGCAAAGACTTACAACACAACAGACAGGAAGTCCAGTCAGTGGACACCCGGCACGAAGTTGTTTACTAGACTGATACAGCTTCTAGTTCCAATTACCCGACTCCCTTTTGCTTCAAACTTGATTAAATGGGCAGTTGTTTCTCGTGTTCTCAAGAGAAAACTCTTCCTAGTAAAGCTTCAATGTATCAACAGGCACTGACCAACACAGCAATTCCCGCCGGGCTGGCGAGGCCCGCTTTAGAGACTTTCGGTTATTTTTGGACACCCAAGTCCCCCGATGCCGGTAATCCGTTGGTGTTAAGGCTGCCCCTGGTGCGGCTTAGCGCGCTTCAGTCGGACTTTTTCAACGTCGACAGCGCCCGTGATTGGGATCTTCGGCGACCTACCGAGAGCGGTTGTTTGTATTACTCTTTCAAGATTTTCGCGAGATTATGCTGCAGGTTCGATGCATACATGATCCCATCACAATCCCATCACATTCCGAGGCACAGTGTTGCATTGCGAAGAATCACGCACTTTGTGGTTTTGAGAAAGAAAATGTGGTATTGATTACAGCCTTGTGTCACTGAGACAAATTCTAAAAAGATTTACATGAAACTCCTTGACCCCAACATCTTACAATCCAACAGCAGAGCGGATGGAGTCGATGAGGATGTTCTTGTAGTCACCGCCAGCCTCCCACATGGCGAAGCCAGCCATGCCGGCGCCGGTGAGGTATTTGCCCTTAGCAGTCAGCGACTCGGTGTTGTCGTAGGAAACCCAGACCTGGGCGGTCTCGTTGTACATGAAGGGGGTCATGCTGCAGTTGTCGAAGCCGGTGGCGATGCCCTGGAGCGGCTTGCCAGCCTCGTCGAGGAACTTGGCCTCGGTGATCAGACTCCAGAAGGTGTAGGTGCCGGAGGGGGGCGAGGCGTTGCCGCACTCGTCGACGCGCGGGTCGTCATCCCAGCTGCTGCCCTGAAAGCGGTTGGAGCTGTTCTGGGCGGGGTAGGCGTTCAGCGTGTTGCTGCCGGAGAAGGCGCTGGTGGTGTTGACGGAGAAGCCGTGGCCGTAGGCACCGACGGCGAGGACAAGCTTGTTGGCGGGGATGCCGGCGTTGATCCACTTCTCGACGCCCTCCTTGGCGCCGCCCTGGTTGTTGCGGGAGTCGCAGGTGTAGGCGAGGGGAGCGTTGGGTCCGCCGGTGGCGGCCCAGGCGCCGTAGATGTCGTAGGCCATGATCATGAGGTAGTCGAGCTCCTTGGCGAAGCCGGAGAGGGTGCCGTTGACGCTGCTGACGCCGGTGGCATCGTACCAGGGGAATAGGCTGGTCGCGGCGGTCAGGTAGAGCTGCTTGGTCTGCTTCTGGCGGAGCTCCTGGAGGAAGGACAGGAAGTTGGCGGTGTCGTCCTTGTTGATGGCGTTGCAGCCGAGACCCTGGCGGTTGGGGTACTCCCAGTCGAAGTCGAGACCGTCGAGGTTGTACTGTAGACTGTTAGCGACTGTCGCATGCTATTGAGATATCGCATATCTTACCTTCTCGACGAGGTCAAGGCAGGTCTTGACGAAAGCAGTACGGTTCTCGGCGCTGCCAAAGGCGGTGCTGAACCAACGGCTGCCGGTCCAGCCTCCAATGGAAACCAGGGCCTTGACGTTGTTCTTCTTGGCCTCCGAAACGAAGACGGGAAGCTGGTCGGGAGCCGACTTGGTCAAGTTGAGGCTGCCGTCCTCGGAGGTCTCGGCGAAGGCGTACTTGGCGTCGGTGTACTTCTCCCACGGCATCTGGCTCACGGCGAACCCGCGGTTGGCGTGGTATCCGGCAAAGTACGTCGAGGCGACGAGGCCGGAGGAAGTGTTGGCGGCGCACGCGGCGCTGGCGCACACGGCCAGGACGGCCGCGAGCGAGGCCTTTGTGAGTCTAGCGAACGACATTATTTATCACGAATCACACCGAGAGGAAAGAAAAAAGTGAATGTAAAAGAGTGTGATGTTGGTGTGGTGAGACCGGAGTAGGTCAAAGCTGTTAGCGGTCGGGACACCGAAGTCCCTTCATATATACTCGCACCACCAACACATCTTGCGCCGCAGCCAACGAAAGAGCCGCTCCATCAACAGGCGCACTTTGTCGGACGAGGCGCCGCCGCAATTGTTGGATAAAGTTCAGCAAAGCCCCAGCTCGCCCACGCAAGCTAATTGTTTTTCTGGGGCTCGCAGGCAAACGCCGCGGCGGCACTGGGCCAAGAATGACTCGCCGGCAGGGGTCAGCCCAGACGTCGGCACCCAGAGTTTGGTCTGATGTTTAGTTGGTTTATGGGGCGGAGGGCATTAATAGGTCGCTTTTAATGAACCCCCTGAGCCTGTGAGCAATGGGAAAGCGGCGAGGGCGATCCGGGTATTTGCAGAGGATGCAACATGCTGTGACGGAGGGCAGGCTGACCCCTCCCCAAAGTCCCCTTCGCCCCCTATTTTTCTCCAATTTCGCGTCCGCCCAGTTGGGGAAGAGGAGTCGTTGGTTCGTTCCCACTGTTCACGAATGACGGGTTTGTTTTCATGTCCGGGCCGCCCGGCCAAGCACACCAACACGCGGGTGATCGGGCCAAGCGGCGGGAAGTCAGGCTCGGCGATGAAGAGCAATATTGCCGTGAGGAGGTGCTGACAGGGTCAAGGTCGAGGGCAGAAAAAAACAGAGAGAGAAAAAAGAGAAAACGGAAGGGGATGGCGCAAGAATGGCGCAGCTTCGCAATGCCCGTTACAGCCAATGCTATCCGTCGCCTAGGAACCGAAAGCGATTGGTGAATCCCAACGCCGTGGTACCTTGGAGAGCTGGATCCCGCGAGAGTTTGTTTTCTCTTTTCTTTCACGAGATGTTCGCAAACGTTAAACAGCTCCAACCGTAGCCAGTTGAGTGGTTCCAGCCGTTCCGGATGCAGCGTTGGACCACGCGGCGCACCTTTTTCTTTCCCCAATGAGGCCGCCGACAGGCGGGTGCAACGTGCGACTGCATGAGACACCGAGGAGGGGTTCGCCATCCAGCGTGTTCGCCGAACCGGCGCGGACGTGCACGAGTTCCTGCATGTTCCCGGTTCATCTCATGCTGTCAAACATGTGAGGGTTGCTTACGCACAGCAGATTGATGGGCTGTCAACGAGTCAAGGGCACCTCCTGAAGCTCTGTGGGAAAGGAAGTGTTTAGCTGTCAGTGGAAGCAACGCGAACATCCGCGGAAACATCGCGAAACATGTTTGACGAAGCGCAAGGCAATCCACCAACTCATTCACTATGATACTGAACAGTATCTCTTGTTGATGAGACACTGAACATGGCTCTTGTTCTAGATTCTAGTTCCCAGCCGGCTGGAAATTCGGGGAGACTAGTCCTCTCCCCGCAGTCTCTCTCCATGTGGACCATCGGCGGGCAGTGCCTTTGATGCCCACGGAAACGGTTAAGGTGGGCTATGGCGTTCCGCCTCGATGGGTAGCTCCCCACGGCACGCGGGTGCCACGACGGCCACCATCTCAGCCGCAGCCGGATCTGGCTCCCGTCGCTAGATCAAAGAGCGCTGAGAAATCAGTGTGAGATAAGAAGGCTGATCAATTTTTGGTACGTAGCTTTTGCTCTGCGATAATTTGCTGTAACGGGGCACTGTTTCTTTGTGAGCGCGCAACAGCATCGTCAGTCTTGGCTAGCCGGTGGGAGATGAACACCCATGATTGATGCCACATGGTTGCCGCCCAGCATCAAGCCCGCCTCGGTCTTTGTGAATGTTTCTTTTGGGAATTACCCGTTCATTTATGGTCTATTTCTCAGCCGATAACGCGAATGCTAGATTGATGGTTGAGTTGCTATAACACCGCCCCTTCACAAAAGATATTTACAGCCCCCACCTCCACTCCATCGCCATTGGCGTAGATATCATGAGTGAACAGGTCTGCGTTTCTTTCTCGTCAAATATCAATTCTCACAATCGAGTCGTTTAACCTGGGAGAGTCACCTCAGATTTCGATCGAAAGGCCCTGTTTGCAATAACCTTATTCTTTCTGACCTGCCTAATGCGTCTTGGCGTTTCGGAAGACATGGACGCTGATGATCAACTTGGTGGAGACCCATAGCACCTTGGCAAGTCCCTCTTCCCGTCATTAATATTGCTTAGCATCACCCAAGGAAACCTTAGGATTTGTAGATTTTCTCCCTCAGTTGGTTCTTGGCAAGTTCATTACGAGCCCCGAAGGCAGGTAGTTGGACATCGGGACGAAGAGACTTTTGACGCTTTCAATCGGATCGAGGCAAAACTTGTGAACGCATCGATGTCGCACCGGGTCGCAGTCGCTGTATCGTGGAGTTCGAGCTGCAAGTCGCCCTTCGTACCAAAGCTTCGAAGTTCAATCAGGTATTAGAAGCTGTAAATTAACAAGATTCCAAATGACTTCTAAGATTTCCAAACTACGGAACAACATCTATATCTGGACAACCTCGCACTGCGGCTTTGGTCCGCCAGCCTTTTCTATGGCATCCTCGATGCAGCCCTGGGCTCCCGACCCATCCACGACGAATTCAACAATCCACTCCCTGTCATCCCTCATCTCGTACTTAAACTTCCAGTAACCTTCGTTCTTGACCATCCCACACGCACCCACCTTCTCATCCAATGTAGCCCCGTTGTCATGACCAGCCCATCCAGCGCCCCAGATCTTCACACCAGATATTACCCGCCGACCACTTCCGACCTCGATCTTGCACCCCGACTTGAATCCGTTAGAGGCCTTCGTCCTCACCGAGAGCGGATCCATACGATATTTGATACCGCCGGCAAGATAGGAACCGCCCGCCTTGAATGGGACGGGATTGGAACTGGATCGCCCGTCGCATGTGTCGAGGAGCTTTCCACGCATGATGTCGATGCAAGACTCCCTGTTAACCGGATAGTAGATGCCGGCGGGGAACTGAATAGATAGTGAGACAGCGTCCGGGCGGTTTTCTCTGTACCGGCGCGTGAACCGCGACAGCCCGATGAAAAGTTCCCGGCCATCGGGGAACTCCTGCTTCGATGCCTCGGGACAGAACTCCTTCTCGATGATTTCGGCAAGTTGGTTGCGCTCAACCCAGCGCTGTTCCTTCTCAACGCCTTCGCATTCGAGGACCGGATCGTCGAACGACTCCCACATGTCAGCGTCGCCGTCTTTCACCTCTTGTCTTGGCGCCACGCTCCGCTTCTTGCCCGGGATGCCGGCGTAAGGCTGGTTTGCAGGCTTGGCTTGGTGGTTGATTCCGGTTTGGAGAACGGCGGTGGTTGCGCCGGAGTCGACAATCACCTGGTCTGCTGTGACTGCCATGATCTGATTTTGTTCGATGCGTTCATAGACGTTCCTTGCGTTGGAGGAGATGCAGCCACCTTCCCACCCGATCATGAGTGCCATCACCCCCGAAACACTGCGAGAATTATTCATTAGTTATACTCGAAAAGAAACAGAGGAAGTGAGGCTGCTTACTGAGGTGTCGCCATGCTAGTGCCAGCCAGATATTCTGTTGCCGTGTCAGATGTGTGGATGGCAGACTTGACTCCAGCACCCGGGGCCCAGATGTTCATGTTTCCCTTGTAGTTGGACTTTGCCCAGCGGTTGTAGTTCACATCCACGGCGCCGACACTCAAAACTGATTTCCATCTGTCGCAATGTGAGCATTTATCTCGCGACTAGAAGGAGAATATTTGTAGCAAGTGGCTGACCTAGCCGGAACACCTATGCTTTTCTTGTTCTCATTGCCTGCGGCCGCGGCAACAGCGATTCCAGCATCGGCTGCCTTCGCCCAGGCCTCCTCGAAGTCAACCGGGTTGGCGTAGTTGCTCATATCCCACTTCATGGAGACGTTGATGACGGAGCCCTTGAAGTCCGATACCTTTGCGTTCTTCTTGTTATTATGGGCTTTGATTACATCGAGGACGGCTGCAAGAAGGCATGGAGTAAGTTCGCGCTCGCCTCATTCAGGTTACATACAACCTACAGCTAATGATATGAGCCATGGTTGAGGCGCAGTCGACTTTGACATTGATGATGTTGGCAGCTGGGGCGACACCGCAGTCGGGCGAAGCAGCGATGGCCGCAACGTGTGTCCCGTGTCCAATGTCATCGTCCTAGACAGAGCTAGAGTTAGCCCCTTCAATGTTTGCCATATTCACCTTTCAATGGTCATGTGGAGTATCGACGTACCATTTTAGCAGTATTGCAATACGGAGACTTATCGTTACTCTTCTTGCCATTGAAATGGCTTGCTCGCCCACCAAAGGCCTTGTGCGAAAGACGAATGCCGCTGTCGAAAACGTAAATATCAACACCCTTACCAGCGTTCGCTAACCATTCTGCCTCGTGATCCTCCTTGTAGATGTCACCCTTAAGCTGCTCGGGTATCTTTCTGCCTGCAGCGATCATAGCCAAGTTCCATTGCGTGTTCTTGCGGGTTTCACTGTCGTAATGAAGTGGGACCTCACCACACCCATCTTGTCGATTCTCCAGGTTCTTGGTGCGCGATCTAGAACGGGAGTATTCCTCATCCACTAGCCCAGCAGGCGGTCCAGATGGTGCGTACTCGTCGGCTGAGCGCTCAGGGCTCACATTGTGGTTGTGAGTAACGCGCACAACACCTGGATCGCGGCGGATGAGATCATGGACAATATGGCTGTTGCCCTCGGGGATGACGAAGTGGTAGGCGTTCAAGAGATCCCAGTTCTCGAATTCAGTTGCCACTTCGGTGACGTTGAGGCCGATGTTGGTGAAGTGATCTCCCAGGTTATGGTCGTCGCGTAGCTTAACGATGTAGTGCTCAGTTACGATGTCCTCATCGCGTGGGACGATATACGGAGCCTGCGTTTCCGACCTTGGGGCTACGAAGGCAGCCGCCGAACCTGCCAGAAGCAGTGCAACATACTGCTGCATATTGCGGGCAATAACTAAAAGGTTTGAGGTAATCGGTTTTATGAACAAATGGGCAGGACCAAAGTTATGAGTGAAATATTCATGTGATGATGGCATTCTGATACAGTCTCACCACTGTAAAGACAGTGGGTTTATATAAATGTTTTCTTCCCTTTTCAAGCTTGAATTGGCATAGCATCTGAAAGGCGACTCAATTCTGCCTTGTAAGCTCGGTCTTGGTTGAGGCGCAAGCCTAATCCACATTTTGCTATCGTAGGAATCTCGGACTTGAAATCCCATATTTCCTTTCTCTTGGTCAACGAGTCCCAGAATGCATGTACCTGAATGCCATGCGAGGTTCCAGGCGTCAGCTTACAGTCGGACTCCCTACATAGTAACTAGGTTGGCTGTGCTTTGCAGCTCATGATTGGCCCCCTCGCAATCTCTCAATCGATAACAGCTCTCTCAGGCTCTCAGCCACCATTGGATTGCTGATCCTTGAGATGGATACAGTGGCAAGTCATGTTGACAGTCGGAAATCAGCACAGCGTCGTACCTTACATCACCATTGTCACTGAGAAAGACGCGAACTGTGGTCCGCGAGTTGATAGCAGGTAAGCAAATCACATTCGTCTAAATTTCCATCTATTATGCTCGTCTACCAAGTAACAGCTAATCTCTCTTTCCTTTGGCTGGCTTCCACTCGAAATGATGCTGGCCTGCTTTGGGCTCGCCGGGGAAAGCATCCTCTTTCTTGTCAAACATGTGTTTTCCAAAGTAATCTAACTCCGCCTCCATGAACTGGGTGGGAAGCTCGTTCGACGTCGAGTACTTGTAATACTCGAGGCTTTGGCTCAACGCAGGGACACAAAGGTCTGCCTCAACAGCTTTCAGGATGACTTCCTTCGTAGCAGAGAAGTTGCATGATAGGTCGTTTCCAACCTCGTGGTTGGAAAGCACGTCGTCTTCGATATTGCGGTCCTCGCGACTGTACATGGCGTCAAGCACGTCGACGATGCCGTCCGCCTGGATGATGCATCCGCCGCGCCACAGCTGGAGAATGTTTCTGTAGTTGAGCTTCCAGCCCATCTTGGCGTCTTGGGCCTGGATCATGTCCATACCCTGTGCAAAGCAGGTAAGGAATCCAAAGTAAGTCGCCTTCTGCAGATGATCGAGAAAGTCCTCTCTGGAGGTGACGTCCAGGTTTCTCGACTCCACGCCTCCATTCGCGGCATCTTTGTTGTGCTTGCGTTGTCCTGCGAACGCTGATGCAAAACGGAACAGGTGGGCGCTAACGATAGTTGCCGCGGGGATGTGCAGGTTGATGGCATCTCGACAGGTCCAGTTGCCGGTTCCTTCGGTGTCGTCAACATCCTGCACGACCTTGTCTCTGATATGGCCCAGAGGGTTCTCTCCATACTCGTCTCTGGCGTTTGAGATGTCGACTGCGATCTTAATCAGGAAGCAGTCATGCAAAGGGCCCGATGAATTCCACTGGTCGAACGCAGCTCCGATCTCAGAATAGCTCATCCCAAGTCCCTGCACCATGATCGACCACACTTCTGCCAGCACCGACATCATACCCTGTTCGATGCCATTATGAACCATCTTCACAAAGTGTCCGCTTCCTCCAGGTCCCACGAGGCCTGTGCAAGGCTTGCCGTCCCGTCCCTTGGCCGCGAGCTTTTCCAGAAAAGGGAGAATTCGGCGCACCACGTCGGGATCACCACCGGGACAGAAAGAGGGACCGGATCTGGCGCTCTGGTAACCGCCCGACACTCCGCATCCGATGTAATGGATGCCTTTTGGCGCGAGCTCTCGCTGTCGTCGTTCGGTCGCTTGCCACTGCTCATTCGCGCAGTCGATTATGATGTCGTCCCTCTCGAGATTGCCACCCGACAAAAGACCCTGAATAGCTTCATCGCCGACGGAGCCATGCGGAGTGCTGAAGACGAACACACCCGGCTTGCTCTGCGCCTTCACAGTCTCGCACAGATCCTCATAACTCTCCCGTGCCGTGACACGGTCATCCAGACCAAGGTTCATGGCGTCTCTTCTCAACTTGTCGATGTTTTCTTTGCCTTGGGACTTGTTAGTAGCGAAGACGACGGTGGGCATCGAATGGGGCGTACTAGGGTCGTAGAAGAAGACACGATAATCGTTCTCGGCGAAGAGAAGACTCATCGCAGCCCCCATGCTGCCTACGCCAATAACACCAATCTAGCTAAAGTCAATCATTGTTGAACTTTTGAGCAGCAAGCCATCTAGTTGACGACAACTTACGGTGGTGAATTTGACTCCTTCGGTCGACATATCGGCGATGATGGGGATCGGTGAATAAGCTTTTGACAAGCGGGAAAAAAGAAGACTTTGCAAAGACGTAATGTGTAGATTGATTGATATCAACTGTACCTAAAGACTAAGATGCTAGTTGCTGGATGACGTTTGTCGAGCGTAAGTGGTTCATCGGATGTCATCGTGACGTCTTGGCTGAGGTACTCGGCTCAGCATTGACTAGTGGGTTGCTTTGGCCCGCCCAAAGCGACTGTTTCATCAGCTGCAAAGCATTATTATTGAATCAGACCACAAAAGTGAACAGTTTCCACAAAAGACGTTGCGACGGTTGCGAAATCATGATTACTCACCAGCTGAATTGTGATGTCTCTGTGGTCGGCGCCAAAAAGCGGACCGGACCCCGATATTTTCGAGATGATCGTGGACAACTTTACTAGCCGAAGCTACACTAAATCTTTGGGACTCCTCTGCTGTCCATCGTCGACAGATACTGAAACATGCGTTGTCTTGGTGATGCCGTCCGGTGGTACGCTTCTCTGCGTCCCCACGATACTCTCCTCAGAGTCCATCTTCGATCGGTTGAATCCCGATCTCACAGCGGTCGTGTTTCGTCTCGACCTTGAAAACATTTCAATATTCCCTTGGACATCGCCAGTGGCACCAGTCCGATTCGTTCCATTGTTTCGTACGTAGCCGTCGTGATTGTTGTACTTGGAGGTGTATTTCGCCGAGGAACCTGCGAGGATGGCCCTGAACAGGGGCTTGAGACAAGGAATCGAGGCGGCGATGATGGCTGTGCAGATTTCGACCGTTGTCCTATGAATGATTTATTAGCGTGTGCGACTTCAAATGTGGTAATGGAGATGAGAGGACTATTTACCAGATTGTGATGTCGGAACTGTCGAAGAGGAAGTCGCCGTGTTTGCCGTAATTGGGCAGGAAAGAGATCTTGATGACAGCGGCGACCGTGGCGCTGGATGGTAGGGTAAGCAATAGGCCCTTGATGATGGGACGCAATCAGTCAAGTTGGCTTACAAGATTCCCAGCGACAAGACTCCAATAACTGCGGATTTGACTTTCCAGTTGAGTTGGACGGTCCACAACATTGGGATTGGCAACAAGGCGAAGAGTAGATCTGTGAATACCGAGACACCTACACAAGGTACAACTACATGAGCACAATGGAACTGACCGAAAGCGACAGAAGACTTACCCGAGTTGAAGAAGGCAGCAAACTTCAGGTTTGCTGGTGGGATGCATTCGCCACCCTCGATCGAGGTATCCCACGCGTAAGCCAGCGGCCGACATTGAAAGAACACAGTGACTGAGAAGATTAGAATCGACACTTCCCTGCATTTATATGTTCGAACACCTACAGAAGTTCCCCGTCGCAGATAGAATCGTGAAGACGATGGTTCCCATGATGACGTACCGCATCCGTGTGGAAGGGCTCACCCTCAGCAGAAACAGCCCAACGCTGACTTTAGCTAGACAAAGAGCAATCAGGCACAGAGGCTGCGTGACAAAGTTATAATGCAGCCCAATGACAACATTTTCCTTGGGTTCGATGTATTGGATATGTCGTCCTCCTCCGTACTGGACTTCAGGGAGGATCACCATCATCTCGGCGAAGATAACGACCTACATAGTAAAGAGAATTAGCCAATCACTTACAAAGCTTTCGAGGTTGTTTGAAATCATGGTGGCTGGAGTTGAAGGTCAAAGGAGCGCTGAGAATGGCGAGGTCTTTTTCACGGAAGCATTGCAGCAGATGACATGGGACCGTACTTACCGTGGCGGCGACGATACACCAATCATCCCAACCAACGAGTCGAACAATCCTCGCCCTTACATACATCCTCATCATGACAATAACCACCGAGATACCCACCAGGCTCCCGCAGGTAGCGAGGATTTCTGGGCCTCTGTTGATATCCGGCGGAAGCTCCGAAGCGTCGGCCATGGCTACGGAGTCTTGAAGCTTGAGTAGAAACGAGGAGGAACCAAGAGCACGCAAGATCGACGGCGGGCCTTGCGTCGACGAGGCACCCAATTCTTTATCTCGGTGTGGCCAAGCCACGCTCGCCTCCTGTTACTGCCGCACCATGCTCCGCTGCAGAACGCCGGCACCTATTCTGCGCCGCCTCGGCGCAGAGAAGAGGGAAAATTTCAACCCACCTTTAGTGGCAGGTGAACCTGTTGGTGTGGCTCATCCGATGGGATGGATCATGCAGGAACATAACAGAGATGACGCGAGTGTCGCCAACAAGGGGCAATGGAACTTGCCATAGACCCCTACATTAACATGCGACCCTCTTTCGTGAGGGACTTGTCCGAATTCGCGACTGCTTCGTTATCCTTTACCATTCAGTCTGTGGCTAGTCAGTTTTCTTCGTTCGACCTACAAGATTTACGAGTCCCCATATTTCATCATACGTTTTGTCGACATCTACGTATGTCTCATTTTTTGCGTTAAAATCCAACGGCTATGGTCCAACCCGCAGCTCATTTTGATGCGCGACTGCGCTTGAAACCTTCAGTAAATATGTCGAGCTGATTTGAATAGGTCGCTCGCAGGTGACTTACATTCATGCCTAACCAGCTTTTCACATCTAACAATTCTCGCCGAAAATATTTGCCGCATGTTCGTAGCGTCAAGCAATGTTGCCCACCGGGATGTGGGCAATCCTTCAAAACTAGAACCAACACAGACATCAACACGAGTTAAACCTTGCCATTATGCCATTTTACGGCCAAGGTCACGAAGCCCAGACATTGATTGTTCCACTAATGGTGGAGGATTATCAAGGACTCAGGAGTGGGTCTACTTCCACCGTCCATAAAATACAGGGATCTGTCCGGGGAACAAAGATTTGACGAACAACCGTTTCTCGCAGCAACTCGGCGGCTCGGCAGCGAACAGAGCATCAGTCGGCCAAGTCGTTCGCTTCTTCGTGGCATTCCGGAACTTCCGGCATGCGCGTACCTTGTTGAACTCCCTGGAACCGATGGCGCGGGCCAGGGGACCTGCATGCGACCGTTGCGATAGGAGCGTATCTAACCGTCATGTAGGACGGTGTTGGCGCAGGGAGACAGCGCCCTGATTCGCTCTCATGATCTTGTGTGGAAACTCCACCGGTGAAGCTCATTATCGGAATCCTTCAGCGAAGGTGGCCCAAGATGCTGGGCGCCCAGATGAAGCCAGATTCCTGAGATCAGGGGCCGGCAGGGAGCCGAACTTCCTTTTTGCGAAGGTCTTCCGCGTCGGTGGAATTTCAGACCCTGCCTGCATGCCGGGAGCTCAGCAGCCAACGTTACCAACAACAATTGTCTGCTCTTTTGGTTGGCCGAAAGACACCCTTCTCTTCGGCGTGCCGTACACCACCTGTGCCACCTGAATACGACTCCACTGCATGCAAGTTGGTGCAGAGCGCCGCAGACGTGCGTCGCCTCTTAGCCCAGATGAGCGATAGAGCTGGCTCGCGACAGGCCATTGAAGAAATTCCGCAGAGACGAAAACCGGACTCGCCAATTTGCCGGCATAAGCTCCGCAGCAGTTGTGCTCTTTATTATGTTGCGTCCATCGCCCATTGATGCGCTGGCCCTTCTCTCTTCACCTCTCTTCAAGCTGACTCGTACTCAGACTTGACACGGGCCCGGCCATTAGTTCGTCAAAAGACTCGCCAAATTTGATTGACGATCTTTTTTTGCAGAGACAGCCGCCAACCATGAGGATCAGCTCCATCGTCTCTACGGCCATCCTGGCGTCGTCTGCCTGGGGGCTCCCGACGGTCCAGCCCCGCGACGATCTCGCCGCCGACGAGGCCCGGTTCTCCAATCTCACGGAGAGCATCAAGGCTGACGTGCTCAAGTCGCTGGACGAGCGCGAGGAGAAGCTTCGCAAGCGCGGCGAGACGGCCACCTGCACGGCGAGGAACCTGGTCTTCCGCCGCGAGTAGTAAGTCATGATCCCTCCGCCCCAGCTGCCCAGAGACGTTGCCGAGATGAAGTGACTGACTCGATGCACCACCAGCGGTTCTCTGTCCCAGGAGGAGAGGCTTGCGTACGTCAACGCGGTCAAGTGTCTCCAGCAGTTGCCCGCGCACACGCCGGCGAATGTTTCTGCGGGTGCACGGTCGCGGGTAAGGCCATGAAGCCCACTCACACAACCCACCTCACCGGACCGATCCGAGATTGGCTGACTCTTTTTTGGCGTGTTGTGATAGTTTGATGACTTTGTTGTCATTCATATTCAATCGACTCTGTTCATTCACTACACGGGTGCGTTTTCCCTCCGTCAGGAAATCGACAGGCCTTGATGGTTGCTGACATATCTGCCCAGGCAACTTCATGCCATGGCATCGCTGGTTCGTGCATCTGTACGAGAAGGCATTGAGGGATGAGTGTGGATACACTGGCTATCAGCCCGTAAGTATTTATTGAGGCACGATTCCCACCTTTGATTCAGGTACTGACTCGCGATGACAGTATTGGGACTGGCCGAAGTACGCCTCGGCCCCCGAGAAGTCTCCCATCTTCAACGGCGACCCGTACAGTCTCGGCGGCAACGGAGACTACGTGCCCCACGACGGCCCCGTCATCACTCCGCCTGATGGAGTCGGCGGCGGCAACATCCAGCTGCCTGCTGGTGTGGGAGGTGGGTTCGTGACCACCGGTCCTTTCGCGAACATGACCGTCAACCTCGGCCCCGTCGGCGGCCTCGAGGGTACCGCAGCCGGCCCGGATGGCGGTCTCGGCTACAACCCCCGCGGACTGAAGAGAGACGTTGGACCTGCCATGAACCAGAGATACGCCAACTACACTACTGTGCTTAGTATGTTGCACCGTGAAGTTGACGCTCGATCGATTGACTAACTGGCGGTAGACCTGCTTCTGAAGCCCAACATTTCCGAGTACCGCCTCCTTTCCGAGGGCGTCCCCTACACAATCGAGATTGGCCCTCACGGAGGTATGCACTATGCGATCAGCGGTGATCCGGGTGCCGACTTGTTTACTTCTCCCGGTGACCCTGCTTTCTGGGTGCACCACGGAATGATGGATCGCATGTGGACCCTCTGGTAAGCTACACAATAAGCTTCAGCATCAATGTGACATTACTGATCGGATATTCCTCCTCCTTACAGGCAAGCGATCGACCCAGCCAACCGCCACAAGGACCTCAATGGAGGAAACTACGGGCACCTGACTTGGGCCAACGAGCCACCTTCCAACAAGACTCAGCTTACCGATGTTATTGACATGGGATATGCTGGGCCGAATATCCAGATCCAAGATGTGATGGATACGCTGTCCGGCCCGTTCTGCTACTTCTACCTTTGAGGATGCATTTGAGGGGTCTAAGAGCCATGCAACTGAGCCGGGCCTTTGAGCAAGGTTGCCATATCTCTCGATACAAATCTCAACGACCTAGCGTAACGATAATCCAAAAAAAATTGAATACCAACATCTGTATAACGCCTATTAGAAGTGTATGATAATAGTAGAAAACAAGACATTGACAACAATTGCGAAACGCGGCCCAACAAAGAAGCCCCCGGATTTGACGACGCGCTCACCTTCTTACAGCCACGTCAAAATGAAGGTAGTCAAGCTCAAACTTGCCAAGCCGGGCCTCTGATAGTAATCGAGTCTTTTGGGCCATTTCAAATCAAGAGAGGGTTATTTCTTTCAACTCTAGAATGTCCTCTCGATTGCGCATCAAGATGCAGATGCCGATCCGCCGAAACGTCAACTTGTCCAAGCACCGTTTGAGGACAAGGGCCACACTTCGGTCGACAAAGGCCACGAGAAGCTCCTCGTCATGCGAAATCTCTCGCTCCGTGCTGTCGATAGCTACGTCCAGACACAGCTGGCCATCAACGGCTTCGCCGACTGCCAGGTCCCACAAGAAGTCCCCACCGTACTCCTCATCTCTGCGGACGTGAGCTGGAAACGTCAGCGTCTGCAACTTCATCTGTGCTTCGATCGGTGCACTGAAGTCGTCGCCTGGTATCTGGTTTTTGACTTTCAAGTGCTGAATGGAGAACTCTTCCATGGGAGTGCAACTCTCCAAGCGGACCTCTCCCGATATCGATGCCCACGACCATGAAGGGATAAAGTAGCCAGTCAGTCTCTTGGCTTCGTCAGAGCAGGACACCCAGGTGAGTGAATCGCTTGGTCTGTTCATCCAGATTCCGGCCGAGTACCTGTCCTTTGCGATCCCACCGATCTTCTTCGCAATGGCCGAGATAGCCAGCAACCTGTCCTGCTGCTGTCCGGCCTCCATGACGGAATAGTACTGCAGAAGATCTCTCCACCTGAGGTAAAAAGCCTCGGAATCAGCCATAGTGCTCCATTCTACGCCGTAGACCAAATGTCTGCTGCTGTTGATACTCTCGAGATTCAGGCTTGAGTCTCCAATCCAGCCGTCGTAGAGAGGTCTGGAGTCTTGCTTTCGCGTCTCTGCGCATATCCACTTGGAGTTATGTGTCCCAAAGTAAAGCACCCTAGGTGAGAGAATGGACTCTTGGAAGCACCAAGCTCGTGTCTCAGTCGGTTCCGGTTCACCGTTTGCCCTGCCTGTCCAGAACACGGCGGAACCCAAATCACCGTTCACACAGAGATATGGGATCCGGAATCCTCTCTCGCCTGCGATAGTACGAGAATGCAGGAATCCTTCCTCGACCATTTTCGCCCGGGCGGCGGTAATAGTGAAGCGGGCCTGTTCGTATATGTCGCCCATCCGCGAGATCTCCTGTGCCTTATCATCGTCTGAATCCTGGATAATGCATAGAGCATCCACCCAGAGATGAGATAACCCAAAACTCATAGTGACAGTTATCGCATCCTTGATTGTTTGCGGAAGGCTCTCATAGGGGAGCCCTTCGCGCCATTTGTTCATGTTGGCTTGACGCAGCTTGACTCTCTGGTCACCTCCCCAGCAGTAGCTCAGGGCTACATAAGAATGTTGGATTTCCTGGGACGACTCAACCACCTTGACTGCTAGTTTCGAGTCCACCCTAGATAACGATAGTAAGCGACGAGGCCCTGGCTGGACTTTGGATCCATCATCGAGCTTGGCCCTTGCAGCTTCTGCTTCGATGCAGTTCTGGTGTGTGGATGCACATCCGTGTGACCAGTGTCGGAGTTTGGATAAAGCATCCTCTGATAGTGGATGGAGGGACGGTATCTTCGTTTTGATGTATTCTAAAGCAATATCTCTTGATACCAAAGAGTAAGCACATACTGCTTGTAGTACACGCCGCCGGCTTGCCTTACCCTTCTTCCGCACACACAACAACCTGACGAGAAGGATCTCCACCGTCAACATGATCATCCAGGTCATTGACCCAGTCAAGAACCATGTGGATCTCAGGCGGGCTCGTGTAGTACGCACGAAGCCAGCTCTCGTCCCAGGTGTCCGGACGGTGCAGCGTCACGAGCCACGCAAACAGCTCGCAACCAGCCTGGGCCTGCTCAAGCGCCTCACCGTAGGAGATGTTGAATGTGTAGGCCCTGCCGGTGGCATAGTAGTTGTGGTCCGATATCTCATCCCACCACCCTTGGTCGACATTGTCGACATAGTGCCGTGCGAATATCAGCCTGTCCTGGCATATCTCGCAGGAGTGTGGCTGAGGCGACTCATTCATGCTGAGTGGCGGCAGCCTGGGGGTGGATGAAGCTGCCATCATGGGGGATAGCTGAAATGGATGTTGTGGTGAAGCAGAGGCCAGCGAATGAGTGCCTTAAATAGGGTCAAAAAATGTTTGGTCTTTCTGAGGCAGGTTGGGCGCCTGTTGCGCCAGATGTAAGCAGGTCAGGGAGGGTGCCAGGCACGTGTGCCTGAGCCTCGTGTGGCACAGCGGTTGCGGACACCCGCAGCACGACAGGCAGCTGTAATAGGTATGTGGGTGAATTGCTCTTGTTATGATAACAAAGTCTACATAAATACACCCTAGAGGTATAGATGAGCAGCAATATAAGCGATCATATTACTTTTATCCCTATTATTACCGTAGGGATAAACCAGCCTCAGCCGTCAAAACTGTACAGCGGGCGATTTCAATCGTAAGTTTTCGAAGATCGCTTTGGATGAAGGGCCACTGGCTCTACTCCTATATTGAACGGACTTCAACTCGAGGAACGCGTTCAAGGCCGCAAAACGCTCCTCGGAAGCGTGCTCTTTCCAGCCTGGTTTGGGTCCGTCGGAGTCTCGGGGGAACTAGGACCCACATCGCTCCGGTCTTCCCGTCCCGTCCCGGCCGAGCAACGGGATCACAGCGCCACTTACATGCCGATGCGTTGAGTGTGAAGCTTGATGCGAGTGACCGATGGTAGAATGTCGTCGAGTTTTTTACGGTCGATTTGGCGGGGTTGCAGGTGCCCGGAATATTCTTCAGTGCCCCATATTGGAAATGTCTTGCCGAACGTCCTGTTTGGGTCAGGTGCATGACGGACTTTGCTCTCGCCCGTCTGCACTTCCTCAGAGTTGGTCATTGGACTCCGTAGATCAGCAAGAAGATTGACAACTTTCCAGGTTCCAGGAATAATTCGCGATCACGATGGAGGCAACGACCCGGTATTTGGACCACATCAATTGCAGGTCATTCGTGCCGAAGCCTCGGTTTCGCGACACTACCGAGGCACCGAAGCGCCCGGTCGCATTCTGCGGTCGCCTTGGCGGTTTTCGGACCATCGGCATCGCATTGTCGGCCCTCACCAAAGCACCGACTCCGGTCATTCCGTCTCGATTATTCCCGGAGTGGGCGGGATCGGCCGGATTGTGGCTGTTTCCGGTTCTGCCCTCTGAGGGAGCAACGGGCCGGGAGATGCCAATGTCCGATCAGAGTCCAAGTCTCCCGAGGCTTCGGCAGTTCATGGGCAGTCCGTCGTTCTAGAATCTAGAATTCTTTCAATGGCCCATTATCTTTTGGAGTCAGGGGTCCACCAAGGCCGCCAATGCAAGCGGCGTAAACCTTACCGCACTCAGGGCGTGTTTGTTGTTGCAACAATTAATATGCAAACGACGCTAATGTCAAAAACGGATCCTCTATGACGTTTAAGGCGAAGTGCGCGGATGAAAGCGGCTGGATACGATGGATGCGAGGAGCATTTTTTTTTGATTACTACACGTGATTCCCCCGAGTCAGCGCGACGGGATTTGCAGCTGAGCTTCTCAGGTTCATCCAAACCTCATCGCGCCCGAATAAAACCACCCTCATAACCCATTGAGCCCGGAAATCCAGCATTGAGAAATCGCATTCCGCTCGGTCTGTGGACCTGAGCTCCAATCTCTGTCATGGCTCTCAGTCGCATGAAATCGAATGGACCGGGGCACATCGCGCTGCATGGTGAGAGGTCAGAGACGGCGACGTCCGGCAATGTCGGCAACGATGGACGAGTCAAGGTCCGATTCCACGCCAATCCCCAGAAACTCGCGAAATGGTATCAGGACTTCCAGGGTGCATTCAAAGCTGGGCCGAATGGGGATGAGAATGAAGAATTGGAGGAGGCATTGGCGCGACGCCGCACCAGCGTAATCTTGGAAAACCTGAGGAGGGAGCCCCCGCAAAGGAGTCCACGGCTGAACATCGCCATTCATATCGTTGGATCAAGAGGGGACATTCAGCCGTTCATCCCAATTGCGCAACTACTTATGAAACCGCCTTTTGGGCACCGCGTTCGAATATGCACTCACCCCGTCTTCAAGGATTTCGTCGAGTCGAATGGCGTCGAATTTTTCAGCATCGGTGGAGACCCGGAGGCTCTCATGGCCTACATGGTGAAGAATCCGGGTTTGCTTCCTAGCCGTGAGAGTGTCAAGGCAGGTGACATTGGGCAAAGGAGGAAAGAGATGGCTGAGATTATCGACGGGTGCTGGAGGAGTTGCATTGAGGCTGGTGACGGAATGGGGGAGCGTGTCACAGCCGCGACCGTGAAAGACGCCGACGATCTTTTTGTTGCTGACACGATCATCGCCAACCCGCCATCAATGGCTCATATTCACTGTGCTGAAAAGCTAGGTATCCCGTTACACATGGTTTTCACTATGCCCTGGTGCCCGACGCAAGCGTTCCACCACCCTCTTGCGTCGATGAGTTACGGCGAGGCAGACACAAGTGTTGCCAACTATCTGTCCTTCATCATGATGGAGCTTCTCACATGGCAAGGGTTTGTCACCCCAAGACTGCCTTTGACAACCAGACTATTGACACTTTTATAGATTGGGAGACCTGATCAACAAGTTCCGCACTCAAACGCTTAGCCTCGACCCCATCTCTCCTCTATGGGGTTGTCAACTCCTGCCCAGACTCCGCGTTCCCTTTACGTTCCTCTGGTCCGAATCGCTCATCCCCAAGCCTGCCGACTGGGACGACCACATCAACATCACGGGCTTCTCTTTCCTATCTCTGGCCGACAAGTACACGCCTCCACCGGATCTCACGAAGTTCCTCGAAGCTGGGCCACCACCTATCTACATCGGTTTCGGCTCTATTGTCGTCGATGACCCGAAGGCGCTTACTCAACTCATCTTTGACGCCGTCAAGATCGCAGGGGCACGTGCCATCGTGTCGAAGGGATGGGGTGGTGTCGGCGGCAGCGACAACGTCCCAGAGAACATTTACCTAATCGGCAACTGCCCCCATGACTGGCTCTTCAAGCACGTCTCGGCTGTTGTGCATCACGGAGGTGCTGGAACATCTGCAGCAGGCATCGCAGCTGGTCGTCCTACAGTGGTCGTTCCCTTCTTCGGAGACCAGCCCTTCTGGGGCCAGATGATCGCCAGAGCCGGAGCGGGGCCGATGCCGGTGCCGTTCAAGGAGATGACAGCCGAAACGCTGGCGGCCAGCATCTCATTTGCTCTGAAGCCAGAGGTGCAGGTTGCGGTGCAGCAGATGGCGGAGCGTATCGGAGCCGAAGACGGCGCTGGCGATACGGCGAAGGACATCCAGGAGCGCTTGGTGCTGGATGGCATGCGGTGTGACGTCTGCCCCGAGAGACTTGCGACTTGGAGGCATAAGAAGTCCGGTGCACACCTGAGCAGTTTCGCGGTCGGATGCCTCGTCGACAAGGGCATGATGAAGCCGCACGACGTCAAGCTTCTAAGGCACAGGCATTGGTATGTCGACGAGGGTGCGGAACATCCCCTTATCGGTTTGGTGGCGGCTGTCTCCGGCTTTTTCACTGCCATTGGAATTGCGACATCTGACTACTCCCAACGTCTGCACGCTCACCCTGAGAGGGAAGCTCCTCAAGACATAGAACCTACACCAGACCTGCAAGGGCAGGCGCAGGAGGAACGAGAGAAATCAGTTGGCGAAGGTACCGACACCACGAGCGATCAACAGACCGATAATACCGTCACGCAAACTCAAGACGGGAACCTCAAATGTGTCGTCCGCGAGAATACATTATCACCCTCTCAGATGAACACAACTGCCCTAAAGATGGCGAGCAAATCCCTCCAAAACGCCGATCCCCACGCCGAGATAGCGATGCTGGAAAAGACGCCAGAAGGCAGGCGGAAGTCGTCGGTCGTCAAGTATCAGAAGCGCCAACGCGGCAGAGCGAAGGAAGTCGCCCGTGCAACGGGCCGTTACGGTCTCGAGGTCGCCAAGGCCGGGCTCAAAGCCCCTGGCGCGGTATTCTACAACGTCGCAAACGGTTTCCACAACTATCCGTCGTACGGTGCGTTCAGCCACGACGTTCGGAGGCGAGACGAGATCACCGGCTTGGGTAGCGGTCTGCGAACTGCCGGAAAGGAGGCTGCGTTGGGCACGTGGGATGCGTTCCGGGGGATTGTCGTTAGACCATACAAGGGTGCCAAAGAGGGAGGCATCAAGGGCTTTGGCAAAGGTCTGTGGCAGGGTAACCGAGGGTTCACTTGTAACATTTTTGCTGGTAAGTTCAAAACCTCTCTTCTTTCATTGCGAGGAGTTACTAACAAGACCTTCAGCTATATTTGGGTTGCCCGGATACACTCTCAAGGGCATAGAGAAAGAGCTGTCGAAACACCGTCTTACGAAGCTTAAGGCGGAAATACTACTAGTCAGATTACGGCAAGGTATTAATGAGTTTAGAAGGTCAACACCCGAGGAAAGAGATGAGGTGGTAGAGCGTTGGAAGAAATTTCGGTCCGGACATCATGCTTAAAGCTGGTTATACCCCATTTTCCTTTGTCGATACATGTACACATACACATACGTTGCAGAGACGCTATTGCCGAAGTAATTGTAACTGTATTTTCTCGTCGAGATCTTAGGTTCAAAGGTGGAACGCCGAGTATGACGATATTTCTCACTCAGCAAGATCGCATAGCAAGATGCTCGGCTAGAACAGAGGAAGTCTGCTTCTGACTGTCAATAATGACAAGACAATATCGAAAGAGTTACGACTTGCTTTGCTCGGCAAGAACCAATTTGGCCGGGGTGCGGACCGAAAGTCCATCAAGTTGACTCAATTGAGACAGAAGTTGAGTCACTAGATCGCTGCATGGGCCACTGTATCTGGGGTTCGTTAGCTAAAAATGCGAATTGCTCAGGAACTCAGCGCTGATCCCCGCCCCTGAACCTTGCACCGCACTTGCTGTCGGGCACTTCTTAAATTGCCGTCCTGTTCGACGTGTTTTGCCGACCGACATCGGCAAGTAGTTTGTTTAGGTTAACACATACTTATTGTCGTCCGAAAATGCACTTGTTGCAAAAGTTTCTGTAGACAATCACGCCATTTTCGAGTCCCTGCGCCATGTCCACCGACCGCAACATGTCATCCACGGAGTCTCAGGTCCGGCCTGCGAGCCCCGACCCCGTCCTCGGGTCCGGCGAAGACCCGTACCAGTCCCGCGTCCAAGTATCTGTCTACTCCCGATTGAAACCGCTGCAAAAGCGCATCGTCACCGGGATTGCAGCTGTATGCGGCTTTTTGGCACAAATGTCCACAACAAGTGTCTTGGCTGCCGTTCCTGAGATCGTTTCAACATTCGAGACATCAGCTACAGTCATCAACATCAGCAACGCAGTGTATCTGACTTTTATGGGCTTGTCGGCGTTCATATGGGGTCCGTACGCAGATATTTTTGGACGCAGGCCGGTGTGTTGAGTCACCACCCAACTTGCAGAACTGCATCGCTAAGAAACATTACTTGTAGGCCTACTTAAGCAGCGTCGCACTATTCTTGGTGTTTACCATCGGCACAGCGTTGGCGCCTCAACTGGAGGTTTTCTTCCTCTTTCGAGCGTTGACCGCCTTCCAAGGAACGGCTTTCTTGATTCTTGGAAGCACATGCATTTCCGATATTTACCACCCAGTGAGTACATACAAATACTGCTTACGCTGATTCTAACACCAATGTCTCATCAGACTGAACGCGCCACGTCTCTTGGATGGTTTCTTTCTGGAGTAGCATTTGGTCCTGCCTTCGGCCCAGTTCTCGGCGGCATCGTCGTAACTTATACGACGTGGCGCGTCATCTTTTGGATCCAGGCTTCGTTCGCACTGCTGGCCTTGCCATTCATCTACTTTGCACTCCCGGAAACCCATCATCAACTCAGGGTGTCGGAGCTGCAAGGTCTTGGCTTCGGGGAGAAGATCTCCAAGCTTTGGAATTGGGGCAACCCTACCAAGGTGGTGAAGGTTTACGGAAACAAGAACCTTCTTCTAGTCGTAAGTCAGAATACACTCCCAAATGACAAAGGTAATACTGAGCCAATCTAGTTTCTCGCTTCTTCCTCATTGGTTTGGAACATGTATGCTCTGCTTACACCAATTCGATACGTCCTTAACCCGCGGTTTCACTTGACAACGCCGCTTCAGTCAGGACTATTGTACCTCGTACCGGGTGCCGGGTATCTTGTCGGCTCACAGATAGGCGGTCGATGGGCCGACTGGACTGTGAACAAGTGGATTCAGAAGAGAGGCTTCCGTCTCCCGGAGGATAGGCTGCGTAGCTGTCTGATCTTTCTTGCATTCATGCTGCCTGGGTCCATGGTGATGTATGGATGGACTCTGGACAAGCGCATCGGTGGAATTCCATTGCCGGTGGTCTGCATGTTCTTCCAGGGTGTGGCTCAGATGGGAGCTTTCCCAAGCCTGAACTCATACATCTTTGATGTGATACAGCATTCCCAGAGCGGTGGATCGTCAGGTGAGTACCCTTCCTTGCATCTCGATGAACAAAGACCAACTAACTTCAAAAGCCGGGCACTACCTTATGAGATATCTAATTGCTGGGCTGTCGACCGCGGTTTGTCTGCCGCTAATTGAAGCTATTGGTGTTGGTTGGTCATCTACATTATCTGGCGGCATTCAATTTGTTTGCGCCGGACTTGTGTACCTTACCATCAGGCTTGGTGAGACTTGGCGGAAGAGCCATCAGCTGCCTATTCCTCTATGAGGCCTTCGCTTGGTTGTTCCGATCATTGTAGTGTAATATGGTTCTGTTGTGATTGCATGTGGGAATCCAAGAGTCTTTGTCGATCATATGTACATTTTCTACAAATATGTACCCTGCTAACAGTGTTCACCTCGAAGAGAAAAAGGACACGATGTCCCATCAGAACTTATCATTTACAATGCTCGTTAATCTTATGCACCTATGCACAACATTTACTCGTCGCCAGTCGCAAACTCTCCGTTCGCAATCTTGTCGCTCAGAGCCTTATTCTCAGCAATGTACTGGGCAAGGTCGGTTCGCTTCTCGAGAAGGAGATCGGCAACCAAGCGGCCGAAGACCGTCTCGCCGGCGACGTTCAGGTGGGTTGAATCGCCAGAAGAAAGGTCGTACTTGTGGCCGTTCTCGTTACCGATGGCATTGACGTAGTTGGTGCTGGCGGTGTTGAGGTCAAGATAGGTGGCACCGACGGCTTCAGCAGCCGCGATGGCTCTCTGCCTCTCGGTCTCGAGGTTCTGAATGACCTTGCCGCCGCTGAAGACTCGGCGAGTGAGGGAGGTGATCAAGATCTTGAAATGAAGTCAGTGCCAATTCTCCATGCTCGTTCTGCAAACTTACCGGAGTTCCTCCAGCAGCTTTGACTTCGTTCGCAAGTGTCTCGAGGTTTGCTTGGAACTGGTCCGGCGAAATGCCGGCCGCCTCCTTCTGGTCATTGTGACCGAACTGAATGGTCACGATCGGGCTGAATGCATCTTTGTTTGCCTCCACTTCGCCAATCACCGTGTCCCAAATGCCTTGGGCTCTGAAAGAAACGGTCGTAGCACCACTCTTGCCGTAGTTCTTCCCATCAGCCGGCGATTGAACGTAGCGAAGGAAACCGTCTCCCCAACCACCGCCAACGGCCACGGTTGAGTCGCCGGTCAGCAAGAAGTAGGGTGGCTTAGTGTCTTGGCGGGCTTGAACCTCGGTGTTTTCGCCGAATGGAGCAGCGGAGACAGAAGTCAGAGCCGTGACCAGGGTTGCAGCGATGCTTTGAAATCTCATTTTGTCGACAGTGGAGATTTCGCCAACTCGAACGCGGGGAAATAAGCTTAAGAGATGGGATGAACGAGAGGAAAAGAAACGACGATGGTCAACCAGGACTTCTAATCTCGCGATATAAACACAACGGACCATCGTCCTCATATGTATCAATGGGAAATGAGCGTCAACCCCTTCGAACAAAGTTAAAATCGCATCTCGGCGGAGACTACGCCGAACGAAGCGATCACGGCAACCCAAGCGCCAATGCCGTGATGTCCCCACGCCATTCCACCAATGGATTTGACACCGTAAATGAAGACATCACTAAACGGGCCAGGGCTCGATTTCTCCCGCGATAACATTCGGGCGGAAACAAGATCTTGTTGTCGCAGATCTTGCCAGTTTGGTTTGAATGATCTCGGGCCACCGGGAGCCAGGAGGGGGAGAGTGCGGGGGAGCCCACGTCTGTCAATCGGCCTGTGCCGTGGGCAATTCGGCCGAAATAAGCATGAAGTCTTGTGATCCCTGTTCCCGGCGCCACGATGTCGCTCAGGTGCGGCCACATCGCTTGCCGCTCTAAGTTCGCGCGAGCAGCTGGACCAAGGTCTGCTACAGAAAGATGTAAGCACGAACTGTGGGTGCGCATCAACTAAAACTGGCAACAGATGCAGGTCTCTTGAGCCGGGCTAAGACCAGACTCTACTAAGCATCAGATGGCATCATTTTGTTATAACTGTCTGCTTCCTCCATTTTTGTTTATCCACCCACCTATCCGTTTGCTAGGCCAGATCGTCTACGGTGTGCAACTGCTCAGTCTAACTACGACGCTATAAGGCAACAAGCTATTAGCTTGGCGACCATAACGCCTATATGGTGCATCAGAATGTCCATTCCTGACTAGTTTCTCTTTTTGTCAATGCTGGACCCCCTCGTCTGTCCTTGTTAATAGAAGCTTAATCTCGGCCAACGACACTAAGAGCGGTGTTCTTGGCTGTCACAGAATAGACAGCCTCGATGAAAACCACGATGAAAGTGCCAACGCTACACTACATGCGATGACGGAACGCATGCAGTTGAGTCGGCAGTTTTATTTGTGCCCGCAAGCTCATGCTACACAGGCATTCTCAATCCGGCACCACATGGGGTGATCCTCCACGTAATCCGAAGCTTCTCCATAATACAAAACGGAGATGGCATGTCTGTTCGAGCCTGATGGATCAATCAGAAAAGGCTTTTTGCTGCTGTCTGTGTTCTCTTCAACCTCTGAAATCATCTTCGACATTTCAATCTCAATATGGCATCGTCTGAAGCATAGGATGTGATCGTTGTCGGGTCTGGCTTTGCTGGGTGCATGGCTACCCTCAATTTCCTAGAGGAATGCAAGCGGCTGAACAGGAGCGGCCGTGTAGCTCTCGTCGAAGCCGGCGAAGAGGGTGAAAGGTCAGGTGCTTCGAAGTGGACCATGGCATACCTTCGACTGGACAAGAACCTGGACTTTGGTGGGTTGACTTTTTCAATCGCTATGAACGCTGAAAGACTGATTGGCTCTGTCAGATGATCATTGGGTTAAGGGGATGAGACGTGTCAGCAACGGGGCAGCAGATGAAGATTACTGTGAAAAGCTCAGACAGGAGGCTCCAATCTCGGCACGCTATCTCGAAGATCATGGCGTCAAGTTTATACATCATGACGAACCAAATGTTCTCCTAGAGTTCAACACAGATTAGCACTTCGTGTTTCCTGAAGGCGGTGGCAACGCAATCATTCAAAACCTATTAAGCCACATCAAAAGCTTTGACCATGTCGATATTCTCTATCAGACCGAGGCTGTTCGCCTCCTAACAACTGATGCGGGCTCCATTCAAGGCTTGAAGGTTCGAAAGACAGACGGCTTTCTCCACGACCTTCTCGCCCCCTCGGTCATGCTTGCTTGTGGCGGCTTTGAGGCGAACCAAGAGATGTTGGCCCGATATATTGGGCGTGATTCGCACAAGCTGCCGCTGATTGCCCCAGGCTTGAAGTATAACAAGGGAGCAGGCTTACGAATGTGTCTTGAGGTTGGCGCTGATACTGCCGGATCTTTCGATGGGATGCATTGCGAGCTTGTCGATAATAGGGCCGACAAGCCGGATGCTGTAATCTGGGGTCACAACTACGGCATTCTTGTCAACAACGAGTGCGAGCGGTTCTACGACGAAGGTGAACGACATCTCTTTGCCACATTTGAAATGGCGGCCCTTCACACTTGGAAAGATCAACACATGTCTTGCTACTTTATTACCGACGAGGTAATTATGCAACGCTTCAAAGGCAGCTGGGTGTACGAAACCACAGACAAGCCACGGAGAAGTCAGACACGATCGAAGGTTTGGCAGAGACGCTAAACCTCGACCCGAAGAAACTCAAGAAGACAGTCGATGACTTCAATGCGGCTATCAATGACAAGGGTTTCGATCTAATGAAGCTCGACGGCAAGGCGACGACTGGCCTCAAACCAAACAAGACCAACTGGGCGAATCCGATCGCAAAGGCACCATTCTACGGCTTCCCTTGCACGCCCAATCTCACCTTCACGTAAGCCAACAAGTCCCAAGTAAAATTGAATCATAGCTCACCATCACGCAGTTACGGCGGTGTGAAGACTGATCTTCACTCACGCGTGCTTTCTCACAATAACGTACCGATCCCGGGTCTCTATGCAAGTGGAGAGATGACTGGGTTGTTCTACAATGAGTACCCACCAGCCACCAGCTGCCTTCGGAGCATGACATTCGGCCGTCTCGCTGGAACAGAGATTGCACAGAAGCTTGGAATTTGAGAATGCTTTTCTTTCCTTCGGCTTTACAGGACTACGGCGTCGCGAGGCGGGTCGGCGACATCCGGTAAGTCTCCGGCCCGGGCCTATTTATAAGCCACCCAACTGACCTACTCTTACGACTCGTGGTTCCCAGCCATGGTGAATAATCTTGAGAAGCAACGTGACGCGGACACCCGGAAGCACCATTGGGCCCGAGATCCAAGTCTTTGCCGTGACCCGAAACCGATTTCCCTCTTGTCACATGTGCTTTAGTTGTAGAAAATAGTTTAGGGGATCCCACAGGGTGCTAGATAGCTCAATTTGGCAAGCAACTTGTACTCAGTGACCAAGTTAGTCATCAACTAACTCAGTATTAAAATAACACAATGTCCGGGTGTAATACCTAGCACTCTACACTCTGGGAAAAAGTCTGGAAAGTCTGGAACTTCTATGGGTCCAGTCTGGTCTTGGCCACTCAGAACCCGGTGGGAGAGTTTGTCAGTCATGATGGTCATTTGCTATATATGTCGCCTCTTTTCGGATCTCTATCCGTCTTTGTCGATCAGCAACTATAAAAAACTGCACAATCTCTTTACACCCTCACTTTGAATCTTGTATCTTTCCAATCGTTCCATACTCGAAGCCTTACTCGTCAAAATGGTTGTCGCATCCGCTTTTGTTACTATCCTAATGGCTGTGGCTGTGGCTGCTGCTCCTCATCATAGCGACCTTGTCGCACGCGACTGCCGCACCTTTTCCAAAGACAACCGAGTCGCGGTTCTCACTTGCAATATCCCAACGAGCTATGCTACGCCCTCCTGCGGAAATGGTCAAACTGTGAACGTTCAATCCTATACACAACTCCTCACCAAGCCTGGCGACAACAATACTACCTGCCGGATCACGGTATGTCCCCATCTCGTCTACTTGCGATGAGGCATATCTCACCTCCTTTCCATAGTACCAATGCTGCACCAAGTAACACGCCTGCCAAAAGCTACTCAGAACGGCAGACATGTGTCCTGCCACCGCATCAGTGCTCGAGTTCCATAAGTCTCCGCGGCGTTGATGATTTGGGAGATCTCGTTTTCAACGACGGTAAATACACCGGCAACTGCCACACCAATTTTCTCAGTCTCATCGCCCATCCAGTCTTCAATCTCCTTGTAGAGATACAACTTGTTCTTCCTACATACCCCTAAAGTACTTTTCCCATAGTCCATTCTTACTCTAGTTTGCTACATCTGTTAAAGAAGTATGATAGAAAACCGTAAATGTGGGAGAATTGGCTCGTTCGTCTAGCTACTCAGTGACAAAAGTTGCCTCTACGATCCGCAAATCGTCACCCCTTACCATCCTCCATGTCCATATGCTACTGGCCATAAAAACAACATACTGTCTCATGGTATTGGAACTTGCATGTTGAATGTTATGTTGAAACATGGAGTTTAGAAGTTGCCTGCGCTTTTCAAAGTTATTAGTAAATGCTTTAGTTCCCGTCGTGGATGTCCGGCCGCTCAAAGCGGGAAATTGGGCCTACCCTGCGCAACTCTTACGAGCAATACGGAGAACAAGGCCGTGGCCAGTGCCTCATCCAAAGACTGACACTATTGTGATGAGTTTGGCTAATCGGGCAGTGCTAGTTAGCTATTCGGGCAGTGTCCTCTATGATTCGTGATTATAGAGAGAGCGATAGAAGTAGTAATAAGGATAACGATAATAGCGATAACGACGACGATAATAATAATATATAATAATGACGATGAAAGCGAGAATAAGAAATATAGTCGCTTTAGAGATAGGCTACAGATTATATACGTGTGTGTGTGGACACTGCCCGGATAGCTAAATAGCACTGCCCGACTAGCAAAACTGATTGTGATTGCAGTACGAGATCCATGTCCATAATATCTCAGCCCGTCATGTTGTAGGCTGATCAATCGACATGGGGGACACCGCTATCTCATTATTTTGCATCCAATGCCATGGAAAAGTATCTTTTCATGGTAGAGTCGTGGCTGATTGTGTAGCCGGCACATGCTCCAATGTCGGCGACTTCGGTTTTAATGATAGCCACGGGCTCATTTTACAGTTTAAAAACCGAGCTCAATTTCACAGCACAAACGAGTCTTCTTGGCTCCATTGTGTTCTTTTGCTTCCGCTCCTACTTGCGAGTCATGGAAACATTGCCACTCGGTGGACATGTGCCTTGCCAAAGCCGTTAAGCCCACAGCCCGTATCCACGTGCCGGTGGGATGCAACGGTAGAATATCCTCACTTTAAAAGCTCATATCCGCAAGCCAAGTTCCGGTGGGATGCTGGTGCGCTTTGTCCCGCCAGACAATGAAACACTCCTTCATATCCTCTCCGACAACTACAGTCACCATGGCCGAGTCAGTCACCATTTCAACACTACAAGGCTTTAGCCAAAGAGCGTTAGTGATTCGGCCTAAGTAGGAGGACACCCTCGGGCTTTGAGGCCCATATCTCTGAATCTTCAATGTCGTATGTTGAGACAAGCTAGACCGCGTCAGTCAACTCACCATGTATATTGGAGCCATCGTTATTCCTTCGTTGCTAGTCTGTCAGAAGCTTACGCTTCAGATGTCAAATAATTTAGATGCCCGTGGTCATCGGAGAGAGTCTAAGGTTAAATCTATCTAGAAGAGTCCTTACCAGAAACCTTTCTCCATTCGCGATTCGATATGCGTTTGTGTCGAGTCCTACTGATAGTGTTTTATTACCATATCTGCTCCCTACTGAGACAAGGAAGAATGGAAGTTCCGGCCCTTTGTGATTCTATTGCCATGCGCTTTCCACTTGGCGCCTCTTGTCCCACGTTCACCGTCACCAGTAAGATAATATGTTAGAGTTCAGGCCGTGTTTCCGAATTCTATCCTAGCCACGGCACGGGTTGTGGGGAGATCGGACTTCTAGTCTCCACATGGTCTGATCTGAGCAATCCGACCACGAATACTTGTCTTCCCTTGAACCATTGCCAGTGAAAGCAACCTCTTGTCAACCTAAGCCATCATCTTTGGAACAGAACTTCGACCTGAACGTCACTTGTTTCTCTAGGAACCATATGAACTAAGGTCCATTCGCATCATCAAAGCCTAGCGGCGGTAACATGAGATCATGATAGTCTATAAAAGCCAAGGACAAGGACGTAGACTCATGAATCATGAGCCATGGGGGGCACTTAATATATCAAAAGGGGGTTGGCCTTGGTAGACGAGCTGCCTCAATCTGATCTGGGTCGCAATGACCATGTGCTCCTCCGATCTCAAACCATAGTATCTCTGCATGTCAGAACTCTATTGTCTCGACGTGGATCACACCATCAACCTCGGAGCTGTGGTCCGAGTATGATGTTTGTACTGGTGCCATGAGAAGGAACGGCTATAAAATAATAATTATTATCCCGCCTTTCGAGACCAAGCTGCTCAAACATCACGCATCATATCAATTCCCTACAGCTCATAAAGCCCACCTGACGATTAGTTCGAAGACTCCAAAATGTACTTCTCCAAGCAGATCCTTACTGTGATTACCGCCCTCCTGTTCGCCAGCGCTGGTGTTCAGGCCGGTTGCACGACCGAAAGCCCCGGAACTCAGGGCTTCAACGGCGGCAAGTGCAACTCCGACAAGGTCTACTGCGGCTACGCGCCCTCTGGTGGCTACGGCATCACTTGCTGCGACACCGCCTGCGAATGAAGAGAGTCGCGACGAGTTTTGGAACAGTCAAGTTAGGTAAAGCCCACGGCCCTAGTTTGTCGTTTCCTCACATCACTCATACATATCATCTAGACCTTATTCTTTCGGACGTTGCAGCATACTGTAAAGATACAGAAATGAGTTGGACGGAGAAGCACAATCGACAATCCCGGGGACGCCGCATGTGGAGCAACAATGAAGAACGACATTGAAGTTTAGGATACCAATTTCAGTCCCCATACAAGCTCAATTTTATCGTTCATGGCGTCCGATGTCAATAGGAAACTACCACCATGCAAATAATACACAAGACCTATTACCCGTGATGGTGCCCTCCTTCCTCATGTCCCTCAGGCGGGAACGGTTGCTCTGCACCCTCGAGATTCGGATCCCACGCCGGATTGGCACCAGCGTCCCGCCAACGTACCGATCTAGGACCGTGCTTGTTCCAATCCAATATCGCGTCAAAGTCTCTGCATGTATGCATCGATGACCAGTTGGGCAGCGCGTCTCTGCGCAGGGGATTGCTGAGCGGGTCCACAAATAGGGCCGGGGTGACGTCCGCGTAGCACATAAGGTTCATCCGGAGCATATCGATGCAGTGGTCTGAGTTGACGATGCAAAAGTCAATTTGGAGCTTATTTTCGTTAAGCTTTAATGATGCAATATGAAACTTACCATAGTGAGTATAGATATTCTCGTCGGGAACACCTTCGTCAAGGAACTTATAATGCTCATAGTTGTAGAACAAGCCCATTCGCAGTGAGTTCTGAGAGTCGTGTTAGGCACAGGTCATTTTGACGCAAGCAACAGGTGATGAACTGACCAAGCAGTGCAGCAGATGAAAGACTTCGAGCATGGCCAGGTAACCCCCGCCTTGTTCTTCGGGAATCTTGTGGAAGGGAAGTTCTGCTGAGTCTGTCATGTTCAACAAATTGACTTCCTCCTCAGAGACCCAGATCCCACCCGCGCCCAGTTCGATCTCATGCCACGCGACATCGACAGCGTTGGAATGATTCCCAGGTGGACCTCGCCACTTGTTCGTTTGCCTGAACTCTGCATTGTAGTGCTCTGGCGTCTTGTACTTGATCGCCTCAAGAGCCGGTGCTGTAGCAATCATCAGTGAAAGTACTCTCTGATGTTGTTTATGGCTTCAACTCACATGGCGTGGAAAGTGTCTGTGTGCATCCCTTTGTCGAAGTGTTCGGCTCTCCTGCCCAGATAGTATAGATAAGCGCAATGAGCGTCACCGAGTTGGTGGTGATGAGGAGGATATTCGATTGTGGCCATCGGTGATTGAACCATCTTGAGCGCCTAGAAGGTGCACCAGCCTCCTTGCCCTCTGCTTGCGGGAGGCTTTCATATCTCGAACCAAATTTCCACCACATGGCGATACTCAGGATTATGGCTGCTTTCTGGTTGATTCAAGGTAAAAAGTCAGGAATGTCCCGAGAATCTCAAAATTTTAGCATGGTAAAGGCAAACTGGGAGAAGCGGCACGTTGAAGTCTTCACGGCGTGCTTCTTTCTCGGACCACCAGCCTTCTATCGGAAGAGAGATCCGGCAAGTAAGACGCCCGCATGATGACTTGGTGGGCCGACGCGCTATGCTTATACAAAATGCTGTAGCCTATTCCTTCGGTCATCGAGCTTCTTGATTCGGCCTAGCACTTGCATGGGTGCCGCTTCAAAAATCCCCAGCAGCCCGTCGTGGATCTCTTCCCGAAAAGCTTCGCGGCTGATATCGACCATTCAGAACGGCAGGATTCGGATGTCCCCATCGAGAGCGTTTTATGTCTGGTCGTGAAAGTCCGAAAAGGATGCAAGCGCAGCCCCGCCACCGAGGGATTGGGTTCCTAGAACATGACCAGAGATGGTTTGTCGTAAGTGTGAGACAGATGGAAACCCAGTCTCAAGCTTTGTTGAACCAATCATGCGAAGAATAACACATGGGTGTCAAGATCAATGTTACATCGCAGAAGCCAGAGGAACTCTGCAATAGTCTGGATCGTCAAAACGTCATGAGCTAGCTTATATACCTTCCTGTCTGGGACTTACGACTCGACACATGTGGCGAGAAACGGGTTGGAACAAGATGATACCCCATCCGGCCTGCCATCTCAAAAGGATGCGATAAGACCAGCTACTGTAAAGTCCTAGCCCCATCAACGATGTGAGCGCCCTCAAGCCTTGCTCCTCACATAAAGACCCGCCTGTAATCTCCTTGCCCGAAGCAAATATCCTGCTTCTCCCAAATTGCCCTCCACCAACTCGCCCAAAATGCACTTCTCCGTCCTCACCGTCGTGGCCCTCCAGGCCCTCGGCGCCATCGCCGCCCCCGTCGCAGCCGACTACGCCGACCTCGCCAAGGACTCCATTGTGATCAAGTCGGCCGGCACCTACAAGCGCGGCGAAGCGTACGCCGACTTGGCCAAGGATTCGATCGTGATCAAGTCGGCCGGCACATACAAGAGGGGCGAAGAGAAGCGCGAGGCAGACTACGAGCAGCTGGCGAAGGACAGCATTGTCATCAAGTCTGCGGGTACATACAAGCGTGGCGAGGACTACGCCGACTTGGCAAAGGACTCTATTGTTATCAAGTCTGCTGGAACCTACAAGCGCGGCGAGAAGGTAAGTCACCACTTGCGGCTTTCAGAAAGGAAACGCGTCCTGACTGCAGATTTTCTAGTACGCCGATCTTGCCAAGGACTCGATTGTGATCAAGTCGGCCGGTACCTACAAGCGTGACGCGGAGAAGAGGGATGAGGAGTACGCCGAGATTGCCAAGGCCAACATTATCATCAAGTCTGCGGGCACTTACTAAGAGATCATGTACGCATAGGCCAGCTGAAGTATGGGGCCATGAATTGGACAATGGATTTGTGAACAAGATGGAATTGACTTGATGTATTTCGTGGTCGTCTCTTTGAGACGTCGTTCAAGCAAGGTGACAAAAGCCCAGCCAGCCGGAGTGCTTGGCACCCGCTGGCACAGGTCTTGGCAACACACTCAATCCATCAGCCAGGCTGTTGGAAACACCACCGCGATTACCAAGACTCTTGATTACCCATCTGATCCTCGTATATCTACTCTGGGAAGATTGAAAGCGCCTTCACCGGCCACTGATGCTTTCGCTCATACTCCACCACCAAAGACCACTCACCTGACCCGACAACCTCGACTTTTGGTCCATCCTTGCCAGGCAACACCACTTCCATCTCTGTCAATGGAGGAACAACGACTTGAACCTTCAGCTCCGAAGGAGCAGTGTCGCTGCCAGTCAACTCCCATTTGCAGGAAACTTTGCCATACGGAGTGAGATGCTCAGCCGCCGCATGCGTGAACTCGCCGCCCAGTACTGGCTCAGCTCTTGACCTCTTCCAGCCAGGATTCAGTCGTTTCAGACCAACCAACCGCTCAACCATGAACTTGGCCACAGCACCAAACGCGTAGTGGTTGAACGACGTCATGTCGCCGGGGTTGATCGAGCCGTCGGGCAGCATGCTATCCCAGCGCTCCCAGACCGTCGTGGCCTCCATCTTGACGGGATACAGCCACGAAGGGCAAGTTTCGTTCAGTAGCATCGCGTACGCCACGTCGCTGTGTCCCGTCCGTGTGAGTGCTTCGCAGATATACGGCGTGCCAGCGAAGCCTGTGCCAATTCTGAAGCTGTTGCGGCGGACAATCTCCGAAAGACGGTCCCCTGCGCGCTGCGTCTGCTTGGGTGAGAGAAGGTCGAAGGCGATAGCCAGGGCGTAAGCTGTCTGAGAGTCGGAGGTCAGGCGTCCGTTGGCGCTGACGTACTCATCGAGGAATTCTTGTCGGGCTGCGGCAGATTCTTTGCGGTAGTGCTCTGCGTCTTCGTGCTTTTCTAAAATGGTTGCGACTTGGGTGAGTAAGTCTAGTGAACGGATGAGGAATGCGTTCGCGACGAGAGGAGGATCTGTGACTGCCTTCATCGGCTCATCCGGGGGTGCGTTGGGATCCAACCAGTCCTGGGGATGTTAGCTTCTGCATGTTAATACGAGCAACGACTGTGACCTACTCCTAGTTGAAACAATCCAAAGTCCCAAAGATGTACTGATCCAGTTTTGTTCCTAGGTATCTTTTCGATCCAGGTCGTCATGGATTCATACTGATCTCGAAGAATGCTTGTATTACCCGTCTCTTCATAGAGGGCCCACGGCGCCAAGACGACGACATCATGCCAGATGGCGTTGGCCCCAATCTTGCCCCAATTCTGATGGCCTTTGAGCACATTGGGAGACACCATAGGTGGGATACCCTCCAGCTCCTTTTGATCAAAGGCGACATCTGCCAGCCAGTTCTTCAGGATGCCAAAGCAGTCGTAGACGTAGGTAGCAGTGGGCGCAAAGAGCGCGAGGTCTCCCGTCCATCCCAGTCGCTCATCTCTTTGAGGGCAGTCAGTAGGCACAGAGAGGAAGTTGCCTCTCATGGACCAGCGGACATTACTGAAGAGCTGGTTCAGCTGCCTATCTGAGCAGGAAAAAGTGCCTGCTTCTTGCATGTCCGTATGACAGACGACAACTTTAAGCGCTCCTCTGCAGGGATTGAGATACCCCGGCCAGCCGTCAATCTGAAGGTAGCGGAAGCCGTGGAAGCTGAAGCGCGGTTCCCAGCTCTCGCCCTCCGGATCGCCCTTGAAGGTGTAAACATCTGTTGCTTGACAATCACGCAGAGGCCTAGTGCCGAGCTCTCTGTTTTCGAGGACTTCTGCGTGACGGAAGGTGAGCTGGTGGCCGCGCTCGGCCTCGACATTCTTGAATCGGACATATCCAACAAGGTTCTGGCCAAAATCAAGGATGATTTTGCCTGATGGTGTCGTGATCAGTTCTTTGGGTAACCAGGATTCCATGCGCCGAACTGGCTCACCAAATCCCGCGATGAGGTCCACGTTACTGGGCAATTCAGGCAGAACTTCTACCGGTGACCAGTCGCCGCTCGTCGATGTGGTAGACCAGCCGACAACTTCTGCAGTGGCGTCGTACTTCTCTCCGTCATAGATCTCGGCAAGCTTTGTCGGTCCACGGGTGACCTTCCAAGTATCGTCTGTGATGATTGTCTCTGATCTCCCGTCCTCGTAGGTGATCTCGAGCTGGGCGAGAACGGCAGTTCTTGTGCCCCAAATGCTGCGACGGCCTCCTTCGAAGCCGATGCGGCCGTTGAACCAGCCCTCGGCTACGCGGATTCCAATGCAGTTGGAAGAAGAGGAAATGTGCTCGGCGACATCGTAAGTCTGATACTGCAGTCGGCCATCATAGCTCGTCCAGCCGGGTGCAAGGAAGTAGTCTCCGACCCTCTTCCCGTTGATCTCGGCCTCGTAGATGCCCTGGGCAGTCACATAGAGCCGTGCAGACTGCACACGGCCCTCAGACTTGAACTCTCTTCTGAACAAGTCCTCGGGCTGCGGAGCGTTCTTGCCGTCTTCCGACCATGGTGCCGAGATAAGCTTGCTGCTCCAGTCGCTTCGATTCAGCAGGCCGGTCTCGAATACGTAGGGCTCACTCCACGGCGACAGCTCCGTTTGATCCGCACTGCGAGCGCGCACCTCTACGGAGTACTTCTCGCGAGACCCGATGGCCTCACTCACCGGCCACGGGACGTCTTGGGTGTTTGTGTCATTTCCAGAAAACTCGCCGAGGACGGTGGGGCCGGAGCTTGAGAGACGCGAGATCCGGATGATCCGCTCGCCGGGGGTGAAGTTTTGGGGCGCGTCACTGTACCGCCATGAGATGCGAGGTCTTTCGACGTGTATTCCCAACGTGTTGTTCGGTCGATAATGGTCAACGCGGACATCGACAACTTTGAGGTTCGCCATCGTCGCTTAGTATCCGATGCTGCCGCCCGTACATGTACTTCTGTGAAGCACCCAGACTTGGCTGTCGAGGAGTAGAACAGGGAGTTGTCTGTTTTAGACTTCATCTGACCCCTCTATTGAGAAGAGCATAACGCCACATTTCAATGTCCATCGGTGTGAAGTTTACACGACCGGACCAAAAGAGCCCGAGATGGTGTTTGAGATGAGTCTGGTGATGGAACAAGTGGAGATACACTTGTGCGTGGTGATCCAAGATGGATCCCGGCAGAGAGGGGAAGACCCAGAGGACTAGCCTTCAACCAATGAAATGGTCCATCATAGCCGGAGTAATGCCATCGTCGTTTGGCCGGAAGAGACAAGCCAATCAAGAAAAAGTTGTTTCCGGGGAATGGCCGGCGTTTAGCCTGGCTCTTGAGTCTCTTGTGGTGGATGAAGATTGCAGTGCAATGGCTGCACGGAGCGCCGGAAGGTCTAGATCATCAATATCCCAGTCATTACGTACCAGGTAGACATCTCGGCACCCATGATGTTCTCAATCGTTACTCTCAATCGCGCAATGCCCTTTTCAACTTGACAAATCGAGGGTGATCTCTCGCGGTTGACCTCTTGCCATCGCCTATTCTGTCGTCGCCCGCTCTTTTCCGTTGGAAGATCTCAGGCCCATCCTTTCTTGTCGTTGGCATGGGAGAGGCACCGGGCAGCGGCAGCGCCATGAATTTTGCGTGCGCATCATCCCCCAAAACCCATTTCAAGCCGCGCTCTCTCAGGCAACGCAGCTCATCCTTGATGATCCGTTCCCGCCCGATCCGGTAGGCTTCATCGCGTGAAAGCACCGGCGATTCGCCTTCTTCCACGAGTCTGATGACCACGGCCGGTGCCGGCTCCGGTCCCGACCCCGCGCGGTTGAGGATATCGGCATCGTCCAACCAGTGAAACAGCAAAATTCCGGATCCCGCATGCGCACCCCGTGGGTTGATCTCAATCAAATTGACGACGGCAAGAGACTGGAGTCTCGCGCTTTGTTCTGGGCTCGACATGTCGTATTGTACTTCTGAAGCAACCTCGAGTAGTGCAACGACTTCCGTCTTGGACAATCGGTGGACAGCAACTGCGGATGCAGCATGTGCCGCTGGATTGCCGGCGACAGCCACTGCCCCATACTGCAAGGCGTGATCTCCTTCTCTGTCTTGTGAAGAAACAAAGGCGTCAGGTAACCTGTTTCCTCAAGCCATGGTGCCAAGGCATGATGGTTGTAGGAGTTCAATCGCGCGGCAGGTGATGTGTCGGGAGGACGGCGCTCAATAATAACGGCACTTTCTCTGGAAGAAGACATCTCGAATTGGATTGGCAAGCGCGATATCTCTTAATTTCAATGCGCAGTTGTAGCAGCCGCCCCTTTCTTTCCTTCCGTTCTTTAAGTACCTACTCTCCCGTTGCCTTCATCGTTCCTTCGCTGATAAGTCACCCCGACTAATTTTAAATTATCCCATGACAGAAGGATCACGCCAAGATCCTTCCCAGTCTTTGTTTTCCGCTCCGATTTTCAACTTCAAGGCATGCACAGCCGTTGGCCACCTTCTGTCACGCCGTTCAGGGCATGCGAATCTTGGCAATGGAGGCAGTCACATTTGAGCACCACAGCGAAACCTCCATAACCGAATCCCGCCAAACCTTCTAGAAGGGTACCCAAAGAGGCGAGCACGATCTTGCCCGCACATCCAAAAATGACTTTCCATATCAAAACGAAGCCACGAAGGGAGTGGAAAGAACCGTACTCAAGGTAAGGTACTGCTGGAGCATCGCGTTGTCCACTGTCCTCGACAGACTTCGTCCCCCAACAACCTCCTTTCTCCAACCACGCATCATCATTCATCGCTCATTCATCCATAACGACTGTCATACGCCTATCGCTAGCCACTATCGCTACAATCATCATGCCGACCCTTCGCTTTTCTTTACAACTAGACGAGTACAAGCCAGCTCCCGACACCACCGCCGAGCCTCGCCCAACTGACGTCGCCGCTGAATGCAAGCCGCGCTGGGCTCTCCACGAGTATGTGAAAGCTGCGTTCTTCAGCACACCTACGGCAGAGAAATGGCAGGAAGATGAACATACCGACGAGAAAGCCTGTGCGATTTGCAACGAAATGACAGTCCCTCGCAATTTTAACCGCTGCTCAACTTGCATGACTACGTACTGTAACGAAGTGTGCTACAACGAATCCACTAAACACGACCGACTCTGCACCAAATTTGCCGACTTCCCCATGGAGAAACGGCCTTCAGAACACCATTACCGCGCTCTATTTCTTCCCTGTATCGACGACCCTCAATTCGTCTGGCTCAAAGTCACATTTGACGAATCCATCGGGAAGCTCCACATCGAAACAGACCGCCAGGAAGCCTTCGAATACGTCAAGGAAATGAAGCTCCCCGCCACCGCATGGACTGTCAATAATGAATGGAGCGATCCCATTACTCCTTACGGAATCGACCTAATTACTTTCAACGCCAACGAAAACGCCGTCAGACAAGAGAAATGGATTAACCATAGCCTGTTGGGCTTTGCGCCGCCTGGCCACGTTGGGATCGTGTCTGGTCCAGCCTTTCTCATTTCATACGACGTTGGCGATCCGCCAGGAGTAATTGATATTGGTGTAAGCAGTACCACCGCAGGCAACGAAAAGAGTGCCACAGATGATGTGAGCGGAGAAGCTTATGAAGGGGATGAAGGCGCGGCCGGAGATGAAGAAGGTGATGAAAAAGATGACAACGAAGTGGAGAGAAACGAGTCCAAAAGTGGCAAGCAGAAAGCCAAAGGAGGCTCAGCCAGAAGAAAAAGGGGCAAGGGCAAAGGCAAAGGAAAGCAGAAGAAGCGCGTACCCAGACCCAGGCGCGCAGCTGATGGCAACAACGCCGACACGGAGAATGCGCAGAATGAGAATGAAGCTCCCGTGGACATCCCTGACGCCAGAGGACCATTCAGGATCTGCCGAGACATCGGGATTCGAGAAACCGATTTCGCCATCAAGTGCTACATTACGAACGGACGTAATCCAGTCGATGGAGTTCACTGGCTACCTGTCCGTGCAGGCTGTTTTGGACACCAGATGCACGCTATCAAGATCAACAACCTCAAGGATGAAAGGCTTGCAGTTTTGGGAGTCGAAGACACAGTGGAGCAGACATCACTGTCGCGTGCAAGGTTTATCGACCGGTACAGTCCATTTCCTTGTGCGGCAATGTATTCACTTGGGCTTCGATGGCATGTGGAAAGCACTATGCCCTCGGGTGCTCCCTTGGACCTTTCCGGGGCAGACGAAGACCCCGACTATGTTGCTTCTGAACGTATTTTTGGGGCCGTTGTTGAGCCTGTTACAGAGGGATCATTGAAACAGCTCGCTGTCAATAGACTGGAGCACATGGGCAGCTTCACTCTTGCGCAAGTCAACGGCGGGGAAATCCTGCCCGGCCATATCAAAGCAGTAAGAGCATATCATGAGCATGCATTCCTCCATGATTGCGAGGATAAGATGTCAGAGCAAGGGTTCAGAGAGTATTGGGAAGGCATGAAGGAGGATGGTTTTATCAATCCAGGTGTACCGTCACCATACGACCTCGAGCGGGAAGACTACGGCCTCTGGAACTGTTCAAAAGAAATCAGGGCTCGGATACAAAGGACGCGTCGGTCAGAATGGGGAAAAGTACCCCTCATTGAAACTTACGGATACGAAGTAACGAAGTAAGTCTTGACAGAGTTTTGGACGAGGAGAGAAAGCAGCGGCAATAGGGCGTGTTGTATGTATATGTACAGCGACAGAAATAGCGATCGTTTGAAATATGCGATGCCAATCAAGAATCATTGATGGGCGGTGTGGTGATTCAAAACTTGATGTTTCCTAGGAAGACTTCCGAGAAACTTGTTCTCCCCATTTTGTTGCTTGGACGTGATTTAGAGGCCCCGCCAACTGTTTCAACCCATCCAGCGGAACGTCTACGTGATCAAGTGAAGAATCTAGACCGGACTCGTCGCATGGTAACGGAGCGGTAATGGTATAGAGGTGTGGGGCAAAGCCGATGAAGTGCGGAAACTAACGAGGCCCAGTGCAAATCTAAATTTGGAGCGCAATGCGGGGGTGACGTCTGCATGGCTCATGAGAACACGAGACGACAATAAAAGAGACCGGGCTGTCCCTTTGTTACGTGGACATACCGCAGGAACGGAGCTATGGCAAGTATTCGTTCTTGGTTTTGCTGATCCTTGATGGCTGACCTGGACAGGTCATGTATTTCAATGATTGAAGAACGATGTGGCCGACTTGTGTGTCATTTGGAGTATAAACGAGATTCGAGACTCACGCGAGGCCTGAATTATTCGGGTTCTCAGAGAAAAGCCTACCTGAGATTTGCTGAGCAACAGGAATGAAAGTGAACGCACAACGTCGGATGAATGCGTTTAAAAAAATCAACTAGTTTCTACTCCTTCCATTACGACAAGATACTGTCTTGTGAAATTCGATGCCCAGGCCAAAATGGGTTTGTCTCCTGCACGAGGAAGAGTCCAGCAAAATGTCGGGTTCTTCGTGTAAATAAGGTAACCCATGAGCGCAGCTCTCTGTCGCACACCCTTGCAAGCTGTATTCATGGCACACACTCTTCGAACTGCTGGATACGGCTGCCCATCGTGGATTGAGAAGCTCGATATGAATCACGACTTCGTACGAGCTTACCTGCAGTTGCAATTGCATCCAGATGTCGTGAAACCGTGTCATCCATCTCGTGTGAGTCGATTCTGGCTGTTTGCGTCGAGCTTTTTGATAACAATTGAGCTTTTCTCGTCTCTGTTTGGTATTACTTGTGACCTACACAGTCGATGATTTGTTTCTCAAACCTTCTCATAGAACATTCTCTCAAACCTCGGGCCCACTGCCAAGTCGGCGTGCCCGTTGTTGGTCCTACTCACTCAAAGACAAGCTTCTGTCTCTCGCGGTGTGCGTCAAAACGCCAAACTCAACCGCGGCGATCCCGGTGCTTCGGACATGACTGCAATATATTTCACATCTTCATTCTCGGTTTTGGCATCCGCGGAAAGCCTTCGATGTGGCTCATCGGGGCCGGCACCGAAGGCGGAGCGGAAAGTGGGTGCGGTCCGACAGCACTAAAGCAACCGATTCCGCCCCCTTTCTCTCGCTTCAACCCCACCTCCCACTCTCCGCTGGGCTGAGGAAGCAAGAGATCGACAACAAACACAAAGTTGCCAAAGACAACGGCTTCTGGAATAGCCTTCCGGGGGCCAAGACACCTTTCTAAATTGTGGAACATCTTTCCGAGGCCCAAAAACTCGGTAGGGGGCGGCAAGTTCCCGCGCTAAAATCAACTCCGATTCATGAACCGGAGCCATATCGAGAGTTCATCCCACTCTAAAAAGCCTTGTGGGGGTGATGCGAGCCAATCATCAGAGTCGTTCGTTTTCCAATTACAACATCGCGACCCAAGCCTCCTCCGCCGCGCTTGTTTTTCGAGATGGTCCTTAATGATGAACGCAGGGAAGCATGACGATTGTAAATGAGGCTCAGAGGTGCGTTACCTTACGCGGCTCGGAGTACGCGTCGTGCTCACCGGTGAATGCGGAGAACCATGGATGGTGTTGACAAGACATTTCAACGAGATGAATGGTGATTATATATATCGGGCTCTTCATGGCCTCGATATTGTGAATTTTGTTTGGAAGCATCGCAACCCACGACAACATCCGATCGCTACCAACCTTCGCTCAGAATACCCAATAATGAAGTTCCAATACTCATCGCTGCTGATGGCAGCTTCGGCGGCCGTCGCCCAGACCACCACCCCGGCCCCGACCGCGACCACCGGCTCCGGCACCATGCCCTCCGTCACTCTCGACTACTGCACCGTGGTTGCCACTGCCGGTAACGAGTCCGTCGGATACTACAAGTACCAGAACATCCGCTTCGCCGCCGTCCCGACCGGCGACCTCCGCTGGGCCAAGCCCCAGGACCCTCCCGTCGAGACGGAGGTCAACACCGGTGACTTGGCTTCCGCCGATGTTGCTTGCAGCTCCGAGGAGGACTGCTTGTACATGGATGTCTGGGCCCCTGCCAACTCCGAGGGCAAGAACCTGCCCGTGATGGTCTGGACGTACGGCGGAGGCTTCACCGGTGGCAGCAAGTCCGAGAACACCCCCGAGGGTCTCTTCGATCTGTCCCAGGACTTCGTCTACGTTGCCTACAACTACCGTCTCGGCATGACTGGCTTGGCCAACGGTCCCACATTCTTGCACGAGGGCGGCACCTCCAACACTGCCATCTGGGATGTCGAGCACGCCTTCAAGTGGACCAAGAAGTACATCTCCCAGTTCGGCGGCAACCCCGACGAGATCACTGCAGTTGGTTTCTCCGCCGGCGCCTCACAGGTCCTCTTCCAGATGACCCGCTTCGCCGGCCACGCCGAGCAGCTCTACAGCCGCGCCTACGTCATGTCCCCCGGCTTCGTCCCCGGCGCCGGCCACCAGCACGCCGACGCCTTCTGGCTGAACGTCTCCTCCGAGGCCGGCTGTGCGGGCGGCAGCATCGAGTGCATGCGCGGCGTCGACTTCGACACCCTCAACACCGCCGCCACCACCGTCCAGGACGCCTACACCTACCAGTTCCAGCCCCGCGTCGACGGCGACATCATCGCCGACACCTACGAGGCCCAGCTCTACCAGGGCCGCTTCAACTTCTCCGGCCCCGTCGTCGCCACCCACGAGCTGCACGAGGCCAACTCCCAGTCCTACTCGGGCGTCAACACCACCGAGGACGTCGCCACCTACCTGCGCATCTTCTTCCCCGCCATCGCCGACTCCGTCGTCGATGAGATCCTCGCGCTGTACCCCGAGGACGACTACACCGAGCCCGGCCTGCGCTTCGCCGACATGAAGCAGCACTTCGACCTAACGGCCCACAACCTCGCCCTCACCCACGCCATGAACCAGACCTGGAACGGCCTCGTTGCGCTTGACCAGGCTACCCACGGCACTGACCAGAGCTACTACTGGTACAGCACCTACACCCTGTCTGACTCCTCCTCCGACAGCACCACGACTACGACCACCGCCGCCTCCAACGCGACTGCTACGTCTGCCGCTGCCTCTGCCACCGTCTCCTCCAGCGCGGGCGGCCCTCCCAGCGGTGGTGGCATGGGCGGCAGCACCTCTGTCAACGCCACCATTGCCGTCATGATGCAGAAGTACCTCATGTCCTTCGTGCTTACCGGCAACCCCAACACGATGTGGGCCAAGGACAAGCTCGAGTGGCCCCAGTACGGCAACGACACCACTGCCGGCACTCAGATCGTCTTCAACACCACCTTCTACCTCGACGAGGATGACCTTGCCAATGACAAGGCCCTCTTCTGGAACAAGGCCACCTGGTACTAAGCGCCAGTCGGTGTTCCTATCTGCTTGTATTTTTCATGTTAAATATTGAGAACGCACATGTACATGTAACATACCCCCATAGACAGTTTTAGTACGCGAAGTACATCTTATTTGTTGCAATAATGCCGCTGGTAACAATCGTGAATGTAATGATGTAATGTGACGCTCGAATCTGGCGCCTTGGGTTGAAAAGAAATGTGGTATCATGGATTAGTCTAACCGATTCGCTGCTTCCTCCTCACCCACACCTCTTTTCCCGGGATCTCTGAGCTTCCATCATCTACTTTGACCATGGGTCCAGAGCCTGCAGCATCGCGGAGTTGCACCTCCCAGACTCCTAGCTTGTACCTCGCCCGGTCTGACATTCCCGTAGTCAGATCAAAGGACCAGCTGTGCTTCGGACAGGTTACTCCAGTGCTGAGCACAATTCCAAAATCCTCAATATCAAACGGAACACCTTGAGATAGAGGGTACGATGAATGAGGGCATTTCTATCCACTCATGTTAGCACGATCGAGTCGCAGCATTACACCCGCCAACTCACATGATCAATCGCGTGAAACTTCCCCTTGAACCGGAACACCATCACCTGGTCCTTCAAGTCGCCCTCCATCTCAGCACTCTCAAACGCATCAGGCGAGATGTCCACTTCCGTGCTCTGCTGCACCGAGCCGGTCGCTTTCGGCACGTGGAACACCTTGCATCCCGGCTTCAGGTCGGTGTTGCAGAAGCGAAGATCTGATAGGTTGCCGTCGTCGGAGCCGAGATCGGGAAATGAGGAGGCGAGGCCGACCGAGAACCAACCTGCGTCTGCCCGAGAGCGCATGAAATTGTTCATCTCGGGAGCGCGCTGCGGTGTGTGGTCTCGGCGCGTCTCTTTTGCGCGACTTGTTCCCGACGAATGCGTGGACCGGACCGCTGTGAGCTCCTGAACGGCGCCGGATTGAGCGTAAAATTGCGATCGCAGAGTGGTGATGATCACGTGCATGATCACATGACGCTACGCTGTACATACTAGCTGAAATACTTTCTTCCACGATGCGCAGAGTAATTCAACGTGATACTTGATCAGTTATGAAGATATTCAGACTCTTGGACTATTTGATCTTCTTCAGCCCTGTACAGATATGTTCCTGTTGTTGAATGTTGAACTCCTTCAGCACTTCTTCAAACTTGGCTCTCTTGTCTCCACCAATCGCCGCCTTGACGCTCTCCTCGCTGTCCCATCCGGTCACAACCATGAATGCCTTCTTCTTCTCGCCCTTGTAGACAACTTCTCCTACAGACCATCCATGCACGCCGGCTAAGAAACCACCTGTGACACCACCCGAGCTTGCCTGAGCACGCATCAGCGACTGCCACTTCTCCTCGAACGCTGCGGTGTCGGCGTCAACTGGCAGATACGACCCAGTCAGAAGAACAACATTCGATGCAGCAACTTTCGCAAAGTCCCCAGCACCCAAGTTGAAGTATCCTGTCCAGGGTAGTACAGGACCTGAAGGGCTGGACATCTCAATGACTTGGCCCCACAGCTTCCTCATCTCAAGGCCATCTGGTGATTGTTTTGCAGCATCTGCAGCTTCAACAGAGGTCCAGACTGATCCAAGTTAGCCGCTTAGATTCATCGCATTATTGGACATCGCATTCTACCTGCAGCCAAGTGGACACTCTTGACCGGGCTGCCATCCAGTCCGCCGGGACCCTGGACGTCTTCCCATTGGCCCACCAGGTCGGAGCTGCCGATGACCTTCGAGTGCAGTTCCTTGATAGACTTGGTGACGGGAGAATCCTCGTAGTCGTGTTTGACAGGGATCCACCCGAGCTCGACGATTTGAGTCATTGTGGTTGATAGTGCTCTCCGATTTCTGTATTGCTAAGGCAGGTGATAATGTTTGATTGATAAACAATGTGGGAGCAACACGCGTTTTTCAATGGGCACGAGGTGTTCCAAGAAGTTCAGAATTAGAAACTTTGGCTTTAAACGCTTTCACGACGACGTAATTTGTCCCGGCGGAAACGGTCAAACCAATGTTCAATCATGCCTTGAATTGGTCGGAGCTGCCAAGTCTCCGTTCTACTGCCGTAGGCCGGCAGAAACTCATGATGCTATCATTTGAGCGCCGACTGCCGGAAACAATGGAACAGAGCCCTGGGTTTGCGGCCATGTACGGCACCCCGCCCTACTAAACTAGGAGCTCCGGCGGACATCGGCATCCATGGTACTAAACGTCGATCAAGCTTGACAGGTTCCATGGGACTCTTGACTCAAGTATTTCACTGGAGGGCTTGGCGTGTAAAGGCACTCCCCAGATGTGTTACGTGCATAATTAGAATTGGAGCGTGCGGTTACTGACAAGCATCAGGGGCGAAGATCGCATTGTCAGTTCCGCGGGTCTCGAACCTTCAGCGCGGGCTGTGTTTTTGATCGAGATCGCTAAATCAAAGTTCCGTATCACTTTGCCGACTTCATTGTCCGAAAGGAAAGTAAGTTCTTGCGGAGGTGCAATTGTGTCGATTACAGAACTTGCCTCTGGTTCCTGTGTCGCCTACCATGCAGCCACTTCAGTTACAATGGAGATCTCCAAATCAATCACGTCAGAAATTGAGATCCATTACCAAAGAATGTACTACTTCTGCGTACGATTTGCATTGAACTTGAAGGGCAGGTTTATGTGATGAGTCCTGGGCGTGAAAGCCCACGAAGTGTTATTGGACCAGTGTCAATACAACCACGGTAGATACGGAAGACTTCGGGAATAGTTCAACATCCTATTCTGGAAGAACTAGAAATACCTTGATCACTTGTTGCAACTACCTTCTGATTGCTCTAAACTCAATCGGCTTCCGCAAGTCAGGAGTCCATCCCATACCGCCCCTCTGAGGCTTCATCACCTCCTTAACTCCACCAGGCATGCGGATATCGTAACGCAAAAGCATGCGCGCCAAAATCAACTTGATTTCATTGTTGGCAAAGTAACGGCCAGGGCAGACATGAGCTCCATAGCCCCACGCCAGATTCTCCTTCGTCGCATGGCTGAACGTGTACTGCTCCTTGTTCTTGTAGTGGTTGGGGTCCGGAGTCTCTCCTCTGCGAAGCTTGAGGAAGCGATACGGATCAAACTCTTGTGGGTTGGGAAAGAGAACCGGGTCGAACAAGGGCGGCGCAAAAATGGCTTCAACCGTGATACCCTGGGGGATGAGAGTGCCGTCTTTAAGGGTAATATCCCTCTCAACAACACGGTGGAAATGGGAAGGTGTCGTGGGGTTAAGTCGCTGGGCCTCTTTCATGACACTGTCGAGGAGCTTCAACTCATGCAAGGCAACGGGGCTCAGCTGTCCGTCAAACTGGTCGCAAACCCTCTGTGCTTCTTCGCGAAGCTCCTCGACTAGTTCTGGGCGAATCGCCAATTGGAACAGCGTTTGAGCAATCGTCGAAGATGTGTTGTGGGTCGAGGCAACACCGAGCTGAACCATCGAGCCAGCTACATCATCATCGGTCTGTTTCCACTCACCTTGCTTCGCCATCATCCAGGCCAGCATATCGTCGTACGAAGCACGGCCAGCCTGAACCTCTTCACGTCGCTGTTGAATGATTGGCACCACAAGCCTCTTTGAGGCTTTCAGATGGTTCCATGACTTGGCTAGTTGGGTTCGCTCGCGCTTGAAGAAGCGGGCGATTGGACGCATCCAACCTGGATACATTTGAAGCATGTGTACAGCCGCCAGGACATTTTCTGTGAAGTGAACTGCACGTTTGATAAGCTTCGGTGCGTGAGAAAATCAGAGGGAAAACCTACTGCTATCATGGATGAATTGTTCGTTCCGGCATACGTCTGGCCCAACGTAGACAGAACCGGAGACGATGGCGACGATCCGGAGTGAAGTCCGATAGATCGGGTGGGAGGTCCATTCTTCGCATGGGCCAATGACCTCATCGACTGTCTTCTCAACCTCGGAGACCAGATGATGGTTGATGCGTTCTGTGGCAAGTTAGCCATTCTGGTCGGTTGGCCATTGAGGAATCGGACATACTGAGATTTCTGGTTAGGTCTGAGCGGATGCAGTGCACCAGAAAGGGGTTGCCGGATGGCAAACCCGTGTACTGTCTGAGTACCCTCTGTACAAAAGTGGCATATCAGTATTGCGTCTGATTGAGATCTCACAGTGCACTTTGACTCGTGATCTTACCTGATCATATGCTTTATTTTTATTGAGGACAGCTTCCGACATATTCCAGAGCTCGTCCAGCGCCGCTCCTGGGAGAACAATCCGTTCACCTGTGATTATGGTTAGGGACTTAACGTTGAACATTCAAACAGAGATAGCCTACCTTCATAATGTGTCACGCGGAAACACCTGTTCTTGCACCTCTGATAGCCTTCCCAGTAGAATCTCATGGGATCCCTCAAGAACTCGTTGCGGCGCTTATAGTAGCCCCCAAGCTCTTCTCCCATCAAAGGAATCTGCTTGAGTCTTTGTCTAACACGCAGCCGAGGGTAGATGTATGAGGCAGAAATGATGACGGCGATGAACAGAAGCAGAGCACCGCGCTCGTGCAAAGTAGAAATGAACATCTCTTTGGCTGGAGACATGTTGATAAGTTGGAGGCTAAGGTCCCGCTTGGCAATTGGTATTTTGAAATCGATCACAAAAACCACCCATGGAGCGGTGCAAGTAGCGTCACTGTAACTATATGTGAACGATGTGGGGATGAACCTCTCTGCATCGCCTCAAAGGCCTGGTCAAGATTACGCGACGCCGTTTCTGGGCAAAATAACTGGTGCCGAGCGTCCAGTCTTGGCGGGAGCCCCGACATTCTGGGAACCGCCGTGCGGCCATCAATGGTGGGGACCGGAGCCGGGACTTGTCGATCAGGTACCCTGGTTCACTTGCCAAGGATCGCGAGAACGAGGAGGGGCGGGTTGAGGCCGTCGGAGACGCGTGGGTTTGTCTGAAGTGTTACCCGCCCAGCAGGCAACCCATTCGCTCAGAGTTTCATGAATCAAGAAGCTCTTCTGCCCGCACCGGCGACTTTTGAGGGTGGGTAGAAAATCGGGATGAGGACGTGCATAAGATTTACAGGCTGAACTACCTCGATAATGTCATTCTGGATATGTGCATCGAGGCGTGATGGTCCCCGATGCTATTTACGGCGTTTGATATTCTGCCTTGGCATGGCCACACCCAAAGTTTGACGTGAGCAGGGTAAGCTGGACATTAGGCTGATCACTTGTCGGTGATGGCGATGCTATCCTTGGACCTGTACCCGAGATCTGCGCCTAGAATATAGTGATGTTGCCAACAACTTTGTCTGGCACGTTACATCGACAACAATCGTGCTGTCCAAACATTTTCATATTCCACAGACTTTGAGAGTTATTGAGAAGAATGAGTAAAGTCATCGACATGGAATCGCTTACGCAGCAAGATCGCGATGCCCAGCGCAGGTCGCCCTACGAGAACTTGCAGTCTCCCGTGGAGTCTGTCAACAGCCTTGCCTTTGAGAAAGCAAACATCGACCCATCGGTCGTCGATTGGGAAGGCCCAAAAGATGTTTTGAATCCCCAAAACTGGGGACCACGAACGAAGCTCGCCCACGTCCTCCTCGTCAGTTCGTTCACGTTGTACTCGTATGTGAATCTCTCATATCATGATTAAAAGGGTAACATGTCAGAAATCTAATCCAAATATGTCCAGAAACTTAGCAGCCGTCATGTTCGCGCCTGGAGCTCAGTATCTTGTCAAAGAGTTCGAAATCACCAGCTCTATGGTTGCATCATTGACTGTCTCCATCTACGTCTTGGGGTACTGCGTAGGCCCGTTTCTTATTGCCCCTTTATCAGAGATCTATGGAAGACTTGCCGTCTACCACATCTGCAACATAACATATGAAGCCTTCACAATTGGATGCGCCCTTAGCACAAACGCTTCCATGTTCCTTGCCTTCAGGTTTCTGGCTGGCTGTGCCGGTGCAGCGCCGATGGCTGTTGGAGGAGGCACCATTGCCGACATGTACAAGGCAGATGAACGCGGCAAGGCAATGGCGCTATTCAGTCTTGGCCCTCTACTTGGTCCAGTTGTTGGCCCTGTTGTGGGAGGCGCACTCACCCAGTACAGCGGTTGGCGATGGACATTTTGGGTGATCTTCATCTTGGTAGGTCTCAAATACTTCTCCGGTGTGTGCATTCATCTGACAAAAGCTGGCAGGCTGGCGTCGTATCTCTGATAGGTATCGTCATTATGCGCGAAACCTTCGAACCCATCTTACTCGAACGAAAGGCCGCATACCTACGCAAGGCCACCGGAAACGATCGCCTACGAACCCGAACTGCGAAGAACATCACACAAGGACAGTTGCTGTGGAGAGCTATCGCGCGCCCGACCAAGATGCTTATGTTCTCGCCCATCATTTCTCTCATTTCTCTTTACTGCGCCTTCATCTTCGGCCTCACGTACCTTCTTTACACAACCTTCCCCGCTGTGTTCCAGGTGAAGTACGGCTGGGGCCCTTCTCAAGCTGGACTAGCATACCTAGGCCTGGCAATTGGAATGATATTTGGAGTCGGACTAGTTGGCGCAGTAAGCGACAAGCAAGTCAAGGCGGCCAAAGCTACCGGAGTGCCAGCGCGGCCCGAAATTCGCCTACTGCTATCGGTCTGGATGGCTCCTGTCGTCTCAATCGGCTTCTTCTGGTATGGTTGGAGTGCTGCCGGGGACACTCACTGGATCGTTCCAGTTCTCGGCACATTTGTTATTGGCTTTGGCTCCTTCATCATTCTTATGCCGTCTCAGATTTATCTCGTGGATGCATTTGGTGCCGAGGCGTCTGCATCGGCCTTGGCCGCGAATACGTTCATGAGAAGTCTGTTTGGAGCATTTCTACCTCTTGCTGGGCCGCCTCTGTACAAAGGGTTAGGACTTGGATGGGGGAACAGTCTGCTTGCTTTCATCGGGATCGCGTTTGTTCCTGTTCCATTCTTGTTTTACAAGTATGGCGAACGTCTCAGAGCTCGATTCCCGGTGGACTATTAGCCACGGATCAGACATAGGGGACACGCAATTTGTGGCCGCAAACATTCCATTCACTTGGCGTCTTCAATTCTGTGTTTCGATTAAGAATTGAGCATTAACTTATTGCGCGTACACAATCATTGCAACTACATATATTACTACTACCTAGTGGAATTGATGCCAAGAAATCAAGTCATCTGAAAGTTGTGAATACAGGGACCAAAAGATTTGAAGTAACTAATGAATAAGAATACCGTTAGCTGTTCAACCGCCCAGCCATTGCCGCTGAAGCCTCTGAGACATATTGCATTCAGAATTCAATTTCCTTCATCTTTGCCAGGAGATTGTGACCAGACAAATTGCTTTTCTTTTCCTTCATCTTTGCCAGCAGATTGTGACCAGATAAACTGCCCTTCTCCGCGCCGAATCGTCTGTCCCATTTACTTTCGGCATCATGTTTCGCCGCCTTACCAGGTTTGATCCCTGCAACAGCACCGCAACAAAGAGCAGCCACGGCGCATCCTACAGCGACTGTGGCCAGCAAAGGAGGACATGCAACAGCCATGGGCGCGGCGAGAAGTCCACTCAGCGCTCTGCAAGTAGCCATATGCTTAGCAGCCGCAGGCGCGCCTACTGCAGCTGCTCGCGATATCGAGTAGACCTTTCGGCGCCAGTTGCCATGAACGTTTTGTTGTCGGATTGCGGCATTGGCGTCACCGTCGGTCGCGCTAGTCTTATTGATGTTCGCAACATTGTATAAGCAGTGCTGAGGTGGTGAAATGCTTTTTATGTTGACGTGGACGTAGGGGTTACCACTTTGGTGAAGCTCTCCTCTAATACGAATAGGAAACAAATCCGGTGGGATTTCGATCTCATCCGGTACAACGAACAAATGGACAGCTGGGACCAAAATATTGATCGTAGGGTCTGGTCCAACAACCAGCCGGAACTTTTCCAGGAAGACTGACATTGCCCCAATACTGTGAAATGTGCCACAGAACTTGGGGAGTGGATATTCTTTCAACAGGCGGTTGAAGGCCGGGTACCAGTCGGTGCCAGGATGATATACGAAGAAGTACTCGTCTTCACCAGCTTCGGAGTTTTCGTCATAGCAGGAGGCGATGAAGTCGTGAACGTGCTGAGGAAAGCTGTGGCTTTTCTGGTTTTGGTGATTATTGAGTGAATCAACTCCGTTGGAGATTTGCTCCACGTTCTTCTGGATCTGGCCACCCAGCTTGACGAGCTCGCCATGTGCCTGGCCCCCGGAGAGCGTCTTGACGGCCTTGAATAAAGAATCAGAGCACGCATTGAAAGACAATGTCTTGGCAATGACACCGGCGGTGTTCAACACAAGCTTTGCCGGGTCTTGTAAATCAGTGAGTTTAGCGTGGAGTTCTTTGCTTTGCTTCGCAAAGGCATTGATGGTGTCAGCCGAAGTGGAGACAAGGGAGATAACGTTGCCCATGTTGATGAGATTAGTTGATTTGAAAGCTTGAGCGAGAGCTAGGTGTAGTGAATGATCAAAGATTGTGTAGGGTATGATGAATGATTAGATCGAATGTTGTAGCTGTGGTAGCGGATGTGGTTGAGTGCTTAGGCGTCGAGAGTGGAATGTTTACCGATGAATATATATTCAATTGTCATGGGCTTGTGAGAAGTCATTCAATGGTCGAGTCGAAGCCATCGTTGCGGACGAACTTGTTTGGCGCTCCGCCCACGGTCTAGCCCGTCGAGTCATCGACTATGGTATCAAAACTCTTCGTCAGATAGCACGTCTCTCAAAGCGTCAATGGGAATTCACTTTTGCATGTGCTGTCTTGGAGATGGCCCTGTGTTGACAGATCAGTCAGCGAGAATTGATTGCGGAGAAGCATCTCTCAACTTCGCACTTCTACTCAGATGTCATGTCTTGGCAGGTTTCTGCAGTCAAGGACAGGAAACGCTAGTTGGTAAGTTAAACTAAGATACTTGTGGTTTAGAGGACTTGTCACCTCAGCCCAGAGGCTTCTAGTCTCCCAAAAAGACGACCGCTTAGAATTGAGACGGTAAGAATCGACCGCTTGTGGTTAGGACATCTGCCAATTGGGAGTCAAGGCACAAGCAGCTTGAGTTGAACGACACAGAAACGCAATGGTATCGAAAATGACGTAGGTGTAAAATGTAAAGCTTTCGAGCTTACGTTAAGTTTACACTGCCAGCAGCGGCGATGCCAACTCTGGAAGTCCGCCTCAGCCCTCCGGCCGCATACTAGGCAACGGCAAGCCAGATGATGTCTCGGCGACATTTTCTGTTCCAACGGTGCACGATAAAGACATCCCTAGAAGAAAAGCTAAAGTTTCCCCAACACCAGTCAATTATTACGCGAACGGAAGTCCCGGCGATGATCAAATGCAATTCTAGGCCTTGAAGCAACATCTTGAACGCATGTACTTGATTTCTTGATGCCTGGCCCAGAAGCATGACGCGTATCTCTGGCAATTTCATGTGCACAGCCATATATCTGAGTTGAAACTAATTGCTAATGGCGTCTTCTCCGAATGGAGATCTTTGCCTTTGGGTCAGCTACAAGCGACCACATGAAGGTTCGCGTCTGCGGCACGGTGCCTTCACTGAGCTTCCAGTCGTAGTTCAAGACAAAATGGCACAGAGCTACCTTCACCTCATGCGCCCCGAAGAAACGGCCAGGGCATGCATGCGTTCCAATGCCGAACCCCATGTGGTCGGGGGAGGTCGATGAGACTAGCTGAGACCGGTGCTCCATTCCGGGCACCTGGCGTAGATTGTAGAAACGCCAGCCATCCCATTTGAGCGGGTCTTTGTAGATCTTCTCGTCCCAGTGCAGATGGGACGATACAGCGATGGACGTTCCCTCGGCAAGGCGGAGTCCATCAGATAGCGTAACGTCCGTGTTCAGAATTCCCCGCAGGCCGCTGATGGCCGCTGGTTTCATTCTCTGGCACTCCTTCAACACACTATCAAGGAGCTTCATCCTGTGGAGTGCTGCCTTAGTCCATCCACCTTCCTCGCTGAGCACCGTCTCAATTTCTTTGCGCAGAGGATCAAGCATCTCGGGATGAGCTGCAAGATCGAGAATCACTTGAGTAAGAAGGTCTGTGGTGGTGTGCATAGCGGCCATGGAAAACAAAAGTTGAACGGCAGATGCATCATAGGGCATGCCTTTCGCAGCCTTTTCGGCCCACTCGACAGTGTCATCAAACACGACGTTCGGGTCTTCTGCCTTGGCTCGGCGTCTTCGCTCAACCATGGGCTCGAATAATCGACGAGCCAGGCGGACCTGAGTGCGCGCTTCGCGACAAGACGGGAGCACCCAGTGCACCAAAGGACGAAGTGCGCGTGGCCATAGTCGGAGCATCACCGCTGCACGATTGACCGTTCCAGCGTACGTAGTGGTGATTTTGAGCCAATCCTCATTTTGATACAGTGGATCGCCGCCGAGAAAAGCCTTTGACGATATCCGTGAAATAAGATCTAGAAGCGAAGATCTCAGTTCGATGTCGTGGTAATCTTGGGATGCATGTTAGTCGTGATTTATAAATCTGGAGAGACTTGAGATAAGCTACCCTCATTGTCTGTGAATATTCTTTGCATAGAGACCGTGCATTCGGACGATAGTAAGTCGGTGATCTTGCCTAATTCAACTGTTATTACATGTCCACACAACGCGTCTCAATTTGTCTTACTCAAGTGATGTGTCAATTGGCTTTTAGTTACTTCTCGCAGTATCTTCGCATCCCGAGCACCTTGCTGGGTAAAGTCAAAGCCTGGTATTCCCTCGTGGAAGTCCTATTCTCGGTGGTCAGACCTAGCACAGCGCATTCGGATCTCAGGAATAGCATCCTTTACCTGCAGAAACAGCTTCACGAAGTCGACCCTATGGTCATTCTTCAGCTCAGCCGCATATTTTGGCGCGAGCATCACAATTTCACCACCGTCAGCAACCATCCGGAAGCCAGCGCTGTCAGGGAAGTCCGCGAATCCCCGAAGCACCATGTCTCTGGCCCCCATGAGAAACCTGTATTTGGCCTTCATTCGAAAGATATCGAAAGGCCCAGGTTGATTTACCCATGGTAAAGGAGTAGATTTGGGAGATTTCTTGTGGTAGAAAAACAGTGTGAACAGTACTGCAATAATTGTTGATGCCAGGACGTAGCCTCTCGAAAGCTCATAATTGTCTTTACCCATATGCGTTGAGCTGTTGCTTTGGGCATGATTGTTGTTCAGACGGTTGATTGTGGCCTCCATGATGAGTATGGCCGTCCGAATACTTGCGAGGACACGCGCAGCTGCGAAAAGACTATCTAACCAATTTGCTCGAACCCGAGGATCGCGCGATCGGTCGTCACTTGCGCCATCATTATCATTGCAATCCGTCTTCGAGATGAGGTAGTTCTCGTTCTCGTTATGTGCGGTCCCCGATATAACGATGAGTTCCAACACAGGGGTCCCTGGGGACCAGGATCGCCGACGGACCCCCAGCGCCGGTGCGGGCTGCGGGGTGTGCGGATAAGACCCCACCTCCATGCCGGTCCCTTTGTCTCATGCCTTTCTTTGGGGCGGGCGTAGCAACGATACGCTGTGTCTGTTGCAAAAGGCCTTCTGGTTCCTCAGGGCCAAGGCTGGGCGAAAACATACTGCGTACACATGCCAAGGCAGATATTTCGGCAAAAGATGACTACGTGACGCATCAACTGAAAGTTCCCGGCACCAGAATTAGACCCCTCGTTCTCGTCTTGGCGCCTCGAAGCCATGCCGACTCGCAACGCCTCGAGCCGTCTCAAGTTCCAGCTGTCAGAATTCCAAGTCCGTAGCTTTGGGGCTATGAGCGTACGCCTTGGCGGTTCATGACTTTTGCTTTCCGGCAAATCACTTCAGACGAAATGTAAAAGACTATGTGCTCGGGAAGTTGGCGGGATGACATGCAGTGATTTGTAGGATTTACCGCTGTTATACGCCATGAATTTCTAAGCGACTTAGTCTCTCATTGACATCATGGCTGAGGTTAACTGTGTCGGTCTCGGCTGTATAGTTTCGGTACCGGGTGTACCAAACTGGCAGATTTCTGCCGACTACCCACTCGTAAACAACATTATAGACTTTAGTCATCTGTGATAGAACTCTTCCAAAGGCTCTGAACCACAGGGATTGACTTTGGCCCGGACCTAACGACTGTTAGTTCTAGGTGTGGAGCGACACAAGAATAGTCACAACATCAACCACCTTTGCCACCACGATAAGATGAATACGAGCTGATCGCAATTTTGGACAAATCTCATGCATTCAAAACACGTAGTATTGCATTGAAAGTTCAATCCGCTAAACTCCTGGCGCAAACCTCACCCGACACGGGTAGCCATCCGCCGGATGACTTCCTCCACCTCCAGTAGTCTGATACACGCGATCGCCGTTGACATGCTTTGGCGCACTGCCTGGAAGCAAGACTCCCAACCCAATCTTATTCTCCCCCACCGCCTGCTTGGACTGTGACGCCTCCCATTCCTGATAAGCAGGTGTGAAATCAAATTCCCGAGCAATAAGCATGATGACAGCCTTGATCTCGACCATTGCAAGCTCCGAGCCCATGCATGCCCGAGGTCCTTTCTCGAACTAGAACATGTGAATGTTAGTTTGGTTCTGTAAAATAACGGGAAATCTTCAGCTGACTTACCGGACGCCACGCATCCTGGAGTGGATGTAAGCCCGAAGGGTCACCCGGGGCTGTGAGAAAACGCTCAGGAAGAAACGTATCGGGCTCTTTCCAGTATCTAGGGTTGTGATGCAGGCCGTGGTGATTGCCAAAAACAATGCACCCTTCTGTGGGGTATCTAACAGTAGAGCCTGTAATTTCTCGATCATAGAGGTCAAACCCCGGCTTTCCGTTCCGAAGGGTTGACGTTGGTGGGTACATGCGCAAGGTCTCCTTGATAACCGCTGTAGTATACGGAACACGGTTGACGAGGTGCGGGTTTTCTTTGAGCTGCTGGGCGGCGCGGGACACATTCGAGCCTAACACCTCGTCATGCTCTTGTCGTACTCGGGCCAGGACCTCGGGGTGTTGGGATAGGATATGCAGGACGTATGTGATGGTTGAGCCCGTGGTGTCGTAGCCTGCTAGAAGAAGAAACCTCATTTGGCTCTTAATGACTTTGTTGAAATGAGCCTCGCCTCCGAGTGCGCTAAATGGGTCTGCAGAGAGCTTTCTGTCCGTGTGTCGAGCGCGAACCTTGGAGATGGCCCGGCTAATCACGCAGTCATCGTCGTCCTTGTTGGTCTTCTGTCTGTGCTGCACGCCGGCGATGTATCTCTCCATTCGAAAGCCGTTATACTTGTGTACCAAAGGCCTGATGAAGTTGAGACTTGCAAATGGCATGAAGCCTTCGACAAGTAACCACCTAAGCTGTGAAACAATGGCGTCGGCCATGTCGTTGTAGGACCTCTGGGTGTTCATGTCATGGTTCCATAGAGCTTTGCCGGACATGTCCATAGCCAGGTTCAGCGCAGAGTGATGCAGTTGAAACAAACCACTGTTCCCTTTAGCTCTGCCAACAAGCTGATCCCGGAAGACGCAGATTGTTTCCACGATATTGGGCACAAGCTCGGTTGCGCGACTGAAAGCTGGACGAAACACATCTCTCCAGCGCTTCCACTCATCGCCTTCCATACTGACGAGGTCATGTCCACCGCTCAGAGGCTTGATGTAGTTCTTCAAGAAGGCTACCTTGGGCAATGAGTTTTCGCCTTGAGTCGCTTGGCGCATCAGATCCGGTGAGATGATCATCAACATCGGTCCAGTGAATGGCCACATGTCTAGATAAAAAGCTTTGTCCAGGTGTGGATACCGTCTGCGAACTTGATCGGCGAGAACCACAGTTGGCATGACATCGCGCGGGAGAGATATCATGATGCTCAACATCAGACCAAGGTGTCCCAATATGGGATGATGAGGAGGCATGGGGATGCCGTCCTTCTGAAGACGACGAAAGAAGCTGCGCGCTTTGAATAACGAGAAGGCGAAGTATAGTATGCCGGCCATCGTTGTGGTGACTAACGCCATGTGTATCGTGGTGAGATGCATTGTGTTTGTTGTGGTATCAATGATGGTTGTGTTTGTGTAGGTGTCTGTGGTGATGGTGACGGTGAAAGTCGTTTGTCGACGAGACTGATAGACTGTGGCTGACCAACCCTGGCAAGCCACAAAAAGGCTTCTAGCTCTGAGATAAATCGAATGAGCCAAAATTGACAAGAGTAAAATGACTTTGAAAAAACGGGGAAGAAAAGTTATCACTGAGCAATCCCCCAAAGAGCCGTTGACAAGACACTTCTTCAGGTCTGAGACTAGGCGAAGCATGAGTACCAGATAATGTGGTGATCCATAGAGAAACAAAGGATATGCCAGAAAATATTTGGCTCATGGACCATAGGCTATCTTACGTTGCCGGTTCTCATGATATGTCAACAGTGTTCATGCATGACATCTGCACAATCTTTATGTTCTATTATGAAGAATGGCAATTCACATCTGCGGTGACATATCGTGATCATAACCCCCGAGCTTCTGGATTGATGCCTGTCTAATTCCAGCGTTACTGCCCAACAACACGGTAGCTTTCTGGCCAAGGCGTTAGAGAAGGTGTGACCGGCCACGCGGGACCATATCAACAGGATATCCATAGCTTTTCCAAAAATTGACGACACGCCCTTGGCCCGTAGGAAGGTACAGGCCGGTGGTTTCTTGGCGTTGAGCCGGCCGACAGATGGGACTGACAGCAATGCAGGGCGTGCGTGCTCTGACTCAATAGTCTCCGTCTGAATAAAGCGGTATTATTCAATTATCAGGTTCAGCTTATTTCCAGATTGGGTTTCTAGACCTTGACTCGTGTTTCCTACCGGGGAAAGATCGACTTTCGAGCTGTAGAACTGTAAAACACGGCCTGTGTAGTAGTTCTCTCCTGCGGGAATTGCAACCCCGCATAGTCGATCGCCGCAGGGGAGGGTGCGATGGATCCCCTCCACCACGATACCTTCATCTGACGTCTTGGCGCAAACCCCAATGCCCCAATAATAGCATGCCAGGGAACCTGACATAGGAAATCGATGAGCACGTTCACTACTCAAAGCTAAGGTCTCGATGCACATACGGCAGAATGCCGGGGAACTCCAGTTCTATTTCTCCGTACTACGAAGCTCTTGGCAGAGATTGAGAACGGCTTGGCAGGTGAGAAGCAGCAAAACTAACAGCGAGATAATGTGCCAAAACAATCTTTGAACGCGCTAAGGGATGTCCTGGTTTTAGAAATCCGTCTGCCAGAGAACCTCGTGACGTAACAGACCATGAAGGGGTCCACTTGAGAAGTCTCCTGCGGCGCTTGGTATCCCATGGGGAATGCATCTCGATGGCTGCAGGGGCTTCTGGTGTACGCTTAGCTAAGAGGCTTTCTCAACATATCAGTTCGAGATATGAAGCCGACTTCACTCCTTGAACGCAGTATCGCTGTGAGCTTCAGCATCTTCAGACACAATCATGGCAACAAACACCATTCTTCTCACACAACAAGACAATGATCTTGCGGAGTCTGCAACAAAATGTATTCAGCAGGCTGCCGAACATGCGTATGACCAGATGAAGCCTGATGGCCACTGGTATCTGGAAGTCCGCAGCAGCATCTCCTTCACCGTACAATGGCTATGTATTCGACAAATCCTCGGCATGCCTTTGTCCGAAGATGAGGCAGACAAGTTCCGACGCTGGCTGCTCTCCCAACAAAACACCGACGATGGCTCTTGGGGCTTAGCACCGTCCGTTCACGACTGGGACGGCGATGTCTCGACCACAGTTGAAGCCTACTTTGGGCTGAAGCTTCTCGGTACCAATGTCAACAGCAAGCCCATGCGCAAAGCAAGAGCTTTTGTTCTACGCCACGGTGGTGTTGCAAAGGTCGGTGTCTTGACACAATTGGTGCTGGCACTTTTCGGCATCATTGCATGGAAAGACATGGCTCAGGTTCCTGCTGAACTTATGGCTCTTCCTGCTGGCCTTTCGCCAGTCAACATTTACTCCTTCTCATACTGGTCACGAGTGTCAGCAGTGCCCGTGATGCTGCTTAAGCACCACCAACCGATCTTCCCTTTACATCCCTTCGGAGCCGATGAAAGCGAAGAAACCTTAGGAGGCAACTTCCTGGACGAGTTGTTTCTGAACCCTTTGGACCGGACTTTGAAGTCAATCCCACAACTTTCCACTTTGTGGAAGGACGGTCAAGTTGGTCGCTTCGCATGCACTTTGATCGACAAGGCAGCTAGCGTAGTTGAGCCAGTCTTGAAGAGGTCCATGTTGCGCACCTACTGTCTCGACCAATGCGTGCAATACATCGTCAACCATCTCGACGCGGGAGGCTTCGGATCTCTCACCATCTCCAACTTCCTTTGCGTGGTTGGTCTGCACGCCGCCGGTTTCCCAGCAAGCCACCCCGTCATGGGTCACTTGACGAGAGCTATGGAAGACGCGCTTTGGGAGGATTCCGATGGCCTTCGTATGCAAGTGACGATCGGCCCTGTGTGGGATACGGCACTTATGACTCTGGGACTACTTGAGACGGGGCTGGCCGATGATCGGACCGACCTTTCCATCGAGTGGTTCAAAGACCACCAGATTCTCAAAACACACGGCGACTATCTGGTGACAAATCCACGAGCTTCCCTACCTGGTGGTTGGTCATTCCAATACTGTGTAAGTACAGCCCTGATTGCACATCTTACCGGCAGCATGAGCTAACGAAACCATATAGAACGAGTACTTTCCCGACAACGATGATACCCTTGTGTGCCTTTTTGCGATCGTCATGAGAAACCCCAAAGAGATCAACTCTGCCTGTGGAGCCCGAGCTTTGAACTGGCTTCTGGCCATGCAGGGCGGCGATGGCGGATGGGGTGCCTATGACATCGACAACACTAGCAAAGTCGCAAATCTCTTTCCATTCGCAGATGGTGTCGAGTTCTTCGATCCCAGTGTTCCCGATATCACGGGCCGTGTTCTTGAGGTCCTCGGCTACATCATCACGGAACCAACCTGCTCATCCATCATGCCTCCTGCTGTACTACAACGCGTCCGTGAGGCATGCGGAAAAGGCCTCCAGTACATTGCGAAGTCACAAGACAAGTTCACAGGAACATGGTGGGCAAGGTGGCATGTCAACTACCTGAACGGAACAAGCAGTGTTCTTTGCGCTCTTCCGTACCTGCAGTCGGTCGAGCAACCAGCAGAGGGAATTCTCATTTCCGAGCCCATCTCATGGATCAAGGCTGTCCAGAATGCTGATGGTGGCTGGGGAGAGAGCCTCAGCACGTACAGGGACGAGTCCCTAGCTGGTCGAGGACTCATCTCGACACCCACTCAGACGGCTTGGGCGGTAATGGCTCTTCTTTCGCATTTGCCACACACTGATCCGGCGATCGAGAGAGGAGTTCGGTATTTGCTTCGGACACAAGTCGGCTCCAAGAAGGGCGTAACTTGGGATCAGGAGGCGTACGTGAGTGTGGGCTTCCCTAACACTCTTTGGTTGGACTTTGGCTGTATGCGACATGGCTACCCAATGGTGGCTCTGGGGCGGTATCTGCATGCTTGCAAGCAACACTCGATGTAGTGATGCCAAGTTGTCAATTGGATTTCGTTTTCGTTCTTGGCGTGGCAATAAGCGGGATTTTATGGTCTGTCATTGATACGAACTATTCGTAAATACAAGATTTTGCTAAACTTCTGGATACGGTTTTGACATCTGGTGATCTGTCGTAAGTTCTCGGATGCGCTTGCTTTGCTTGAAATACTCCCGACCGTATTCGTCGCGAAGCTTCCGGCCTTCGGGCTCATCTCATCACGATATTTCAGTCTTTACCCGCCTTAATTGCAAGCGAATAAGCTTAATTCCCTCGGCGCTTCCAGATTGATTTACATTGCATAATTTGGGAACCAGGCTTTCGGAACTGTCCTGTGCCTGGGTTCTCTCGGCCGGCGTCACCACTGAACTCTATTGTCGGGTAGCAAGAACACAGACTTGATGCTGAACACAGAGTTCCTGCGTGCACCAACTTTAGCCACCTGTTACCCCCACGTGGGCGTGCTTTTTGCTCTGTGAGTATCCAGAGTTGACACTGAAGTTGTGGATTGCCAAGACTCGTGGCTGATTCAGAAGTATGGGGAGTGCCATCCCAAGATGGCGGGGGTGTCCTGTGTGAACGTTGCCGAACAGGGAACTCAGCTGTTGCAAACGATCGCCTAATCGGTACAGGTTTCAAAAGTCAACCTCACAACCACGGGGAAGTGACTTCTGGAAAGTCTCCGGTCGATGCATTTTGTCCCACGGAATCCTAGAAGTTTCCACCTCCAGACAGCATTGTCACAAACGAATCATGACAACCCTAGAATAGGCCTTGCCTGCGGGGCGCGGCACCAACAGCTACGAACATGACATGAATCAACGGCAGCCCCAGCTTGGCAAACCCCGTAAGATGAATATTCTGCAGCCAGCCAACCATATTGAAGGTAATTGAGGTTCGCCTCGCCAAGACAAGACGACAAAGTCACCGTGGGAGCTTGAGTCTGAAGCTGGCTTTCGACCGGCCCCAGTCGTGGGTCTCCATAGCAGGGCCAAGCCGGGCTTGGTCCGGCACAGTCAAAACGCCGTAGGCGCACCGGCATCCAGGCGGACTCGGGGCTGCACAGCCTCAGAAACAGGAGCTCAGTGTTTGGTAGAAGCATAATGAGAGCGACTAGGTACTACACGCTATTTTGAGACTCTGCAGTTGAGCACGAATTTCGCCGATATATGTTCGTGCTCGGCCAGCAGAGTTGCAAACGAAAAATCATCACCAATCTTACATGTTCAGGAACATACACACACTGTTAAATAGTACGCATCGTCGCCCAGCTCGCCCATCTCTGCTGTCATCAAAGCCCTCAAATCTGTTCGCTCCGTTCGCAGTGTTCGATACCCTCAGCGTTCATCATGGCGATCGCACACACCGTCGCGAGCTCTGTTATGAGCTGTCAGCCAACAACTCTGTTGGCCATTGTTCTTGCGCTCGGTGCAGTCACATACTATTCCTTCTTCCGGAAGCCGAACCTGAACATGCCTGTTGAGATTCCGGATCCTGGCCCAGAGGGCGTGTTCAACACTTTGACGCGCATGTATGAAAAGGTGCGTCCCAATCCGTCGGCATCGTTTCCCTAAGAACATGAGTTCTGACCTGGAAACAGTACCCCGACACACCATTCGTCCTGAAGACATCAAGACCCATCGTCATTCTTCCTGGCAACCTCGTCGATGATGTGAAGAACATGCCCGAGGAAAAGGTGTCTTTGCATGCCGAAGTCAAGATTGACCATTCTATGGCCGTTACCAAGGTTGGCGGAGGCACCTACGGCACAGAGCTTCTTCCCACTGTCCGCATAGATCTTACCAGACACACCAACGGTGCCATCCCCGCCATCTTGGACGAGCTCCGCTTCGCGATGGACATCGAGCTCAATGACGTCGGCAGTGACAAGTGGTCCACCAAGGGACTTCACATGAGCGTTACCAAGATCTCAGCCCTCATGCTGTCGCGTATCTTCATCGGTCGCCCCATCAGCCGCAGGCCCGAATGGCTGCGTTCTTCTATCGGCTACACCATTGATCTGATGCGCGCCCGCCATGCGTTGAACAAGTACCCCTACTGGCTTCGTCTTTTCATTGGCAAGTACTTGCCCGAAGTCAAGCAGATGCAGTCTCACCTTGAGAGCGGCAAGAAGATTCTGATGCCGATTGTCGAGAACCTTGTCAAAGAAAGAGCAGCGATGCAAGATCCCAACACTTGGATGGACGAGAAGAAGCCTCTTCAACACTACATGTCGGATGAAGAGGCCCTCGAGTTCGATGATGCGCAGGGAACCTTCTGCTCATGGTTGCTGAAGTACACCATCATCCCGAAGGGTGCCAGTCATGAGGACATTGCTACATCGTTGGCTCTCAACCAGCTTGCTCGTAAGTCTACCTCAGAACCTCTGTACTGGAATAATACTGACTGGCGTGCTAGTCTCATGGGTCTCTATTCACAGCGTCAGCTACACAGTTACCCGCGCAATGTACGACTTGGCCACGAGGCCAGAGTACTTCGCCCCCCTACGCCAGGAGATCGAAGACGTCCTACAACAGGATGGCTTCACCATGGATGACAAGGGTCGGCGCATCATGGGCCGCACATCCTATGTCAAGCTCCGCAAGCTCGACTCCTTCCTCAAGGAGAGCATGCGTCTGTGCCCGAACAAGCTCGTCAACATGGCTCGCATTGTGCAGAGTCCCGTCACTCTTTCCACCGGCCACACCCTCCCTGCCGGCACTCGCATTGGTGTTCCAGTCTACCACGTCATGACCTCACCAAGCACCCAGCAGAGCTACGCAGAGGTTGCCGACCAGGCTCCTGCAAGCGAGTTTGACGGCTTCCGCTTCTACAAGCTGCGCCAGATGGATGGTAACGAGAACAAGTTCCACTACATCACGACAACATCCGATTACCTGGCCTGGGGCCTCGGCACCCACAGCTGTCCCGGCCGGTTCTTCAGCAGCACCGCTATCAAGGTCTTGTTTGTCGAGATGCTGCGCTTCTGGGACTTCAGGCTTGTAGGTGATGTTGATCGTAAGGGAGGCCCACCTGTCGGTCACAGGCTCAATGACTTCACTCTCACGACCGATGTCACTGTTCCTCTTGAGATCAAGCGCCGCGAGGGCGCCAACTAGCCTGGTTAGGAGATCTGCATCTGGATGCTTTGAGAAAGCGCTGTCTTAGGGGCGACGACCCTGGTAAATGACTTTGTTGTGTATCAATTTGGTGGAGCTTGGAAAGTGTATTTCTTCGGGGTTGAAGGAAGATAGCGGGCATCAGTATATGTAAAAGTTGAATGGAAACCTACTTGAAAACATTGTCCTCCAATTGCCATGAAGCTGCCTCCGTCGCAGAGATATTCGAAAGGTTCAGTAAACAGGCGCCCATGTTGACCAACAGAGTTTCTACTCGCATGATGTTTATGTCACAAACAAGACTCGGAGAGCCGATTCGGTGCAGTCCCTGATTGCCATATGTTCGGCGACGGTCGGGGTCGGCGATGTTCGGCGGTCATCAGCGGTAGACAAAGAATGCTTGCCTCGCGCGCATTCGCCTGTCAATGATCGTCTATGTACAACTTTACTTGTCTCCCAAGCAGTCAGGCAGTGATTTCAGAGACGCATCTAGCCAGAGGGTGCAGCCATTATCAGTTCGCATCTCGAAGCGAGAGACTAGAACTTCGTAAGGATTCTTTGAGAATCGAGACGCGAGCTCTTCGGCTGTTGGCATGACGCATCGAAGATTGTTTATCCGATTTTTCGGGTGTCTTGGCGCGGGCCTACGGTTCGGGCATGAGAAGCGTCTTTGTGTCCCGCCGTCGCATCATGTTCACATGCGGGAACCACGTAGGCTAGTCTCAAATATCCGTCCGCCTTCAGTGGTCTCGCTCCCTGATTCGTCATGTTGCGAGTGCGAGTGCGCCAACGAGTGCGGTCTACGCTACTTGCGAGCCAGCTAAAATAGGGCCCAAACTGTCGGGACGTCGATCGGGCTGGCCGTTCAATCATACGTGCCAGGATATCCGTAAAAACACATGGGGTGGCGCTCACCTTGCCCATCGCGAGATCCTCCACGTCCGAATGTGGTATAGTTTACGGCCGGTCGTAGACAAGGGGATTCCACAACCCGCACTCTTCGAATCCAGCCTCATGTTTAGATGGGGAGAGCCATGAGAGCCAAGTGCACTTGGCAGTCTCTAAACGTGGAAAAGGGTCAATATAAGCGAAAGAGAGGGATCCAGCCACTCGTAGATCATGGCCTGTTGTTCGTTAGGGAATAGCTTAGGATGTCTTAGATTAGATCCCGCTCCCGCCACGGAAATAGTTGGCAGGCAAGCAAGTTTCCAACGGATTACTCCTGTGTTTACGGCCGACCCCGCTGTTTCGTCTCGATAAGACATACGCATGCGGTCGTTTCTCCCTTCGACGTCCATCGTATCCTCCAATATTTAAGACTTCTCGAGACCCGCGATCTCAACGTCTTTCTTAGCAACGATCAGATTTGTCTCTTCCCAGTGTGATCCATACGACAGGCTTCAATCTCGAGAATCCGGCCCGACATGTCTGCAACAAAGCTTCCGAATGGACTCAGGACTTTCGGTCCGAAGGCCAACTGCACTCTCGAGCTCTGTCCTCTGGAAGCCAGTCTTCTGAAGTATCAGCCTTCCATACCTGCCAACAGTACCTTCATCGCTCTTTTCGCCCTCGCTATGATCATCCATAGTGTGATCGGGTTTCGGGCAAAGACGTGGGGGTTCACGGCGAGCGTCATTGGCGGATGTTTGGTGGAAATTGTCGGTTATGTTGGACGACTCATTCTGCATGACAACCCCTTTTCATTCGGCGGCTTCCTCATTCAGATCAGTAGGTGATGCAATTCCCAGCCCGCCGTATTTGTCTAACCATGAAATAGTTTGTATTACCGTCGCCCCTGTCTTCTTCTGTGCCGCCATCTACGTGATGCTTTCCAAAGTGTAAGCCTCCTTGCTGCACCACGTCAATAAATCCTCTGCTAACATGTGGGTAGGATCATCACTCTCGACCGATCGATATCCCGCTTCAACCCGCACCTCTTCTATTACGTCTTCATTCCTTGCGACATTATCTCCCTCATCCTACAAGCCACTGGCGGCGCGCTATCGAGCATTGCGAACGATAAGAGCCAGGTACAAAAGGGCGTCAACGTCTCCCTGGCAGGTCTTATCTTCCAAGTGGTGACTCTAGTGGTATTCTGCATATTGTTCGCGGATTATCTCTTTGCCGCCTACAGATCGGGTGCGCGCGAGCGAATCACCAAGCACATGAGCGTGTTCTTGGCGTTTCTGTTCGTGTCAACCATCCTGATTCTGGTTCGATGCTCCTACCGTATTGAGGAGTTGAAGGAAGGATATTTCAGCGTTCTCTTCCGGAACGAGCCGCTCTTCATCGGGCTCGAGTCATCGTAAGTGATCATAGACCCCAACCTTTCTTTGGTGCTGGAGCCTAACATCAATCAAGGGTCATGGTTATTGCAGTCTTCTGCCTCGTCATCGGAAATCCCGCAATCGGGTTTAAAGAAAACAACAAGAGAATGAGTACCATGTCTGCCACAACAGATGTCGAAAACTTCCACGCGCCGGAGAGGGGGATGACCATGGAAAGCGTTGCTACGGGAAAGTCTCCCGCGGAGGTCGCCAGAGTATGAGGTGGTGCTACGAAAAATATTTTGACTGTTTTTTGCGACCCCCGAAAGGCCGACCCACCAGTATTAGTGGGGTTTGAGATGGATCACGATGGATCCACGTCTTGTTCGGGGGTCGCAAAAAGACAGCAAAATTTGCATCTGGACTTTTTCCTTTCCTTGTGGGGCTGAAAGCAGTTCATCCAGTATCCATGGACCTCACAGGAGAATTATGCTGGGACGTTGATGCCTCTTGTGGTGTTTCTATTTGTTCTGTTCTCATACTAAGATACCATTTCCCTGCTTTATACAAACATGTAGCATATGATCTTAAGCCTTTGGGTTTTATCTCCTCCCGCCGGAGTTGACTTCAAGAGCGATATTGTCGCTTCTCAATAGTGTGTTCGGCGCTTAGGGGGCCTATCCTCCGGAAACCACCTCATGTCTGATCTTTCGGTTGCTTTAGTGTTTTCCGTGGCGATTATGCATGGGGCAATCACCTCTGGACTTGGAAACAATAGCCGGCGTTTCGTGGCGTTTCGCATACGTTCAGAGATCGTGGTTCAATTTGACCATGGTAAGGTAGCGATGCTACCTACCCTTCTTCCGTTAACTTCTTTTACATAGTTTTACGTCTGTGAGCACACCTTTTAGACTGCAGCATGACTCTGAGGGGAAGATATGCGAGGGCCAGGATGGCCTTGACGTCTAGGCCTCACAGAGAAACCTCTATGACCATCCATGGTGGCGAGGCTACTCGTGAGTGTGTGGGTGTGAGTGTTTGTGTCAGTGTGCTGTATTTCACGCCGGTGCTTCCCTATTTACATAGGGCAAAGGGCGTCCAGCCGTTAGACGAATCTCGTGTGGACGAGTTCAGGTGAATCCGGCAAGTAGCCAGGCATGCGGCCAAAGCTGCTGAAGTCAGTGCGAGGACGTCTCCTTTCGCTTTCCAGCCAACGACCTGTTCCATCGCTGGTCTCGTTGCTGACCTCGCACTTTGGCTCTGCAATAGAGCGCACCTTGCTTCTCCTTCTCATGTAGCAAAATGTTAAGGCGATTGAGATGGACATAAGCGCGAGAGCCGAGAACACGAAAATTACAACGATGAGTCGCATTTTTTGGCTCCAGTCGCTCCGGGCATTTCCGAGTTGTTGGACAAGGTTTTTGTACTTCTCCTCCCAAATGTTGGACATGGTGTCTGGGATGGTGGCGATGTTTTCCATCTTGGAATGTGGATTGATATTCTTGACTTTGAAGATTTGAGATCTTGAGATACTGTTTGTTGGGTGAGGATGTGCTGCTACGGGAGGAAAATACGCAGCAGTTGGGGTGCACAGAGCGATGATAAGTGATATCGCAACTGTACCTCCGAAAGCGAATGAGAGTTCATCGCTTGAAAGTTCACAGTCACTGGAAAGTCGAGCTTTTTGGTAACAGGGGTCCACAAATTCGTGTCTTACTCTTCCTTTCTCCGAAGGCAATGGTAAGAAAGCCCAACCTCCGACGTGACCAGCTCGCACCAAATGCAATATTCTACAAGATAGAACATAGTGGCCGTTGTGCCAATTCTTCATTGACAGATCATATGATGCAGAGGGTATTCACTCTCAATACGCACTTCAGGCTGCCAGATTGCTCAATGTATTTATACAATAGTAACGTTAAAATGGTACGTGCTAGATAGCACAGCTGGACCCCTGAGGGCCAGCATTGAAGAATCGACCAATTCACACTAATCGGCAAGCTCTTCTCTGTAGCTTCAGGCAGGCCTAATATTATGTCAGTACACAGAGACGCACAGCTGTACATGATGGAAAACTCACAATCTGAAGCCCCCAGTCCTTTGCTGGAACATGCCCGTTGGATCAACCTCCGCTCGAACCTTTTGAGCGAGCTCTCGCTTCTCTGGCTTCAATCTCCCCCAGTAGTCCTGTCGGAAGTAGCCGTCGTTCATGAAGAGTGGCCTGTAGATGTCCGGAAGGGTACCGTCCGCAATGAAGCCATCCACCCGAGTCTTCATGCCGGAGTATAGGTCAACCATGGTCTTGTCAATCGTGGCGTCATCAAGCTGTGAAACGTAGGAGTAATCGAACTCAAAGATGATTCTGTCGACATCGTCATCAAGGTCCAAGAGATCGCCGCCATTCTCACGTGCGATGCGAGGCAGGGACTTTGGAATAGGCTGGAAGGCAATGGATGCAATCATGCCGAATACGCCGGCCTTCGCAGATGACGTGTTGTACCAGTGGTCGTAGTACGAACGCATCACCTTCGCACCGTCGGCAGCGGAGGGAAGCGGGGTCGTCTCGGTCGCGATGGTGTAGACGCTGCCCTTCAGGACGAACTGGTTGTTGGATGTCAGAAGGTCCGTGTAGGATCGGGACTTGCAGCTGTTAATGGTCGGGCCGATGTCGAGGAACTCCTTGAAAACGTTGGCGGGAGGTTCGGGGCCGTCGTAGAAGAGGAACAGAATCCAGATGTCGACAAGGTTCAACACGGTAAGCTCGGAGGTGGCGATGATGGCTGCCTTCGGGTCGTCGTAGTTCTCAGTGAAGTTGCGAATGGCTGCGAGGATCTTGTCGGTCTTGTCGGCACCGAAGACCAAGTTACCGCCCCAAATCTAGTGTGGTGTCAGACCGTACCAATTCCCAAGTCCCAGCTGATGAGTGTGTCCCTACCTGACCGATGGGATGAGCTTGCAACACGTATCGGGTTACGATACCGAACGCATTGCCGCCACCCTTGATAGCAGCAAGAAGGTCGGGGTTCGTCGTGTTCGATGCGGTGACAATCGTTCCGTTGGCCAGAACCATCTCGACCGACACAATGTTGTTTGATGCCCAACCATACTGAGTGCTCAGGAAGCTGAGTCCGCCTAAACCAAATCAAAATCAGCATCAATCCTCGTTCAATGTCCTCAGACTTTCCGTCGTACCTCCAAGCAAGTATCCACCGACGCCAACGTTTCCGATGCGGCCGCCGACGACTGTAACTCCGGTCCCGTCGAGAGCGGCGTGGACATCCTCCCACTTGTTTCCAGGCCCCACACTAACGGTGTTGCTCGCCTTGTCGTAGATGACCTGCTTAAGTCCCTTGGTGGAGATGAGCGGGCCATCCTTCACACTGGCATAGTAGTTATTGGGGTTGTGTCCTCCTGACTTGACGGCAAAAGTCTCGTTGTTGGTTCCCAAAACCTTGACGATGGCGGAGACCTCTTCGGCACTGGTGGGGACCAAGATGCATCCAGGTTTAAGGTTACCGCAAGCCGTGGACCTATTTCCACCTCCCGTCAGAACAAACAGAAATCAGAAACCAGAAACAGTGTTGACCTACCAGTAGTTCAGCTGTTCTGAGGTGTATCCAATGTCGAGTCCCTGAAACTTCTGGATGCTAGTGCCGGTTGAGACTTGGCTGCATGTTGCGGATTCAGCCCTGACGGCCGCCAGGAGGCCCAAGAAAATCCCCAGGGTACGGGAAAGGGTGATTCCAACCATGACGGGCAAGTTGTCAACGAAAGCGAGACCCTCCAGGAAACCCGCTCAGAAAGCAAAAACCCGCTTCCCAAAGAATTGTCATCCCATGGGTGGTCTTATATTTCAAACATTTGAGATCCCATCAGATCAACGTGGGTGACATGAGCATCAGCGCGAAATATTGGACACGTCGGGGCCTGCATTGCAACCTTGCTCCACAAGCGAGGGCTGAATTAGGAAACAGGTTCGCTACCGGCCGATAAGCCCATGCATCGTGGGCCGTGGGCGGAGCAACTTCACAGCCAACTTTTTTTCTTTTCTTCCTTACTTCGTCCTTTCTCGAATGGAAGCTTTCGTTTAATTTCGTAAGCTCGGCTGTGGCTTTCTGACGGCTCGTAACGCTCGGATATTGAAACAGTGGCAAGGTTGACGGTCTGTCTGTTGGCGCCATCCTTGTGCTATGACATCCCATTTGCCCTTTGACGTCTCTGTCAGCTGAAGTTCAGCTCCAAGCAAAAGAGGGCGCGGCCACATGGCGAACAGGGCCAATGACAGCACCGCCCCGGATTCTGCGTTGAGACATTGTGCATAGCCATGCTGCTGAGTGGTCGGGTTCAGATTGAGGCCAAGGACGGAGAGTTTGCAGGCCTTCCGCCTTCCATTAAAGGAGGCCATCGACAGGGGCGAGTCATGATAGCTAGCCGAAGTGCGGGTCTACTTTTTGGGCCCCCACGCCGACACATGCATCGTGCCTTGGGCTCCGAGGAATGAAGCCGTGGCATCATCGTGAAGATGGCAGCAGTGCAGCTTGGCTTGGGCTGCAATGTATGCGCGCTTTTCCGTCCATGTTTGTTGTTTGTCCTAGAAGCCAGGGGCAATGTTGAGATTCCCGGACAGAAATTTCCCACGCATATTGGTCAGTTAAAGGCCTCAAACGTGGCTCAACCATACCTGTCCATGTCCGGGTCCGCAAGAAAGTCACGAGACGGCACCAGTTCCCTGTTCTCCCGTAACATTCCCCCGACTCGAGTGCCATTGCCCCGTCCGTGATATCGGAGATACCACCGCGTGTTCCACGGAGGTGAGAAACCCATGGCACAAGAAAACTTGACCGTCTTTGCTTGCGGGCATGTTGCACACGATCTGCCGAGGGCAAGCAAACATGAAAACACAAACAGAAAGAAAAGCCCGAGAATGTCTCGGATTCATCTCGCGATCGGACTCGTCGGGCGAAATAGCCTACAGACGATCATCTCTTTCCGCCCTGAACTTGTGGATCTGCAAAGTTTCCACGTTGGCCGACCGTCGATCCCACTAACGGTCGCGGGGCCGCTGCGGGACCGTCGGCGTTCTCGCCTGCCGCTGACTGGTTTCCCGGGGTCGGTGACTCGGCTGGCAGACTTTGGCCTCAAAAGCTCCAAATCAAGTTGCGGAGGGAGATGAATCGGCCCCATTCAGACGCGCGTGGCTATCAAAAGAGACGCAACCGAGCCACGACTAGTATCCGTGTCTATGATAAGATTAAGCCGTGCACATCTGTTTTGGCGGCGAGAGTTTCCCTTTTTTGGAAGTGGATGGTTCAAGTATCCGTAAGCTGTCCAAAAGAGATGTGGTGGAGACGTACAATGATCTGGCGCGAACAAGCCGGTTGTGACAGTCCCGGAGCGTCGCCGTTTTCGAGTTCAGTGGGAATGCGGCCCATCCCATTGACAAAGACGGATTAACAGTAATTAAGCATAAATGAATACCCGCATATTTATATGCATAGATATGTACGGGTACTTATTCTTTCCGGGCTTGACTGAATCCACGCTGCCTAGCCTATTCTTTCAGTGGCATCCATAGTAGTGCATTCGCACCGTCACATCCACTGCACCGATCCCGACATGCAAGATCCTACGTCTTCCCCAGGTTGAGGCTGAAAAAGCCAAAGTGGGCCGGGTCGCACAGAACAATAACATTGAAACTCGACCAACATAGAAGTCATGGTAACACAGATTCAGGCTGCCGAGGCAGACTCTCTCTCTGAGACGGTACTCGTGTACACCGTGATCGGGGTAAAAGGTGCCGACAGAGGACAGCGGTTGATGCAAGTTCTGACCCATCAGAAACCATTCGACCCATACGGACACTGGTGGACTGGAACGATAACCCGTTGGTAAATACCACATTCATCGCGATGCGAATGCTCCACCCATTCTATCAAGAGTGTGATCCTCCCTTCGGCCAACCAAACTGGCGGTGTGATCTTCTTCTGTTGGTTCTATCGGGAGACGGGCGGTCCTCCGATGGCCAGTGGAGCCTGTCAAGCCCAAATCCAGCCGTTTGCAGCATTTCGGCTGGAACGCGCCGCAATGAAACTCACCTTTCAGTGCAGGTCGTTGTACCTCGCCGCAATCGTCACCCCATTTTTAGCAGTCTTCATCCTATCATGCTCGGGAAAAACCCAGGCACCGCAAATACCGACCAATAAGCATTCATCGTCGGTTCGGGCTCTTGGCTGTTGGTGCAAGTTGAGCGGGAACCTCGTGAACAAGTACCTGTAGCTTTGCGGTAGGCATATTTAAGCTCTGTACAACGTCAGAAGTACAATCTGTTGCGGGTAGGTGATGTTGAGAGGAAAAGAGAGAGACGCAAGATGGGACAGTTGTGCGTGGGATCTGGAACCCTGCTCTGGTCCTACAGCGTGTACGCAATTAAGAGCCGTCGTCGCCGCCACATTACTTGGGTTTCCGCTAGTCCTCTCCCCCACCATTAGTTTTCTTCTCGCGCCTTCTTCGTCCTTGCATTCAATCGGGTGTTGATTTGCCTCATCCCGCTTGCGCCCAGTGAGCTGTGCGTCGCTGTTGAACAATGTGAATTTGACTTTTGATACCACACTTACAACATTCCTTCATTGCGTCTGTAATCCCATCCATCAACTACACCGTGCGATCATGCAGACCTCAGACCTGCAGGATGTAGATGGGCCAGACCCTGACTTTGTAAGCCTCTAGGTGCGCAGCGCGACGATATTGAAATGTGTAATTGACGTGAACACGCGCAGAATACTGAAGTGGACGAAGCGCTGGGTGTAGAAGACGTCAGTATTCTTCTCTTGGACTGACTCTGTGTTGCGAATGCATCCACCGAAATGGGGAAATTGTCGTTAACATTTCTGCTCGGGCTCCAGGACTTTGAGAGAGCGTCGCTGTATTCTGTTAAGTCGGAAATCAAGAAGTTCCAGTTTGAGAATGGCAGGACTTACCATTCCATGAGTGAAGGGAGTGCGTCTTCACTTGCTTCAATATAAGTCTGCTTCGCTAATGCTTGATAGAGTATAACTACCCAAACAATGATGTAAGTAATTACTTTTCGGAAACCTGATCGTAACCAAGACACTAATTGGTGTGATCAGGAAGAGAATAGCCGTCTAGGTATGCCTTCCGAGCCCCGTGGTTCAATGTCAATGTTCTGATGAAAACAGAGTTGCAGCATCGCATCTGGAACCTTACACTTGACGGTGAACTAGCGCTATGTCCAGCACATAAGACGGCCAAGAACGTCTTGGATATGGGTACTGGAACTGGTATATGGGCCATCGACTACGGTAAGTTCCTTTCTAATACCAATTACTACTTGTTTAGAGGGTCTGCGATGTCTTTCATCAAGAGTATTAGTATACTGACAAGCTCATTACAGCGGACGCCTTCCCATCTGCACAGGTTCTAATCGTCTGCGGTACGTAAACAGTGCCTTTAGCTAACCTACAAGTAGGTCATTGGCGTGGACCTAAGTCCGATCCAACCAGAATGGTAAGCATACTCTTACACACGTCCACGAAGTTTGAAGCAATGATCTCATTGAAGCTGTCCAGGGTACCCAACAATTGCAGCTTCGAGATTGATGATCTGGAGAAGAGGTGGGCCTGGTCAAAACCGTTCGACTTCATCTTCTGCCGGACCATGGAAGGGTCCTTCTCGCACCCGGTCAGCATCATCCATAAGATTTATGAGTGAGTGAACCCCAGCAGAACTTCAACGCATTTATCCACCAGCACGATCAGAGCTTTGGAACCCGGCGGCTGGTTCGAAGCGGGAGGTTTCGTGCTTCCAATCGGCTGCATCGACAACACCTTCTTCGAGTCCCCGGCTCTCATGCGCTGGCACGAAACCATGTACGATGCCGGCAATGCCATCGGCCGTTCCATCGAGAGCCCATCGAAGTATGTGGACGCCATTCGCACCGCCGGCTTCGTTGACGTCACTGTAAAGAGGTTCGCCTGGCCGCTCAACTCATGGCCCAAAGAGAAGAATCTCAAGGAGATTGGTATGCTGCATTACGTCAACCTCGACTTGGCACTAGAGGGGCTGTCCCTGGGTTTGTTTACACGCGCCCTTGGCTGGACACGACAAGAGGTTTTGGACCTCTGTGCGGAAGCGCGTATGGACTTGAAGAACAGGAAGATCCACGCATATTGGAATGTGTAAGTCTACCTATCTATTTTCCAACTACTTTTTCTCAGAATAGGTGTGTTGAAATGTAGTCGCTCGATCCTTTGCGGAACAAATAAGCATCTCGTTACTAACCTTTGCAGGCAAGTTGTGTATGGTAGGAAGCCAGGAAGGGCGTAGAGCATGGATAGTTAGAAGGTTGGACTTCATCCCTAAAGACACACTTGCTAACCCAAAGGTTGCAATGTAAGTACATAGATGTACATAAGAGTTCTATTACACAAGTTCTAGTTTACATAGGGGAAGAGGGCACTATTTCCATCGTCTAAATGGGTGTGCTTCTGTGTTGAAGACAAATTCATCAAGACTCACGAGTCCCGGCTCGCTGAAGATGAGGTAGAAGTACTTTAGCGTCTCGCCCATCCAAAACGACTCCATGGAGTCGCTCGCCGGCGGCTTTCCATCCGCCGTCACATCCCACACCGCAGTGTTGGCGAGATCGGTGCTCGTCGCGTTGTCGATAGACGTGAACATGTCCCATGCGGATTCAAGAAGCGCCGCATCGCCGCTGGTGCGGTACATCACAAAGACGCTCTCAATGGCCTCGGGGCGGAGGATGTACCGCCGGTCCGGCACCTCGGAGAACCCCTTGACCAGCCTCTCATCCTTGATGATCTGCTCGACGTCGTCCCCCTTGTCGTTGCGCTGCTTGACGTGCTTCTTCCACAGGGACTCGTCCCACGCGCACTCTTCCTTGGAGGGGCAGGGGACCATGTAGAACGTCTCAGGCATGATGCCGTGTGGGAAGACTTTGTAAGCGTAAATGCACCCGTCCACGAGCTTCCTCGCGACGTCAATCTCGGACGCGCGGCCGTAGAGCTTGCTGCCGAGCGCAAAGAGGCCGCCGAGGAAGCAGACGAGATGCTGGCCTTGGGGCTCCAGCTCCACACCGGAGTCGCGGGCGTGCGCCTGGCCCGCGATGAGGATGTCGTCGTTCGCCGGCGTCATGGGCCGGAAGAGGTTGTGGGTGATCATGGGCTCGACAGCGGTTTCCCACATGGTGCGGTACATCTCGCTGCGGCCGCCGACGAGGGCGGACATCTTGGGGAAGTACTCGTAGAGGGAGTCCGCCATCGCGCCGAGGGTGTAGTCGTCGCCTTCGTAGAAGATCTTCTTCTCTGGATTGACGACCAAGGGGAATAGCCCCGGAATCTTGGTCTTGTTCTGCTGCGCCTCAAAGATTTCCATGATTCGCTGTGTTGCGTCCCACCATTTCGGGTCGCCGGTCAAGATAGAAAGGCGGGTGAACTCCATGCACAACGACCCAATTTCAGCCACGAGCTCGCCATTCGGCGTGGACTGCTCCTTGCCGTCGATGGCGTCCTTAATCTTCCAGCGCGTGATAGGCATCCTGTTTGGCGTATCGAAGGCCTTGTAGAGCATCTCGCCGACCTCAACGGCCTTGCGGAGGAGCCGCACGTCGTTGCTGAGGTCAAAGGCGGAGAGGAAGCCACCCAGGTAGCGGATGGTAGTCTCAAAGACATTGACCTCTTGGAGGTCCGTCATCGTGAAGTTGATTGTCTCGGCGGCGGCAACGGCATCAGCGAATTCGTCCTTCATTCCCATGATCCAGAGCGTGTCGAGGGAGTCAACGAGAGTGGCGGCCCAGCCGCCAAAGGTGTTGCGGCGCGAGCCCGACACCGGGGTGAGTTCGTCGGAGAGCCATGCGTGCGCCTTGTACGAAGCCCAAGCCTTGGAAAATGCTGCTTTTACGGTCTGTTGACGCTCTTCACGAACGCGGCGGTGGTCGCTTGATTCGTGGGGGAAAGTCGCCTGGACCTGGGGGAAGCGGACGGATGGTGATGTTGGGAGGGGACGGAGCGGCTGCGGGGCCGGGTTGTGCACCGTGACGGTCTTCCAAAAGTAGGAATCTGATGATTCTGTCTTCCAGTCTATTGGTGTTGGCAGCTGGGCTGAGGATCTGAGGCTGGGGATGCCGCCGTCTGTGTGCCAGAGGAGTAGGAGAATGATGGAGACCGGCAGGCCGATGAGGACGATGCCTGGCATTTTGCGCCTTGCGAGGAGCATCCTTACTCGGAGGATGAAACGAAAAGTAAAGAGTGTGTTTGGTTCAAGACGTTCGAGCCGAGCGGCCAGGCCGGATTTCTGTCCTTATCAACCCTTCCGGTCGGTGTTGTGTCTTATTTTTGGAGCAGGAAAACGGAGAGGAGCGAAGGTTGGGGGCTCGGCGCTTAAGGTTCGGGGTGACGGGGAAGTTGGGGGAAGACGCCGGCTTGAGCCACCCTTGCCTCATGACGGTTGGTTTGCAACTCTGGACAGGACCCCTGCGGGAATAGCCTTGGCGGGGGAACATCACTGGCTTAATGGGGAGGCGGTGGCATGAGACGAGGCTCGGACCCTGGTCTGTTAAGATCGTTCCTGGTCTTTTGCCCGGTGCTGGGCGCGGAACCAACGGCTGTGTTAGTGTTGGATACATTGTCTTTTTCGGGAAGGCGCGTTGGCGTTTGCTCAGGGGCAGGCCAATTCCGTTTCGTCGTCATGATTGGAGCTGGTGCCGTTGTGCCGACTTAAGAGAACCGTGTACTTGTCACAAACTCTCTTTGCCTGACCAGTTTACGTGAGACGAACTCGGCATTCACCTGATGTACTTCGAGCTGTCGTTCCCAGTAGACTCGAGGCTGCAGGCGAGAAGAACAAAAAAGAAGCATAAATTAAGGTGTCACCTCCTCCGCCCGATCGATTGCAAACGCGCTCCAACCGCCGGCCCAATTTCGTCTACATGCAAGTTAACGCCCGAACCATATCCTCGGGACGGACCGCTGGCTTCAATTGGTCTTCAGCCGTATTAGCCCCATCGTGTTGACATGGATACTGTCTTGGCTGGCCTATCACAGGGTCGGAATCGTATCCGTTGCGCCTACAACCAACGACAGTTATTTTATACCAGATTGCACTGTATTTGGCTGGAAAATAGACAGTGCGAACGAGCAGTCTGGCGAGAAATTGTTTGTGACTTGATCGTTCAGTCAAGATCCAGCAGGTGACCGTGGTGGGTTGAGCAGTCACACAGTTGGTTGCGTGGTGCGACTAGGTCAATGGTCCCATCCGCACCAACAGCCCCGACGCAAGGGAAAGATGCTCATAAGCTAGTCATGTCTTTGTGAGGGAGTTGACTTCCGTGCCATCGATTCCCTCTGCAATTTTTCTTCCCAACTCCGGCAGTTCATGGTATTTGCTACTCGTTGAATCAGAGTCTAGGCCCGGGAGTTCTGGACTTCTTGATTCCTCAAGATGATTTCCGTCATTTTGCTATCTAACATCTTAATCCTTTCATTATCATCTGTTTTTATCGAGGCTGCCTGCTATTATCCCAACGGTAGCATTGCCCCCAACGATACACCATGTCGAGACGATACAGCCGAGTCAACTTGCTGCGGGCAGGGTTACGCTTGCCTTTCTAACGGCATGTGCCAGGCAACAGGCTCAGAGTTGCAAAAGGATGGTGCCACGGAACTCGTGAGAGGAGCCTGCACCGACAGGTCGTGGCGAAGTTCAAGCTGCCCGTTGTTCTGCATCAATCCAGAGACCGACAATGTTGGAGGAGGGATAGGCGTTGCCAAGTGCCAAGGTACGACGCAAGAGTTGTATTATTGCATCAACTCGGTCCAAGATCAGGTCAACTGCACCGCCAAACAGAACGTCTTGTTCTTTCAGCGTAAGTTCCATTGCTATTTCTGCATGTCGAGGTTGACGTGTCTCTTGATTATTGTTGACCCGGTTGACGCATCCCGTAGAATCTGCAACCGCAATCACAACCATCGGTGTCGAGGCGACAACTTCGGTAGCGTCCACAACAACACCATCCGAACTCAGTGCATCGGCATCAACATCTGCAGTAACCTCAGCCGCCACAATAGACCCGTCGAGAGTACCGAGCCAGAACCCCATAATCACAAGCAGTGCCGCGCAGAGCCCGACAAATAGCCCAACAAACCAGCCAGACGCAGAGAGCGACCGCGGCGTGACGATTGGGGCGGCCGTGGGCGCATCAATCGGCGGCCTAGCACTCGGGGCTTCTGGTGTGTGGCTGTTCTTTTTCTTGCGTCGACGGAGGCGGGCCAGAGAACAAACCGTCGGAGACAGGGCTCCTTCGTATGCTCCTTCATACGCTCCTCAATACCAAAGCCCTCCACCGCATCAAGTCTATGAAGCACCAGTCGAGTGGAAGCCACCCGTCAGTCACAACCAACATTTTAGCCCGCAAGAGCTGCCGGCATGGGAGCACAACAGGAGGTGATCAAGGCGTATATGAAGTAGCAATTTAGATTGTCACTTTATAGACTGTTTCTTGATGACCACACACTCGCCATCTTACTGTTTTGAAGTTTTGGTATTTGGACGGGTGTTGGCTGCCTGAGTGGACTGGGTGGATGGTAATTATGTGCAACAATGATGACGACCATGATGACAGAAGAGTCGAAGACGATAGCAGAAGCAATAGCCACAGAGACATCAGTAGATGTTTGTTAAGCGGGGATGATCAATATTCTTCTGCCTGTCAACGAGCTCCTGCTGAAAGACGCAAAGTCTGGGCGGTGTTGAGACAGGTTCTGAAGGAATGTTGACCATCAAGCGCTTTTATTTTATATACCTATTAGATATCCGACATGTTCAACTGTTTTCTCGACATAATCCTTCGTACAAATGTCCATGTGGTCATATAAGCCCCTATATTACCAACCCCGGTCCTGCCCAATGAGAATGGAACATGAGAATACTCGCAAATCAGATTGCACCTCGGTGAGACCTGAGATCTTCGGTAATTTTTCTGCGGCCCGACAACCATCCCGGCAACGCCCAGCACTGAGTAAGCACCTTGGTCCTCGTTTCCCGTGGCTTATCGTTTTGTCTTCACCTCCGTCCTATGTGATTACTGCGTCGCGTAATCTACGCCGTTGAAGACTCAAAGCAATTCCATAAATAGTGAAAGTTCAAGATGCTGGCAGCATTTGGCCACATACGCTGTGGCGCATACTCGAGACATGTTTCCGCGCTGAAGCCCCGCAGGCGCTGGGCTACCCCTAACCTCCTTGGGCCATCTCGATATCGAGCCTTCAGCTCCTCATTCAAGCCTATCCCTCCAGAAGGGTCGTGGGATAGTCATGTCCACATCATCGACCCCATCAGATATCCGTTCGCCGCTAGCATCAAGCCGCCTAAAGAAGCGACGATGCGCCAAGCACTCGAGAACGCTGACCTCCTCGGGTTGCCGAACATGGTCTTTGTCCAATTATCAACGTACGGCAACGATAATACGTGGGTGCTTGAGTCCCTCAAGCATACAGGGCCGGCCAGGGGGCGTGGTGTCGTCGCTTTTGACCCGGAGCGTGTCGACCTTCAGACTCTCAAAGGGTGGCATGACCTTGGTGTCCGAGGTGTTCGAGTCAACCTCAGGTCTTCCAAGACTGTTCTCTCAAAGACCGAGATCCAGAACGTGCTACGCAAGTACGCCGAAAAGCTTCGGCCTTTGGAAACATGGTCAATCGGATTATACGCCGACATGAAGGTCCTTGATCACGTACAGCCCTTGATCCCCGAACTCCAGGTGAAGGTTGTCCTTGAGCACTTCGGCTCTCCAGCATTCCTGCCACTGGACCCGTCGAAGCAGCCAGGCTGGGATGCGTTGTGTCGCATGATGGAAGACCCTAGTGTCTTCGTCAAAATATCCGCTCCGTATCTGTTTTCTGCAGATGCAGACTTCTCCAACTTGGAGTCGTTGGCAAAGGCGCTTTTCCACATGCGCAACGGCGCAGGAGTTGTCTTCGGTTCGGACTGGCCTCACACAAAATCGCGGGGATGGGATGCGAAGGCCTTTGTGGAAAAGGTGGTGGAGTGGTGCGATGAGAATGAGGAGCTACGGGAGAAGCTTTTTCGAGGTAACGCGCGAGAGCTATGGGACATCGAATGATGCCGCTTCAAGATTTTAGGCACGAGGCAAGCTTATGAGGTTCAATTGTCTTCATTCATGAAGGGAAAAGCAGATACACAAGTCAAGCGTAAAGACAAACTTTCCTTCGTTGTCTGTTTTCCGAGTATCGACTACGAGCTTTGCTATCGGGGAAGATATTCCTTGCTATCCGAGCGGGTAGCGGGCATACCAAGACGTTAATGTGAACGACAGGGACGATGGGAGTAGTAGAATTGTTAAGATAAAACAAAATCCTTGACTTAATGTAGGTATTTCTCCTCCTGATTAACTGAATTCATCCGCCCGAAAAGCAAGACTGTCGATTATCCATAAATGGTTCATAAATGAGACTTAACGAATATGATATCCATTCTGCTGCTCATCTTAAAGCTCCTCTCTCGTCTCATCCAGCTTCTCACCAGGCCAAAGACACTGCCACTCACTTCCATCCCACACGCCCTCCCTCGGAAACATACAAACCCTCCTAATCTCTTTCCCAAACACTTTCCTCCCGTCCTCCTCGTCGATCGTCCTCGCCTCGAGATCTTGTGGCGGAACCCCCTCTTCCACCCACCTCCGCAACCTCTCCATCGCATCCCACGGATACGGCCCGCCGTAGAGCGGACTACAATGGTTCATCCCCGGAACCTCAAAATACCTCCAGTACTCCTCAATATCAACCCCGCGACTCTCCTCAAGCTTCTTCGCCCGTTCGTAAAACGCCCTCGCCGCCAGCACCATCACCGTCTGGTCCGCCATCCCATGCCACATCAACATCTTCCCCCCGCGCTGCCTGAACCTCCGCAAGTCGTGCGACGTCCCAATCGCCGACGTGAACTCCTCCACGCCCTGCCTAAACACATCTCTAAACTCCTCCATCGTCATATTCCCCACGTCAAACTGGGCATCCTTCTTGACGAAGTACTTAATCCAATCTTCAGCAACCTCAAACGGCTCCCCTTCACACTCCCCGTCGTCATCACACTTCACATTCATCAACCCAAGCAGTCCCGCCAGCGGCGCCCCAGGAACATACCCATACCCGCCCTCCACAATCCTCCCCTCCTCGTCCTCCAGCCCCCTCATCACCATCCGCAGAACTTCCACCGTCCGCCCGTCAACCCGTCCCTTCTCATCACCACACTCAAAACCCCGTCCCTCCAACGCCTCAAAATCAACCTCGCACTCCCCCAACCTCCCAATAATCCCATCCACAACACCATCCGCGGCATCACACCCCTCCACCACCCCCCTCACAACCTCCCTCATCTCACACTCGCCCGGCCACCACCCCATCTCCGCCATCACAACCTGCGGCCGCATCATCCCTCCCACAACAGCAGGAAAGTCCACCGCGGGGCACATACTCAACACACCATCCCACCCCCCCTCATCCCTCGCCGCCAGCACAACTCCCTGCCTTCCCCCCGTCGAACACCCAGCAAAATACCTCCTCGCCTCTCTCTCCCCATAAAACTCCTTCACAATCCTCCCCCCAACGTCTCCCATCTCGCCCACCCCACGATACGCAAACTCCACAAACCGCTCCCAATCCAAATTCCCCCTCCCCTTCAGCGCCCACTCTTTGACCGGCACCCCCTTCCAATGCCCCCCATCCGTCGCCGCAACAGCATACCCTTCCTGTACCCCAGCAGCCATAAAATCCCCATCAACATCCCCCGCCACGAACCCACCTCCTCCAACGCCCAGCAACCTCCCGTTCCACGCCTGCTGTTCCAGCGGGAGCCAGACGTGCACACTGACAATAAAGTCGTACCCAGGATGGACGTACGAGACCGTGACGTTGCAGAACGGCGCTACGCCGGACGGGGGGACAGACACGGCCGCGTCGGGCATCCAGCCCGGGTGTCCGGTGTAGTTCCGCACGACGGCGGCGGTGGTGCGGACGTGAGATGCGCCGGGGAGACGCGGGAAGGTGAATTTGGAGGGGTGGCATTGTGAGATACCGGCAACGGCGGCGGTCGAGGCGATGGAGAGGGTGAGGAGTGACAGGATAAGGGCAGCGAATCTTCGAGATATGTCCATTGTAGCGGAAACATCAAAATTGAACACTCCAAGTCAGCGATAGAAAAGAATGGATTCGAGGAATTATCCAGACATGTTGACCTAATTCTAGGAATATCTGCCCGCCAGCACAATCCTCACCGCCTTCCCACCCCCCGCGACATCTCACATCAGCGACACATTCCTCGCCAACCCGCACATCCCATCACAATCTGCATCAACCCAGCACCAAAAGCGCTTCCTGAAACATAGCGCTTACACCTCCAAAATCCCCCTTCCGTTGCCCCCGCGTCCCCGGCGCTCTCGGCCCAAACCCCAGACCAACACTTGAACCCCGAAAGGCCCCACAAACGGCGCGGCGGGCGGGGGGTAGAACCACGCCGATCGGCGTTCCCAGCAAGCCGGATAACACCCGTGGACCCCTCATCCGCCACCAGTTGCAGCCGGGGCGTCAGCTAATCTAGCGCCTTAACCCCGCGACAATCTCTGGGATCGCCCAGACGCCAACGCCCTTGATTGGTTCCAGAACAAACCACTACCGCCGACGCCAACATCATCATGCATAAAGGCTGGCAGACCTCTGGCCATCTTCTTCAAGTCTAGCAGAACCCTTGGATCACAAGCAAATAAGTCTACCGATAAGCACTATGACGGCACGGAATACACCACAGTCACAGAAGCATGTGTCAAATGGAACCATTTCAAAGCATATGCGTCGTTATTCCTGCCAATTGTACGCCCTACAGACAGATGTATGCCGCCCTCATGCGATGGCCTCGGAACCATCCATCAACCACCAAAGAAAATAAAGTCTTGAGCATCATCCTGGTCTCGCAAACTAGAGGAAAACCAAGCTCGGGTATCTAGCCCACCTGTCCATCCTTCCAGTTCCCAGCCCAGCCAGGCTCGCAGGCGGACATGAGATGCCCGACTCCAACCGCCAGAAGAGCGACATATTACTATCCACCACCTCAGCATCCCATAATGAGTGGGTATCTCATTGATCGTGAGCAAGCGTTACGGGGAATCAAGAAAAGGCCAAACAGATAGCTCTAGATGAAACTGTAAAACTGAGAAACATTCGCAACCGGCCCCGAAACAAGACAGAAAGCGGACAAAAGTCCAGATATCAAGACAGACCATAACAGAAATAAGCGACAGAAACGGGGTGAGCTGAGAGATGCGGGCGGCGACGCCCCAACCAAAACATACCAAAGCAACGCTATGTAACAACGCCAACGGAGAAAAAGATGCAAATTGCCCACCAACCGGTAAAACGGGATATCATGAGTGAAAAGCGACCGTATATCGTGCAGAGTGTTCGATGCTCCTTGCCGACATGTAGATATGAAAAGGTCATCAGTCGTAGCGTATGTAAACCATGCCGTGGAGAATGGTAAGAGATTCGTGATATATGATAGTTGGCCGGCCTAGTAGGCCGCGGCGGTTGTGCCTTCGCTAGTGGCGACGGCAACCAAGGCCTCCAGACGCCTCAGGGGATCAGGGTTGCCAGTCCGATCGGCGCCCGGCTGCTGCTGCTGGGGTGGCTGCGGATCGGCCTGCCTGGCAGGGAAGCCGGTGAAATGGTTCATGTTGGGGTGTATCATTCTGTTGACGTGCGGACCACGGGGCTCATGGATAGGTGCCTCGGGTCGAGGGCCATGAACGTGGCTGTTGGTAGGTCCATGGTACCAACCATGTCGCTTGGTCTCTCTGGATGCGATTGAAGGCATCGACATGGTGTGGTGGTGGTTGCGAGTGAACGCGCTCGAGTTTGAGTACGACGGCGGTTCAACTTCAAACCGCACAGTCGGTGGGTTCAGCCGCACTTGCTCTGCCTGTGCCTGCACCGCCTGGTTCACCTCATTCGCCCACGCACCGGCGCTATCGCGAGGCGGCGTCGTGTTGGTGATGTCCAGTCTCGTGAGGCCTCGATGAAGCCCCATGTCCCACTGTGCGACGTTCCTTCGGCCGTCGGCAGCCGCATCGGATCCCGGAAGAAGTGCTGGTGGGTGAGCGGCTTCATCAACCATCATGGGAGACGGAATGCGCCTCGGCGGCGAAATCTGTCGGGATGGCAGCGGGTCAAAGGACTCAATACCAGGCAGTCGCAGGGTCTGCTGTTGGTTTGTCACATTGGCGATGGGCGGTGCCGGGTTTGGCTGGATCTGGCCGGGCGTCAAGACGTTGCTGAGGTGGCTGGTGTTCGTGTTGAAGTTCCTGGTATCAGGGTGCCAGGTGCGGCGGCGCCAGGCTTCATCAGCATTGGATGATGTCGAGTCCCGTCGGCCAGACCAGCCCGAAGTCGGTGTTGTGGGAGAGGCCAGATGGCTGCTTGCGGCCGGGGAGTAGGCACCGTTGTTGGAGGCGTTCACGGGGCCGCCGTACATGACCCGGTTGACCGGTCCTCCGTGAGGCGACTGGAAGGGGTTTGCACCCGAGGGAACGCTGAGACGACGTCCTGGAGTCCTGGAACCCGAAGAGTACATGCTCTGGGAACGAGAGTGGGAGGTGGTAGGAGACGCAATGCCAGACCATCGCGGACTGCTCTGCCCAGTCGTCGAAAACGTTGCGGAAGTTGGCGTGCCATACTCGGTCGGCGATACAGGGCGGTAGCCGTAAGGACCATCGCTTCGGTACGACTCAAGGGAAAGTCGAGACCGGGGGTCGGTGGCCATGACCAGGGGAGGGGGCCGCCTGCGAAGGTCGTCCCTCACACCACCAAAGGCAGGGCCGATGGAGCCGACGCTGGCGATGCTGGATGTCGACAGGGACTTGGAGTGTCCTCTTACCGGGCCAGATGCACTGCCGGCGATTGACGAGCGGGCTCTACCACCCTGCTGACGTACGCGCTCGGTGCGCATTTGCCTTTGGAATCGCGCGCCGGTGGCTGCCAGGGAGTCGATCGGGATGTCCTCGTTAACGTGCACCGTCTGTGCGTGTTGTCGCAGGTTGTCAAGCCGGGAGAACCGTCGCGAACAGTGGCACTGGAATGGTCTCTCGCCAGTGTGTTTCCTAAGTAGATCGATCAGCAACTAGTGCAACTAGAGGGTGGGGTTATTCTCGGTACCGAATGTGTCTCGCCAAATGCTCGCTTCTCGTGAAGCTCAGGTTGCAGGGTGGATAGTCGGTGCAGTAAAATCGCTGCGACTTCTTCTTCTTGCTGGACCTAGTACCGTCGGCATTGACGCTGTCATCGTCTGACCCTGCGCCATCCTCGCCAGCCTCGCCATCTGACTCGTCCATGTCGACGTCCTCGGAGTCTCTTGATTTCCTTGAATGCTGCGAGTTTGCTCTCGTGGGTGTCTTGACCTTTTCGGCACTCTCGGGGACCTGGACAGCCTGCGGAAATGGTGAGCTAGGCAGCGGCTTTTGTGATGCCAACCCGCCGCTGCCACTGCCAAAGGTGACCTTCGTTGGCGTCTTCACCTCCTCTGGAATAGTCTGCGGCGTCTGGGGGTGCGGTGCGGTGCTGGGTCTCGGGGTAGTGGGCGACGTCGTCATTTTGTCGTCAGCCTTGGCTTCAGCGGGAAGCGGCGAATTTACTGGTCTGAATGCGGCAGCCATTATGTGTATTGAGGAGCCTGCGTGAGCAAGCAGTATGGGCGGCGATTCGGTGGGATATCGCAACCGTCAAACAAGTGTGCACGCAAGCTTGCGAGGCTGGGAGACTACTCGAATACGCAGCGTGCGGAGAGAAGAGCCTGCGGAGGCGTGGTTGAGGGTTATTTCAGCCGAAGTTGTGCGGGCGGAGAAGGCTGGAGGGCGGAGGTGAGGGGGAGAAGAAGGAAAAAAAAAAAGGAGAATGAAAAAGGTTATATCAAGTCATTCAGGTATCTCCGGAAGCGAGGGGTTCTTCTTCCAAACTGTGGGCGGTGCTGACGACAGCTTAGGTTCGAGGAGCGACACACAAAGATGTCGTGAACCACAAAGGTGAAGAGGTAAAGGTGGACGAGTTGTGGTAGAAATGCGACGGCGAGTCGATAATGAATCCTGGGCCTGGGTGGGGTGGTTTGGTTTGCTGGACAAGGTGTAAGGCCGGTATGAGTACTCTTTACGGTACGGTCGGTAAAGGTAGCGTGGTTGAGTGGAGGACGAAGAGGAGAGAGACAAGTTGGTAGGGCGAGGGGCAGGCGGCTCTAGAAAAGGACTGCCAGGGGAGTGTGGCGATGAATGGTCGATGATGAAAGACGTGCCCTGATCTGACCCTGCTGGCTGCAGCAAAGTGGTTCCCAGCGGTTCTTCGCTGACTTTTCTTCCCCCTGCCTCTGGCTTTGCGCCTGCTTGCGTTCGTTCACGTCTAGCGGGACGTAGTGTCGAGAGCTGGGCGGAGTCTGTTCTGGGTAGGTTGGAGTAGCCAGCCAACCAGCCTCCTCTGAGGGGGGTGCGTATTGGGGGGATCCGGCGCACCAGGTCGGCGAATTTGGGTGGGAGCGTCTGTGGGCTATCGCAGAGCCAATGCAGTCCGTTCCAATGCCAACCAAGATCCGAGGTGACGGGTTCCCGGCCTTCTGGAGGAGCTCGATTTCAGGAGCAGGAGGAGGCGAAGATGCACAAAACGCTTTGCGTCTGTTCCGTTCCTGGTTCTGCGATTTCGAGAGTTGCCGGTTTTCAGTGCGTTTGTTGCGCTTGCTGGCCGATGATCGGTTGAATGCCGAGCGCAAGGCGGCGGAGCGCTGAACGTAGAGTTGTGGGGAAGGTATTCAGGTAGGTATTCAGAACCGTTGTGGTTGTTGCTGGGCCGATGTATGATCTGCCGGTCAAGAGAGCTCAAAGAGGTCGGCTCCGATAGAAGACGGAAAGGTGGACGAATGTCGAGGACCTGGAGAGGGAAAGAAAGAGGAAAAGCGTCGGCTGCGAGGTGCGAGGGAGGATTGGTAAGTAGTTGACGATGGCCGTTAATGGCACTCAAAGCGAGCAGAAGGGCAGGCGGTACGAGACGGCCTTGGGTGGACACAAGGGCGGGCGAGCAGGCCAGGTCCAGGGCCACAGTCAGGGCCAGGCGCCAGGGTCAGGGTCAGAACCAGGAGCTGGCGGCGGTAGTGGTGTCGGTGGAGTCGATTGGCGGGAGGTACAAGGGGAAGGGGTACAGACGGTACGGAGTACACTCCTGCACCATCAAAGTCGGACGGTTTGATTGTGGAATCCCAGTCAGCCGGGCGGTTGGGGGGCTCGCAGACTGAGACGGACTGACGATGGACGGGAGGCGATAATGTTCGGGATGGTGGGAAATGGGAGTGCTTGCGGTCCGTGAGCGGGAAGCCGAGGGCAGAGGGAAGCTGTCGACGCAGTCGGCGGCTTTCTGACGGACTCGTGGAAAACGGAAGAGGCGGTGGTGTCGGTTGGCGGTGGTGGTGGTGACCGTATCCATCCAGCGCCGCCGTAAAGTACCTTGCCTGGTGGGTTGGCTGGCTGGCTGGCTAGCGGGCACAGCAAGCGACGAGGCGTCTGCGAGGAGGAGGAGGAGAACGTGGTGACTCCAAAGCCGGGGCCAGGGGGGTGGTTGGCGAAGGTGACAGGGCGGCCAGGGCGGCCAGGGCGGCCAGGGCCAGACGTAAGGTACCGATTCTGGGCTGGGCTGACTGGATCAGGTCCGGCCAGGATGTATTCTCAGGTCCAGGAGATGTGATGTTCTGACTCCTGGATTAATGGCCGTCCGTGGGTTCGAGTATAGCCAGGCACACGGGATGAAAGGTCGAGGGACGGACGGCGATTGGCAGAAGGCTGGGGGTGGACGGTCGAGGTTGACGAGGTCAAAGTCAAAGGCGGTGGTGGTTAAATGGGGAACAGGCGTTCTGTGACTGTGACTGGCCGGGCACCCGAGGATGCGATGGAGGCTTCTGGTGGGTTGACTTGACTTCGAGCAGAGTCGCATGCTGATGCTTGTTGCTGACGGCGGATATTGTTGGTGCGGTGGTTTCCATCTGTCTGTCACTCTGCGCAAGGTGGCAGTGGGTTTCGGTCAAAAAGGCCATGGATCCAGATGTAGTGCAGTAGGGCAGACACAGAGTGACAGATACAGACAGCCAGACAGGGCCAGGGCCGACGACTGACTGCCAGTAACCTGTTGGCAGTGACTTTGCAACTTTCAGTTTGGGCAAGCCAAGCCCGCCAGGAACCTTGCTCTTCGTTCGCTGGCTGGCTTTTCCTTGTCTGTCTCGTGCCGTCGCTGGCGCCTTGTCTTGCTGTCCTGACTTGACTTGCGACCCTCCGCAGGGGTAGCAGCACTGAGCAGCAGGCGGAGACAAAAGACAGAGTTGGACGGATACGGACGCAGAGAGAACTCGGCAGGATGCATTCGGTGCCACGAAGCCTGCGTAGCTAGATCCCTGGGTCCCTGGGTCGGTCCCTGGGGATGGCTGTCTTGAAGCTGTTTGCTTGAGGAAGCAAAGTGGGCGCGAGCGACGGAAGATGGAGGGGCGATGACGGCAGCTGAAGTGTCACTGGGAGCTGTTTCCATGGACATCCGTGCTAGGAAAACATCGAGAAGGTGGTGGTGAGCGTGCGTGTCGGCGACGACGGCAGCCAGGACGGTGGTGGTGGTCGGTGTCCAGGCGAGGGACGGGAGGGGTGTTGGCTGTGCAGTGATGGTGGTGTTGGAGGTGACGAGGAACCTTCCATGGAGTTGACGTGCACTGGCGACGACAGCAGAGGAGAGGAGGGGGGCCCAAAGACATCCGACATGACCGGCGGAGACGGCATCGGGGAGGCGACGGCGACGGCGATAAGCACACGAGCGAGGACCGGGCAAATACGACGACATCGGGAACCTTCTGCTTCTTCTTTCCATCTCGGGCAGAGTTCATCTTAGGTCTATCAAATGACAGTCGCGAGGGGAAGCCGCAGGTTCCGCACCTGCCTCAACAACATCCCGTCCCAGGTAAGTAGGCAGGTAGGTAGGTACCTAAGGTACTCAGTCCCTTCCTCCGAATTCTGCAAAGAACAGGAAGCGGCAGACGGGCGGCAGATGGCAGGAAGCAGGCGCGGACATACGAGGCAAGAAGCAGCAGCAACAGCAGCAGGAAGCACCTTACTTGAGGCAGGCAGGCACTTGCTAGCTTTCTGTGGCTTCCTGGCTGCAGCAAGCAGTCAGCGCAGAAAGCATCGTTCGTGGAAGGCACAGTGAACAATGCCCGCAATACTAAGTGTGTACCTACCTTAAGTAAGGCAGGCAGAGTGGAGCAGGCACGGCAGGTACGGCAGACGGACAGCATGACGACGACAACGACAACGACATCCTTGCCCTTTCCATCCATACCTATCTGTGTGCTTTCCTGAAAAAGACACACAGAGAACACAGAGAGGAAGAGGGAGAAATAGAGTGGTCGGCGACAATCTAAGAAAAAGGTAGCAACAGACTGCACGCTCCACGTCTGCACTGCACTGCATTTTGCAGATGCAGACGAGAGGCAGGAGCCTAGGTTGAGGCAGGCAGAGAGAGGCAGGTACCCCTCTGCCCCTCCTCCACCGCCGAGGTACCTTTTTCTTTTTTTCTTTTCCCTCTTCCTCCCGTGCCCCTCCCCCTCCCCCTCCTCAACCCCCTCCATTGCCCCGCCCCTCTTTTTTCGCTGCATCATGCGAGGGGTTGGGCGCACTCTCACAGGTTCACGGTCGTCTTTTTCGCAGCTGGGAGCATCTGCTAGCGCGGCTTAGGCCAGGTACATGTCAAGGCACCCAGGGACACACCGTCGAGGTACCTCGCCCAAGTACCTTGCTTGCGCCGCACCCAACGGCACCTGAGTAGGTGAGTAGGTATTCGTACTGCGTATCCGTAGACCAGGCCCCCGTCCCCGTCCCCGTCCCTGTCCCTGTCAACCATCAACCTACTGCGTAGATAACGACCTTTCTTTTTTCGCTCTCTTCTGTAGGGGGGCCACGGGGGGTTCCCTTCTATAAAAAGCCACTCACTACCTGGATCACCACACGGGCGGGGACGGGTGCTGGAGGACGTGGACGGCTAGGAACAGGAAGGGGCCTGTGCGCCGCCGTCAACCCGCCAAGCGACGAATCCACCCCGCAATCGAGGCGCCGCCGGTCCAGTCCCGTCTCCGTCCATAATTATGGCAGGGCCCGACCTGGACCTGGGATCGGCGAGCTGCCCGTTTGATAGAAAATGCCCGTACCAAGATACGCGCCCTCATGCGACCGGGTGCACTCTATTCAAAGAGGAAACCACGTCAAGTTGACGAACTGGGGCCGGCACCGGCTCCAAACGGCTCGGAACACCTGGAACACGGGCCACTGCCTGCCTCCATCTGCCTTAAGGTGCCTTAAGGTGCCTTTCCTTGACCCTTAGCTCGAGGAACCTTACCTCGCCCGACCTGCGGGACGCCGAACGGGAATGAGAGAGAGCATGAACCACGCGGGTGCCAGATTGATGGCCGGCCGAGGTGAGCTTAATTGCTGCGTCCACCTGGACTTTGACCCAAACACGAACCCAGACATGGACCTGGACCTTGACCCTACGTCCGTCTCCTTCCGTGGCTTCCGTTTTGCGTAAAGACATTTTCGCCGAGTCGCATAACGAAGGACGACTGAGCGCGGAAGCATCTTGATGAATATCGGCTGGCCCTGACTAACCGAGGGCATCATGAGTCTCTGGTGCAACAATAAGTGCATCTGATATTGTGTCTTGTAGATGGACGCGGGATGAAGAAAATTCGAGACCAGAGTGTACTTTCCGCGTCTAAGGTACCTACCTCATGAGAGGATAGTGAGGTGAGGTCCTTCCTCGCCTCCCTGCCTCGTGCCTGGCGTTCCTGAGGCTTCCATGTCTGATATTGAAAGAAGGAAGGAGCTGACCACCTCCCTGGGAAAAGGAGCAGGAGCATCGCAAGGCGCCATTGCCGTTGCCGGATGTTTGACGGGAGGTGGGTTGAGGAAGTCACGGCTGAAGGAAGCCACGGCCTACGCCTGCCTGCCTCACATCTTCCCTTCCCTGCCAAATAAGGAATGTGGAAGGAAGGAATTCGCTGTCTCTGCCTTCCCTGTGGTGTTGCACTTGCAGTCACACTTCTTTGCAAGCGCACCTCATGTCTCTTCTTCTCTCCCTCCGTCATGTCTCGCCGCCGTGCTGCAGATTCTCAGGGAGTCACGGAGTCCAGGTGCCATCGGTGACACGCAGAACACAGCCCACAATCGCCCATTCCACCCGCCCGTTGACCACGTTTCCTCCTTGTTCATCCGCATCCCCGTCGCAATCGGCATCGGCACATCTGCCATCTCTGCATCTCGGAGCCCATTCTTCCATTCCAGCACCCAACACCCCAGGTCACGGTATCACGGCGTCGACATATCTACACATTCTTCGCCATCCCACGCTCCCGGCGCCCCTTTCAGCCTGCAGCCTTTGGCTCTGGTCGGTACCTGGCTTCGAAGTAGCCCAAGGGATGCCGCACGCCAGACGCACACCAGTACGCTCTCCTCGGCCTCCACACCACACACACACACACATACACACACACACACGACCCTCACACTCTCTCGACATGGCAGGCGCTAGACAAAGGACAATCAATCAACCTCTTACCAATCATCTCTCTGATGTTCCGGCACTGTTTCTGACGATTTGTCGCGTCTGTCTGCACATCCTTTTTTTGGTCTCTTCGGTTTCTTTCTCCCTTGTCTCCGCTCAGGAGCTCGCGGCGATATCGAGTGCATTTCTCCCTTCCCCGGCCACAACTGAGCCCGGCGTGATGCAAATGATACGGCATCGAAACGGTGCTCGACGGTGACAGTCGACAGACGTACGCTAGAGAGCTACATCCTAGCTGTTGGGCTCCGACCAGGTCCGACCCGGCACAGGCACCACACACCACCACCATGGGTGCCAACACCGGCGGAACACCAAGTCATCACCGTCACATCTCACTACCGCGATTAACTCCGCCTTCGTCCCGTGACAACCACCGCCATCACCATGATGATGTGAGCATCCCCTGTGCCTGGATCCGGCCCAATGCACACTATACAGCTCTCCCTTGGTCAAGAGGTTGTCGCCGTGCCAAGACCTTCGCCAGAGTACTCTGCTTTGCACTACGGATTTCGGAAGCAAATGTTTGGCTCCTCACCTATCCCAAACGCCAAGACTTCTTACAGCTCGCAAACTGCCCGTGGATTCGTCGTTTTCGAGTGCTTGAAACTCCGAGTTCCCAGATCGCATTCGCGATTAAGCTAGCGAGGCTCCGGGCCGAGAGAAGGACAAGCGCCACCTAAACACCTTCCTCCCGACCAGTAACTTCGGTCTGCGTTGTCTTTCATCGCCGTCGTGCAACCGTCGACGGCTTCAATTATTACAGCCAGATGTCGATTCCAATGTTTCGGTCCCGGCCTGGGTCTAGCAGGTCTAGGACCGCCACATCATTAGGCTGGCATCCCTCGCTAGCCTTCAAGCCTCAGCTCCAGTCCCGACCTGATCCAGCCGCCCTCGTCACAAGCTTTGCGGTTCTCCCTGGCAATCACTGGCACCGATACTTGGATAAGGACGATTGTAGTAGAGAAAACGATAACGACGGCGATGACGGCAATGAACGACAATGATGGACAATAATAAACGACGTACGGAATATCCGCGTTGGTGGACACTGCCCGGCTAGCAAAACTCTTCTTCAAATCTTCCAACCTTCCTGTTCGTCGCAACACCGCATTTACTCGCACATCCGCTTCTCCTGTCAGACAGTTCCTCAACAAAGTCCCCTAACACCCTACGTGCGCGCATGCTCTCACGTCTCTGTCTACCGTACATAGCACTCGGGTTGAAAACCTGCCGATGGTGCCCCGCCCTTGACCGAACGCGGGGGGCTGGCAGGCAGTCTGCCACTTTCACCCTTGCCCGCGCGCTGGGGGATGGTCGCAGGGACATGATGACAATGTCCTATTGCACACCGTTGTTGGCGCTTGCCGCCCTCTGAAGGGCTAGGATATCCACTGATCTGCAGCGCCGTATCGCAGAATTCCTCCAAGATCAGAGTTCCACTGTTGCGCTGAAGATCACCAGGACCAGATGTCATCATAGGCCAGGGGCATCAACAACCTCACCGCCAGGCTTCCTGGTTCTCGTTAAACATCAAATGGCAGATTGATGCTTATCGCGTCAACCGACGCATGACTACTCCAACGCTGTTCAGTTGTCTTGCGGCAACTGACGTGCATGCGTCGACCGCCTGCCCGTCGTCGCTCAACGCACAGCATTTTGAGGACGTTGCGAAAGACCATGGTAGGTAGACGGTTCAGCTGCGGATGGAGCTACTTCACGATGGCTGGACTACATGTCGCCGACATTAACCGCTCTTCAACTTTCCATGAGCTGTCATATCACACGGCGTTGTCTATTCACAATGGGTTTCCTGCTGCAGGGCGAAAGACCATGTTCTTGGCGCACCGAGGCTGCAATGCGATAATGGCGAGCTGGCCCAACATGAGCACAAAATCTGATTGATCGACGCGTGGCATCTTACGCCGTCGAAAAAGGGACTGCTGCGCTCATCGGAAATGGAGAATTTAAACTCTGCACGGGTGAAACGATGCATCGGAATCCCCGTCCCTGGCTTCGCGTGTCCCATCAGATGCCGGGAATATGCTGGCACTTCGACCGCTTAGCGGCATGCTACTGCTGTCCGTCAGCGAAGAAGAAGAGGGCGCAAACTCATCAGACCGCTGATCAAGACCTAGGGCCAGATCCTTCCATCCCACTACGAATGACAGCGTTTTGGTGCCTTCTTCGCAACGACACGTTCATGGCCTTCAGCATCAAACAAGGTCTTCCCCAGCGGACGTTCGTGGTCCTCATACTGTCTTCCGATGTCCATCGTCATTCAAAGAGTTTTTCATCGCATACCCGCACTTCGCCAGACTTTTCCCAAACCATACACGGAGAGCTCGTCTTGTCATGCTGCGAACGGAAGATGCACAGCAGACCAGGGAGCTTGATCTAGAATTGCCCACAGGACGCGCAGCTTGGCCCGTTTCAGATTGAGTGCAACCACCTGTGGGATTGAGGCGAGGGCACAAGAAGCCATTGTTGCCAACAAACGGGATGCCCTTTTGGGGGACGCGCGTGGGAGGTTGCAGCAATATGCAGGTTACTTGGACTGAAGCGGCGCGGTTGGCGGCACCCGCATACAGCTGCATGGGCCCTGGTCGATTTTCTTGGGATAATCTGCATATCCGTCCTGATTGCAACCCTGTGAATGCAGTTCGGGATGAAGGTTAGCGGTAGACCTTGACTCGGTCGTTCTGCAGATTGGACATTTCACGACTCCCCGCCAAGTCACTGACGATGTGAACGCCAGCGGCCTTGAAAAAGGCCGACGCGACCACGAAACGGCATACATTCATCAACGCACACAATGTCGCTCGATATGCGATCGAATACCTTCTGAGTCATTCAATGTTGCTCCCTTGGATGGGTTCTTGAGCCCTGTTCTGAACGCGGCAGGTCGTGGCTCACGGGTACCTTTCTCGGGCCTGAGACACGGCCAGCCACGCTCGTTTTTGTTGCTCATGAGGGTCCCGAGATCTGACTTGAAGTGGTTCAAGTGACGGCGCCCTGATCTCACCGCTACAAGACTGAGACATGATCGAGAATGACACAGCCTCTGGGGTATCCCCAATCGCATAAGCGCCGGCTGGCCATTCAAGCTTAGAGACAAATTCACGGCCTTGAGCCAACGACAGATTAAATCGAGACCCGTTCGAACATATGTATGAGCAGGCGCATATCCGCCTCGGCACCGCACCGCTCGATTCGCTTCCACCAGTGGATGCTAATACAGCAACCACTAATACCATTGAGATCGCCTATTTTTCCTATGCTAATGCGACTACTTTTCCTGTGTACTTAGTGACTTTGATAAGGACGACGACGGGGGACGACGGGGGACGACGGGGGACGACGGGGGACGACGGGGGACGACGGCGATAGACGATGATAATAGGGAACGAAGACGAAGAACGCAGACGATCGACGACGATGACAGTAACAATAACAGTAGCGACTACAACAGCAACGACCATAGAGAGCACACAGGAAAAGTAGTCGCTCTAGCACGGGAAAAATAGGCGATCTCATACCATTGATGGAGTGAAGCGAAACGATCCGCAACCTGCCAACTTTGCTGGTGGTAGTGTTGCGCCAGATGATGCTACATGGCGGGGGCGATAGCTTGAAGTTGGCCCTAGATCTTATCTGGGGTGGTCCCTGTTGACCGCTGGCTGTGTGAAGCTCCATCAACGGCCATCGTGACGGCACCGTCTCTGTACCTGGCAGCCAACCTCCAGATCTTCCGCGGCTTCCCAAAAGTGAAGCTGCACGATGCAAGGCACGGTGCAGACAGCAACTCCACACCCTTCAAGACTGGATGATTGCAACTGAGGACAAGGGCCCATGGTCCAGCAATACCCAGTGCCCATCGCCTTCACTTCGTTGCACATTGCGCATGGAACGAGGGCACCCCAAGATCTGCTCTGTTCTTGGCGTTGGAGCGTATGTCTGTACTCCCTCTCATTTGATCGCTAACAAACTTTGTCAAATGTTACTCCCGACTCAGCAGACAACGAACTTGAGCGGTGCCAACTGCAAGGTGAGGGAATAATTGTTGGTGTTGACCAATCTTTGCCCCTCATTCCTCGCCGCTTTAACGACACCTCAAAATCTTAGCGTCAGTTGGGACAGCAGACAGACAGCCCGGATTGATGGCTCAACTGACGATGGGCGAAGCTACTCTCAGAACGCTATCAATCTTTACCGTTCACGCTTGGTCAAGGCACCGAGTTCGCTAGCGTTGAGATTTCCACACCATCAGAAGCCATCTGCAGGCAGAGTGACAAGCCACCCGAGGGAACGATAACGACAGCGGTCACCAACGTCCTAGACGTCAAGGCCATCCGACCAGCTTGCGAGCAACTACGATTTGAGCTCTTTGACTTGGTTCCAGTCCTCAGCTAGGCCTATCCCTGAGGCTTTTGTTCTCCAAGCCGGCGGGCCTCGCCCTACGCCCCGTCCTAAACACCTGTCTCTGTCATCGGCGTTCTTCACCGCTCTTTCAACGGGCTTTACCTCGGTGTCATCCAACCTCACCCGCGCAGCCTTCCAGCGAACTATGATTCCCGCTCGCAACACGGATCCCCTAGGACCTGAATCGCAACATTTTTCGAACCACCTACGGCCGAACAGTCTGCGCTACGCACCGTATCCTCTCCGTATCGTTCATCGGGGCGGAGGGACAGGGAGGTGGGAGCAAGAGCGCATCAAGACGCATGAATAGCGCCATGCATGGCACGCAGTAGCTGCGAGCTTTCTCCGTCGCAGCGCACAGCATAGATGTGCGTGGGCTCGCATCCGAGGGACTAACGTGAACTATCTGATCGCTCCATGGCCTCTTCGCTGCAGCGGGAGCCGCACGCAAACAGGCCTTGTTGGTCGGATTGCCGTTTGTACAAGTCTCCCATCAGGCCATCTTATTCGGCGAGAGGCTCTTCTCCTGGGCGACTCCCTGTCGTGCCATGCAGACAACGCATAGAGGCGGCCGTGGCTGCGCTCGACGCCAATGTTTCGTTCCAACGCAGATGCCAGCAAGGCATTCGTCTGCCAGTGGGAGACGGGCATTTTCTCAGCTGTCGGGCTGACACACCGGATGGCCGACCTGTCGATAACCCAGGCGAAGACACCTCCCCGGTGGCTGAATGGGCCGGCCGAAATAGAGGAGGTCTAGATCGGGACCGAAGCCATTGGCCTGCATCTTTAGAGACCGGCATTTTTGTCAGCCATTTCAAAGGCTCTCAGTCACCTGGACGGGTCCAAAGCCGTGCCTAGCTTTTTTACCGCACCTGTGGCCTGCCTCTCCCGCCGCCCTGCCGGTCGCCATAGACGTACCTCGCCCAAGTCTCACGCCAGCGTTGCTTTTTCTCCGCATGGACTCAGATCTGTTCCTGGGTTATCTGCCCGCTGCCATTGGATGAACGACACGTCCCGGTGCTTTGACTCTGCTGGTGGCATTTGCGGGTGCGATGAGATGGCCGCAGGCGAGTCATTGGCTCGCAACTTTGCGTGTTGGTGCTTGGGCTTGCGGGTATTCACATGTTGTTGCGGCGACGGTGCGGCAGAGGGAGAGGGAGAGTCAAGTGCCGCGACAGGCGGATGACGGATCCCACGACGTTGCAATATCGCTGATGCATTTTCTCACGTGAGGTGCCTGCGCACATGGGAATCGTCCATGGGAGACGACGGCTCGCCCGTTCGGAAGAATACGACGCCGTGGCTAATGGGCCTCGTCTGGACGCATCAGATTCTGCGGCTCAGGAGCTGACGAGCGGATTGGACATCCAACCCGACTCGGGACGCTGAGTCGGGCGGCCGGTTATTGCAACCGGTGCTGTGGATGCCCCGAGCGTCCACGGCATGTACTCGGTAGAGGCCGCAGACGACGGGCAACCTGTTTTGCTGGCGCCGGGTGGTCTCTCCCCGTCGAGACTATTTCTTTGAGTTTTGCCAGCCAGGTAGTGAGCGGCAGTTAGCTCGCCAGGCAGCGTTTCCTACAACTTTAATCAATGTGCCTAATGCTTCTATGAGGACAATAACAGTAGAGTGAACGATGGGGTTGGTGATGGGTATAACGATAACGATGAACGACGGCGAAAGCAATAAAAGTAGCGACGACGAATGCAAATACAGGGGAAAGAGTACAACACTGCACGGATAGCCAACTGAAACTGCCCGGCTAGCAGAACTGACTTCTTCTCGTCTGTGGAAGTACGTTGTTGCTTACGAGCTTTTTGGGAACATGAGCTGTCATGTCCTGATACGCAGACGGCCGGGCCGCGGAGTGGGAGCACGGCAGGAGGCTGCTGAGGAAACTCCGTCGTGGTCCTCCTCCAGCTGCACGGTACAGGTGACGGATTCGACCGTGTTTGTACAGCGGCAGCAACGGCTAGGCATCTTGTGGTAACCTCGCTGATGGCTCGTTACGGAGATTCGCGGTCAACGTTGACTATTCGTGCTATGATACTCGGGCTGTTTCTACGGCTTTCGGGCAATCAACAAGTCTCATGTGGCGATATGTGATCAGTAGGGGTTTAATTATACCATTATGCATACAATACAGTCTGCCTACTCCGGATTCAAAGTCCGGCTACAATGCCCCGAACGCCGTTCCATACGCTATATCTGTCGTCATTGCTCATGAGCTTTAAACGTTTGGACCATTTCCCTCTCTTACACGCTCCCGCTCATCCGGCGGGTTGATCGCTTCACTTTTTACACATCAAGCATACTCTTCACCTGCTGCGGCTGCCCCGAGACAGAGACGGCCGTGCTGGTGCTGTTACTCCGCTCCCCCGGGTTGAGGGAGTTGAGGGAGACGTTGTCCGACCTGCCACGGGTCTGGGCGTCGGTATACGACGGCGGCGGGCCGTCTTGCATCAGCTCCGACGCGCGGTCCGGCCGGCCCGCCCCGGAGTTGGGGAAGAGCAGCTCCGCCGCCGCGTTCATCGTCCGCTCCTGCCGGCGCCGGTCGGACTTGCCGGCGTACGAGGAGAATGTGGAGCCCTTTGCGGCGTCGAAGCCCGGCCGTACGGGGGTCGAGGTGTTGGAGCTGCTGCCGCCCATGTTGCCCATCTCGATCTCGCGCTGCTGCTGCTGCTCCGGCGGCGCGTCGTTGTAGGCCTGCTGCGGTTGCTGCTGGGTGGCGGGGGCGCGGACGCCGCCTACTTCGCGGACGTTGCGGGCGATGCGGTCGCGCATGGACATCTTGCCGACGAGGTGGTCGTCGCGGGTGACGCGCTTCCACCAGGCGGGCTTGGCGACGATGCCGAGGTCGTGGTCGATCTCGGCCTCGCGGACGCGGCGCTGGCGCATGAGCTCCTTGTCCTCGTTGGGCGACATGAAGCCGTAGGCGATCTGGATGAAGAGGATGAGCAGGGCGGGGCCGTAGCCGCCGGCGTAGACGGCGGCGAGGTTCGCCTGGGTGTTGAGCACGGAGTAGTCCCAGCGGAAGGAGACGAGGCCCTGGTAGGCGATGAGGCAGGCGGCGAGGGGGATGACGAGCTTGAAGCGCAGCGGGGTGTAGCGGATGAAGCCGCGGGCTTTGTTGAGGACGCCGCGGTTGCGGGGGTAGTAGTGCAGGATGGAGTGGCGGAGGGAGGCGACGATGGTGAGCCAGCAGATTACGAGGCAGAAGGTTGCGACTTTGAAGCGGACGTCTGTTGCGTTTGGCTCGGCGCGGGCGGCGGTTTGGTCTGGGGAGCGCTGCTTTTCGATCTCGCCCCAGTTGCGGGGGATGATGAGGAAGAAGTTCTGAGGGTTGTTAGTTTAGGGAAGTTTGGGAGGAAGAGGAGGGACTTGCCAGCCATAGCCAGAGGTAGTACCACAACGGCAGCCAGAACTCAAACTTGTCTCTCTTGTCGCCCTCGCGCAGGATGAACGGGTCCGGGTCGATGTACTGCCTCTCGCTCCAGCTGCCCCAGTGGCGGACGGCCTCCCACACGAGCGCCATGGTGAACTGCTGCAGCAGGTACCAGAAGAAGCTGTTGATGATGATGGGCAGGCCGACGACCCAGAAGCGATCCACATCAATCGTCATGAACAGGCTGATGAAGGCGGCGACGCAGACGAGGATGGCGTAATACCACTGCCAGCGCTTGCCGACGGGGTAGAAGCGCTTCGTCGTGGGCAGGTACTGGCGGCCGTGCTTCTTGAGGCAGGCGAGGATGAGCATGAGGGCGACGGCGTAGACGACGCCGATGGCGACGCCGGCCTTTGCGCGGGGCCCGATGGAGCGGATGGGGTCGTAGCACCATGTGGAGTTGACGAAGGAGCCGTTGGGGAGGAGGGCGACGGGGGTGTAGGGCTGCTGGGTGAGGAAGCAGTTTGAGCCGTTGGAGAGCGTGTTGTTGGAGTAGAGGGTGTAGTTCCAGAAGTCGAGGACGGAGCGGTTGAAGTGGACGCCGCCGAGGACTGTGTCGGAGGCGTTTGCGCCGTCGGGGAGGGGGAGGAGGTCGCGGAGGGAGAGCGGGAGGAGATGCATTTTGGACGGTTCGGGGGAGGTTGCTCGTCGTTTCGGGGTCTTCGGAGGGTTCGGATGAGGCGTTCGTCGGGCGGCGGTGCGCGAAGGTGATCCGTGGTGATTGAAGGGCCGTCGGGGGCAGAGGAGATGGTTTAGAGATTATGACATTGCTGGCGGATTGGGAGCGATTGAAGCGGACGACGACGGCGGCGGCGAGGAGAGAGAGGAAGGTTGGAGGTCGAGAGATGTTAGATGACGAGGTGGTGGTGGTGGTGGTGGAATTATGATTATTAGGTACTAGAGAGGATGGATGACAAGGTATATGGAAGCTTCGGAAAGACGGCGTAGTAGCGCAACTCTTTAGCGGCGTATCCAATGTTTTTTTTTTTTCCTCGACTAATCGCGCGAGTGCGTAGTCAGCGGAATTCGCCGGTGCCAATCCCATTCGCAGCTTTCGAGTCCGTCGTCCAGTCCGGAGGAGGGAATGCGCTGATGATCAACAAGGTCGAGTTGGAGTGGACGCGGGTGACGGCCCCATGCGGAATGGGCGGATGGGCAGCTTGCCTTTTTTCTTTTGCGTCAAATTGTGGAGATGCCGAAGGTCCGGGAGGAAAACACAGAGAAACAAAGACCGGGGGGAGGAGAGAAGAGTGACAAACAATGAGGCGGGTTTGCGGGCTGGGACGGGACCCCGGGAATATCGCGCAGTTTGATCTCATTCCTCATTTGCTGACTGTTTTTTGTTGGTTTTAGTGCCGCTTGGCGTCATGGGCGCTGCGGAGACCGTGCGCTTGGGCTGGTGGGTGGCTGGCACACGAGCCACAATTGGAACAATTCATTAGCCACATCTCGTCAGCCACGATCTCTTATGTCAGCGGAGCTTGACGGTACGTACCCATTGCATCAAGCAGAGGGAGGACACTTGGAGCCTGGTTTCCCTCCAGAGCTTCCACCAGCTCAAGCTCATACTCACGCAACACCACCACCTCCCTCGACGAAACAAACACCACCCATTGCGCCTACAACACACAGCCAATGGCCCCAATCCGCCCATCATGACCACCCAAGACGAACAGGAACCCTGCTACATCGACTACGAGACCTTCCTCTCCCCCGACTTCAACCCCGCCTCCTTCGCAAACACCCTCGTCCTCGCGACCAACAACCCCAACGATGCGCCCCTCGACCTCTCCACCCCGCTCTCCCGCGTCCTTTTCGACACCCAGGAGATCGACTCCCACATCGACGTCCTGACCACAAAGTCCGCCGCCCCGCTGCTGCAGTACACCGACGAGCAGAACGCCGCCAGCAAGCGCATCATCGGCGAGCTCGACGCCCAGATCAAGAGCCTGAACGACAGCTACCGCCAGCTCGAGAAGGAGGTCATTGACAAGCACGCCGAGGCCGAGGAGGTGCGCCAGGTCGCTACCCGCCTCTGGGAGACCCTGAAGCTCGGCCGCTCCGTCGGACGCTGTCTCCAGCTCGGCAGGCAGCTCGAGGTCCAGCACGCCGAGATTGCGGGCGGCAGTGTAAGCGCTGCGGCTGCTGCGGCCGGGAAGAAGGAGGACCACAGGGCGCTGGTGCGCTGCTCGCACACGCTACTCTCTCTGAGGGAGGTGCTGGATCGGTCGGCGCCCGGGGAGGAGGGCTACGGGCTGGGCAAGGTGGACGCGATCCGCACCCTGCGAGAGGGCGTCATTGCGCCGATAGAGCGGTCCGTCAGGGAGACGGCGGAGAAGATCATCCGCGACTTTGCAATCCCCAACTCGGCCACCTTCGCGCAGGGCGAGGAGACCAAGGCGCGCACCGTGTCGGCCATGGTCACGCTGTTCCTGCTGTCGCCGCAGCCCGCGATGAAGGGCGAGCGGTGGACGCCGACGCTGCTGCTGCAGGCCCTTGAGGTGTACTTCCGCTCGGCGCTGCAGTCGTCCATCGCGTCGCTGTCGCGGGCGCTGGGCCAGCTGCCGTCACTGGACCGGACGCTGGCGGAGATCTCGGCGCGGTGCCAGAACATTGTCGCGCTGGAGGTTGTGCTGGAGTCGACGAAGCTGCCGACGCATCCGCTGGTCACGACGCCGCAGAAGCAGACGAACATGCTGCAGCCGCTGCTGGCATACCTCGAGACGGGCAGCCTGGCGAGCTACTTTTGGAGGACGATGGCTGGCAGCCTGGGCACGCGGGTGCAGGAGATTGTGAACCGGGGAGGCGTGTCGGCGAGGACGCTGAGGACGAACCGGGCGAGCGTCGGGGAGGCTGTGAGGGAGTGCGTTGTCAGGGGGTGCGAGATGCCGAGTGCGCTGAAGGGGAAGGGCAGGGGCGAGGGCAATTGGGAGAGGGAGGTTGCTGTCATGGTCGGCAGCGTTGTAAACAACCTTGGGAGGTGAGGGAAACGCCTCTGGAACTGGGTCTTTATGATGATGAAATGCTACGAATGCATAAGCGGTCACGAGGAAAAGTCTGCATGTTTCGCAAAATCTCAGGTCTGGTTACAGTGAAGGGTCGCAGCTCAACCACTCTCAATGCACATCATCGACTTTTCACCATCATTGGAGAGCAAAAAGGTGCTTGTCGCATTTATCGGAAAGCGCAAAAAGGATATCATTGAAAGGGACGAGACTCGAACTCGCGCGGGTTGCCCCACCAGGAAACAGATGTTAAGCTGACCTTAACCTGGCGCCATAACCAACTCGGCCACCCTTCCAGAGGACGTTGAAGAACCTGCACGTGGGAGGGCTCATGCAGCGACGGCGCCGTCGACGAAACCCGCGATGTCCACTTCCAGCTCCAATTTTGTGGGTTTTCTGTGGCTCTGTGTAACATTTGCAACTGTCAACGACTCTTCCTCGGAATCGAAGCAGTGCGAGGGACATCGGGACACGGGACGTTCTTATCAACAGGTAGAGAGAGCCATGGGAACGATTTATTTCCTGAACGCCAAGTCGTGATGGAGTTTCCACGTCGTCAATATATTGAACGCACATCACCGGACAACCAAGTCCGTCCTCTCCGTCTTGTCGTTGAGACGAACACAAACCCTGAGTCAGGGGAAACCACTTTTCCCCCAGCCCACCGACTCGTTCTCGCAAACTCAACTGCCGCTGCACGTACGGCAGTCAGAGTAAACCCTCCATCCCCCACGTTGTCCGTGCCCCTCCCTTTGCTTCCTATTGACTGGCACTGCCGAAACCACGGCGCTGTTAGGTTGCCTCGGCCGAACCATGATCTCCCTTCCCGTGGGCAGCAACTCGTACCGGCGGGCGGTACAGAGGGAGGAGGTCCCCGTTAAAAATTGTATTCCAACTCTAAGCAATCATGCTCTGGCGTTGCTTCCTGTAAAGTCCTTGGCGCCGCCCTAGGTGCGACGCCCTAATGCCGATAACGAATGCGAGGGCATCGTAAAGACGACGACGACGGTCAACTCTCTACACATCTGTATACTAATCACGCTGCTGACAAAATACATGCTATCCTATGGCTGGAATATGGACTTGAAAAGGCCCTAAATCGCGTAACTGTCGCATCAAACCGGGGCGACGGGGCCAGCCCCTTGACGATCGTCCTCGAACTTACCCACATCGTGAAGGCCTCATCGCAGGATAAAACCCCCAAGCCACGCACCTCGATATCTGGCAGATTTCCAGCACCAAAGGACACACCAGCACCCAACAGCCGCCTACAATGGCGCTCCTCTCCCTCACAGCCCTGGCCTACGCCATCCCCTTCACCCTCCTCTACTACGCCCTCTCCCGCTACCTCGCCCACCGCCGCCTCCTCCGCTTCGCCAAAGCCCACAACGCAACCTTCCCAAAACACATCCCCTCCCGCCTCCCCTTCGGCATCCAGTACGTCTGGAGCACCATCACCACCGCCCGCCGCGGCGGCGACATCCTCGACGACATCGTCGAGAAGTCCTACGCCGCCCACGGCGCCACCTTCACGCAGCCGGGCTTCTTCGGCCCGCGCGAGGTGTACACCGTCGACCCACTCAACATCCAGGCGCTCCTCGCGACAAAGTTCCAGGATTTTGATCTGGGCGAGCGGCGCATCGCGCAGTTCAGCCCGCTGCTGGGGCGCAGCATCTTTACTGCGGACGGCCCGTTCTGGGAGCACTCGCGCGCGCTGTTCCGCCCGCAGTTCTCGCGCGAGAATATTAATGATTTAGGCAAGACGGAGGACGCGTTCAAGGCGCTGTTCGCGGCGCTGCCGATGGTGGGCACGCCGGGCGATGGGTCTGTGACGGTGGACATTATGCCGCTGCTATTCCGCTTCACGCTCGACACAGCGACGGGGTTCCTCTTCGGCGAGAGCGTGGACAGCCAGACGGCCGCCGCGACGGGACGGGTGGCAAGCACGAGCGCCGCGGCGGCGATGGCGGCGGACTTGCAGCGCACCGGCGGAAAAGATGACATGAGCTTCGCGGAGGCGTTCCACGAGGCGCAGATGTGGATCACGATGCGCGTGCGGCTGCAGGGCCTGTACTGGCTCGCGCCGAGCGGCACGGGGAAGCGCGCGGCGGGGTACATGCGCCGGTACGTCGACCACTACGTCAAGCTCGCGCTTTCCGCGGCGAAGCCGAGTCGGGAGAAGTACTCGCTGCTGGACACGCTGGCGGAGGCGACGCGGGATGAGAACGAGCTGAGGGACCAGATCCTGGGGATCCTGCTGGCGGGGCGGGATACCACGGCGACGCTGCTGTCGTGGGTGCTGCTGCTGCTGGCGCAGCACCCGGCCGTGTTCGAGAAGCTGCGCGGGGAGGTGCTGAAGGAGTTTGGGGGGTACAGCGAGGACGCGGCGGGCATCGACTTTGGGACGTTGAAGGGGGCGCAGTATCTGCAGTTCGTGCTGCGGGAGACGCTGCGCGTGTATAATGCGGTGCCGCTGAATCTGCGCATCGCGGCGCGGGACACGGTGCTGCCGCGCGGGGGCGGGCCGGATGGGAGCCAGCCGGTGGTGGTGAGGAAGGGGCAGACGGTGAATTTCTCGCCGTACGTGCTGCACCGGCGGGCGGACGTGTGGGCGGAGCCGTTGGCGTTCCGGCCGGAGCGGTGGGAGGGGACGAGGCTGGATTGGAATTATGTGCCGTTCAGCGGCGGGCCGAGGATTTGTCTTGGACGTGAGTTGGAAGAGTTCTCATGGTATGATGATTTACTAACGTGTGTATGACAGAACAATTCGCGCTTACGGAGGCTGGGTTCCTGATTGTGAGGTTGTTGCAGCGGTTCAAGGCCATGGAGTGGGTTGGGCCGGTGGGCAAGCCGCGGAAGGATATCCATTTCACGATGGCGCCGAAGGATGGTGTTCCGGTCAGGTTGGTGTACGCAGATTGATGGGTGAACTTGTAGATGATGGTTGTTGAGGTTTGGGTACGTCAGGTTCTGGGATACGGAGTTGTCTTCCAATAGAGAAACTTTCACAGAGGTACGATTTTACGGTTTACTCGTGTTCTATCTTCGTCTTGGGCGTTGCATCTGCCCGCCGTACGGCCTCAGCTACGATGTCCATGACGAGTCGCTGCATGCGGCCTCGTTTGAGGTCCAGGTCAAGACGTCTCGTTGGGTCTCCACGCGCATCGTTGCGGCCCACATTGATTGAATAGTTTGAAGAGATACTGTACGGGCCAGACTAAGCAGGATGAGAGGATACGGAAGCGGACGACCCTGCTTAGAAGTTTGACTGTATGTACATTATACAGTGGTCTTGTTGGATTTACAAGCATTACTACAGTGAGCGAAGTTGAAGGTGAAAAGATTGCATAGTTTCTATGGTCTCCGCTGTATACTTCCTGTCCTTCATTAATTCATTGACTTATAATTATACTTGGGTCGAATACGAAAGCAAATATGATTGTCAGTAGTAGAGACGATAATCAAGATATAAGCGGCGATGATAACAATCATAATGATAATGACGATGAACATTATGACCACCATGACCGCGACGACCACGACAACCACGAAGACTACTGCAGTAAAGAGGCAGAGAAGTTGTATAATCATAGGAGAACTTAAAGAATGGGAGATCTTGACTTAACCACTCAAAGCTCTTTATTAAGTCTACTAAGGAATTGCAAATGCTTGTGAGATAATAATGGTTGTACTTAAGTATTAGATCTTCTAGCTTCAACGTTGAAGCCTTCATACTCAGCGTTCTCCGTCTGAGATGACCCTTAACAAAATGCCGTATATATGTTGGGTATTCAGTGAGCTCGTTGTGCCGTAACATTGAGACCATTCGTTAAAGTTCAAGAATATCGATGATGACAAGTCGAGGACAACCAATGTAGACGTGCTGCTGGTGTCCAGCTTTTCCGGAGTTGTCCTGTCACAATGACCAATACCCTATCAATAGAACCAGGCAGGGCGGTCCCACCAGGGAGCCCTTTTTGGTCTCGCAAAGCGTGCATACTCCTTGTCCCACTGCCCTTTGGACACACGATCCCAAAACATCAGCACGTGTTTGCAGTCCACCGGCATCCACCCCTTGTCCTCTCGAATCTCGCCCTCCTCCATCTCCTGGGCGTTAATAACCACGCCGTTGACGTCGTTGTCGTCTTCGAAACACTTGATGGCCTTGACAAACGCAACAGGCACCTCGCCCTCATCCTCCGCAGCCATCGCCGTCTCGTATTTCTGAAACGACTCCAGACACTCGTCGTCGACGTAGAGCAGGTACTTGAGCATGGTCGGGTCGCGAGGCCCCTGGACTCGCTCGCCATCGTCGTTGAAAAATTGTGCCCGCGCGAACTTACGTCGCATCCTGTCAACCGACGCATACTGGGGCGGTAACTTCATTTTGTAAAGATACGGCTGTAACAAGGCGGTCTTCTCGTCTGGCTCGAGCGCCCATCTGACGGCCATGCCATCCCTAATGTTGTTCACATAGCGGTCCCAGAGGGGCTTGTCCTTGTCGTCGAGTCCTGTGTGGGTGATGAAGAAGCCGAAGGGATAGGGAAGAGGCTGCTGTGGATTGGATCGAATTTCTCGTAGAGCTGCTTCAAAGGGGAGCGCCGATTCGAGTGGCGCCTCGCTGACGAGGCTGTTGATGAGGTTGGTCCCGTTGGTGACGCGGCGGGGCAGCATCAAGGTTGCGAGCACGTCCATGTTTGCGTCTATGTTGGGAAATGTGATGATATCAATGATGAGGAGGCTCAAGCCCACTTCTCGACGAGGCCAATAACTCTTGACATGGCGACCGCCTCTTTCTCCGATCGAAGCCATATCGAACCTTGCAGACTATCAGTCTTTCCCTGGATTTCATCAGGGTTCTGTGTGCTCAATCTGGAGTTTTATTTCGCCACGTGCCCCTCTTTATACAAAGCATCGCCCACCTTTGCGAGCACCCTGCCAGAGGGCTCGTTCTGTCAAGGTTATTCTCATCCAATGCCATACAGGCCTTCGGAACCTCTCGACAAGGCAGTCAAACACACACAGACCACAAAATGACGATCGCAACACCAAACAACAACGGGCAACTCGCCCGCTGGCTTAACAGGAAAGGAGATCTATGTTTCGAAGTAGCCTTCTTCGCGACTGCCGCCATATCTTTCGTCGCCTTGGGCGCTTTCATCATCGCTCTCAGCTTGGTCGTCGGAGGCCTACTCGTCGCGGGCGTCATATTGTTTTGCGCGGCGGATATGATGAGCGAGAAGGTCAACAAGGTCGCCCCAAGACAACAGAGTCAGGCACAGACAAAAGAAATGATGAAGCAGAAAGGTACCATAAAGCAGGAAGGTGCCACGGAGCAGGATGACGTTCAAAAGAACTATGACGACGCTCAAAAGAAAGACGACGATACCCTGACGAAGGGAGACGACACTCAAAATAAGGACGGTCCCAGAACGCAAGAGACGAAGAAGAAGAAGAAGCAGAAGACGACGCAGACAAGACCCAGCGAGACACATACAATGGAACATGGGGCCTTATTGGATAGGGAACGCAGGATATATCTGGACAGTGTAAGAGGTGGAGCTGAAGATGGACTGTAAGGACGGAAGAGCAACATTGACAAAGATGGAACTTCAATAAGAGGCTCGCCATCAGAAACTTTGGTTTCGTCACCGGCAAACCAGCAACTTACTCAACGATGAAGGCCTTGGTTTAAAACACTTGAAAGCATTGCGCCGAAAGCAGAAATCATGAGATACGCTTGAAGGGCTGCCTCTTTGCGTCGCGGTCGAGCCCAGAGGTGTGGATGAGGATACTGTCATCATGGGGGCTGAACTATGCTCCCGCCATTTTGCCCTTCCCGGGTTCCTGTAGATCGCTCATGGAAAGAAAAGTTCCACCCTCGGACTTAGTGGGCTTGGGTCAATGAATTTCCTTATGATCACTGCCGCATTTCCGTAACAGAATCCTTCGCCTGGTGGTTGCGATCATCGAAATTGACGGGATTTTCTCAATCCGGGTGACGTGAACTTTACCGGCAGTCGCTAAAAGTCCGAGGGTCGTCATATTGCCGCCTACACAGATCAGAGTGTAATACAGCCGGAGGCGGCCGACGACCGGAAGGGCGCTGTGTTAATGCAGGTTCAGTCAACGGGTACCTTGTAGATCTCATGTGGTTGAGTGTATCTTTACCAAGAGGAACCACAAGAAGAACCAAACGTAATGTCCATCCTCGGGCCCGTCGAAAGCAGCTTACTTGCCGACCAGACCGCATGTCAAGACGAAACCAGGCAAATATCGAATACCGCACCAGAAGCCTCTACGGCATAGCAAGAGAGCGTCTCGAGCGCCGAGCCAATACTTTTACAACTGCCGGTGGCTACCTGAACTCAGCCTCCAGGACGTACTACTACTACCGCGTCCATACGGGTGGGACGACGGCGAGACCTAGCCCCTCAATGCGCCAGCGCCGAAGACTGAGCTACGTCAGATGAACACATCGGCAACCAACTTTCAGCTCTCTCTGCTACCCCGGACGCTTTCGATCAAATCCTTGGATCCCTCCTCCTCCTAGCGTCTTACACTTACACAGCGTTTCGCTTCTCGGATACGGCAGATACATGCCGTTTCCAAAATAACGTGTCCAAGATCGAGTCTCTGCAAATAAGCTTCGGTCAACGCCGCCGTTCCTGCCAAACTAGCAGAAGCGCTCCGGTTCCTCGGAAAGATTACTGAGTCCGGCTACAACATCATGGAGGAACTGGGTCTCGTTTCGCACTGCATGCTCTGCACAGCCCTGGCCTTCATTGTCATCCTAGTCGTCAACCTTGCCCTCAGCGCTCTCTTTTACGTTGGGTTCTACGGGACGTTTGGTATCATCAAGGGCTTTCGGTATGCTTTAAACAGAATGAAAGAAAGGAAAGCAAAGGAGGAGGACGCGGAGGCAACCGCGGCTGTTCCTGACGTCATTACCAATGGTGGTCAACCTGTGTGAGATGTGGCAACCATCTCGGTGCGAGATGTGGTGTTTGCACCCAGCCGGTGATCAATTCATGATGACCTTTAGAAAACATCTTGACATGGCGATAATACAGAAGAGTAGGTCGGGATGGAGCAAGAAATCCGACACCAAATAACGAAACGCGACGACGTCAGAAAGAGACCGCGGGAAATTGTTGAACACTCAGAGTGGTCCTTGAAGAGATAATTTTGCATGCTTGAAGTGCGTTTCAGGATTTATGCTGAGGTATCACGTAATCAGACTCGTGAAGTGAGATTTATATGAATCTGAATTAAAGCATAGTGGAGCAGAAAATTTCTAACAACCGCTGGCTTTGTGCAGTGATAAACAGTTGGAATCGTGTGCAAAAACTCAAGGGTGCCTATTGTTTTGATCACTACCAGGCAGCATACACATCAAATCTTGGACACCGGCCTTCCGTCTGTCTTATCTTGATCATTGATGAACCATCTGATGAAGTTCATTAAGTAGACGCAAAGGCTTGTTGGTTTACAGGCACGCTTACTGGAATCCTGCGAAGGCAGCTGGATTAGGGCCATCCAGGTGAATGAACCGTGCTGATGACCCTTCACAGCTCACTGAAGAATTGAAAAGGGCCAAACCTCCAACAATTTGAATACCCAGAATTCAGAGAAGCCTGATACAGGAACACGACAATCTTAATTCGCTCTCAAAAGCCAGGTGCGGCATAGGGGTTCCTACCTAGGAAAACCCCCGCGGTTGGTAAAATTTTGTACCTTGGCGGATAGCAAATGGGGTTTACCTTTCAGGTTTCCTTTCGTCTGAATCCAAAATAGCACCTTGACAGTAAAACGCCGCGAGGCTCAGCGACACAGCTATGTCAGGGTCAAGTCCTAATTAATGGAGGCTGTCTGTAGAACTTTTCGCAAAAAGCACATACCTTCCTTCGTTTCTTAAAAATAGTCAAAATATCATTACAGCGCTTTGCCAACACGATTTCCATAATCATCTTCAACTCCAACTTGACTACCTGTCAGGAAAACAGCATTTCTCTCTCCAAACCAAAATGATCTTCTCACGCGCAACCAAAGAGCGTCTGTGGGCGTGGCTCGATGACGTCGTTGAGGACATTGCCATATTTGGCGCTTTCTTTGGCTGCATGATCATTTTGTTATTCATCACCTTCTTGTCCACCGTTCTTCTCTTTTCACTATGGGAGGCAACCAAGTTTCTCACGAGCGGTCTCACCGCTGCATTCGGAGACTTGTTTCCCCTCAGTATCTCGATTAACTGCCCATCCCACGCATCCTTCCCGGAGTGATGAGAAGATTAGAAGCGACCGTGAGTCGATCAGCGATGGATCATCATCTGGAGGCGGCAGCTGAAACTACAAATGCACATAGGCAGAAGCCTCTTCATTTTACTCTTATCAGCATCCTGGAGGGGGCATTGTACGGCTTCTCTTGGGGCACATGAGACTCTTCGGATCACAGACAAAACTTCGGGTCGGTCATTCTTTTGGGGTTACTATTACGATCCGGTGCGTCATTCGGAAGCGGGAAAACAAGATTTATGAAGTAAGGAATTAGAGGACAGACTGGAGAGGAATCTGGTCGTAGAAAGTCACAATCACACGTCTGTTCAGACACACAATCTTGTATTTCACACCGAACGCCATTCGTTAGCTTGCGACGCTATCTCCAAGAGACTTGAGCACCACAGACCGCGAAACGGCACCCCACTGTCGACGAGTGATAGTTGCTCTAGAACTCATGGGTTGCGCATAAAGTCAGACATTGCATGCTCCGTATTACAGTTCTCGCTAAGACCGTTTTGTGATTCGAATGTCCTCGATTTCTCATGGACAGCTACACAGCGTAGTTGAACACAGAGCGAACACAAAAACGGTGACCGATTCGGGCAGCAATGGGAGCGTACTGCAAACTGAGAATCAGGTATAAAAAGGTGCATTGATCGTCTCAATATCTGTCAATTCAAACACAGTCAATCTCAATTTAATTGTACTCAACCTCGCTGCTTCTGCCTTCCAATGCGTCTTCAAAATCGTCTCATCCTATTCGCAACCTTGTCGCATGGGGCATACGCCACATGCTTCTGGTCAGGCATAAATTGGGACAACGCCCAGGACTCCGCTCGTGGTGCCGTTGAATACTGGTGCCGTGATGCCTCCGATTCGGCTCGACTGACCGGCGTGTTGTACGTAGAGGAGTGTTCCTTTGTTCATCTTCAGATCGGCACGCTAATTCTGCCACAGCCACTCTGGAGATAGCAAGGGCCGATGCAGCAACCTCTTGCTAGAAGGGCAGACAATTGGGTAAGTCTTTTGCATTTTGTTTCCAATGGGTCGCTTAACTTGCGTAGAAAAAGACTGGATATCACAGTGCAATGGCTTGGCCAAGATGAATCGGTCCTCGAGGTGGATCAATGCATCCAGAGACTCAATGATGAGATTGGCTGCGATTTAGGAGGCTCAAAGGTCACCGACGAATGGAGCTTTACGTGAGTATCCATAACTCCTTGCCTGATGCGCGGAATTTGAATGGCCATGAATTTGTGAATACTGATAATCTCATCACTTCAGATCCGATCCAAATACTGGTCTCTGCGCTAAAGTCAGTTGAAGGTCGTGTGGCATACGCGCGTGCTTTGTGACTGGACATTTCTCATGAACAAGCTACAAGATTTGAATTTTTTCTTTTTGGGGGAAATAAGACGGGTGAAACAAGAGATTTAATCTCGAGCTGGTGAGGTTTGGCTACATAATTGATGACATTCACGTTTGGCATGGAAAGACAATTATTGATATATAAAACCGGTAAGAGTTGCCGGGCCGTGATTATGATTGTGGCAAAAGTATGTGCCATGCCCGAAGGCCTATCATGATACATTAAGATTATTATGTTGGGTCCCAATTATCATTTCCTCCAATCAACCATTATTTTCTTTCATATTATGTCCTTCTCTTCATTATCATGTCATTACGTTTTTGTTATCGACATTAGGTGGTTCGTATGTTTTGGCGTGTAATTATGTTGCGTGAATCGTGACCAATATTTGCAGTCTCTCGATACTCGTGGTGTGAAGATGCGTCCGCAGACTTCTTAGGCGGTGTTGTAGTAGATGTCGATCTCCTTGATCTTGAAGATGGCGTCGACGGCAGGGGGTCCGCAGCTCCAGCCCTTGTCGCCGTTGGCCCAGTTGTTGAAGACCCAAGGTCCGGCAACGGTGGGGACATCCTTGGTCGTACGCCAGGACTCGACGCCATCGATGAAGAACTTGACCATGGCGGGCTGTCCACCGGCAGCGGCGACCCAGTCAATGCGGTACTCGTGCTCGGTGGTGGTGGGGTTGGCGGGGGCTCCGACTGCGGTCCAGGTCTTCTGGCCATCGCCGTCGTTGTCCTGGTTGGCGAACCAGATCTTGCGGGTAGAGCCGCGGCCGGTGTTGCTCTGGGTCGCGGGGTCGGAGAGCCACTCAATGTCACTCTCCTGGTTGTCATTCTTGTAGAAGAACATTCCTGTGCATTGTGTTAGTCTATCATGTTGTCTAGTGAGAAAAATTGTTGAAGAGACTTACCATTGCAAACACCAGGAGCCTCGGCAAGAACACCAACGGTTCGGACAGAAGCGTACTTGATGTTCTGGACCGATGTGACGACTTCGGCGCACTTGTAGGGCTTCACCTTCTGACCGCCGTTGACTCTCAAGTTGAGGTAGCCACCCTGGATGTAGGTGTTGGTCGTGTCGTACTTGTGAGTGTTGGCGACCTTGTAGCCACTGACAATGAGACCCTTGGGAACTGAGGTGTTGTCCTTCAGAGCACTGAAGTCGAAGTAGGCTCTGTTCTTGTAGGTCGCGCCGTCAATGGTGTAGACTCCATTGGCCGCCGTGGGCTTCGTGGAGCGTTGAGCGGCAGCAGCGCCGGCAAGGAGAACGGTGAAGACTGAGAAGCGCATCTTGACTGAGTGTTTATGGTTGAGATTGTCTGATCTTTGAGTGGTTGTCTGTGATGAAGATCGTTGCTGCTTGGAGTGCCGTTATGTCTCATTCCGAGGAATGGAAGACGTTACTTATAACATCCAACATTCGCATTCTTCTTGTTGACATTCTCATCGACCATCTTGAGAAAGCGAGCTTGCGGAAGCCTCCGTGAAGGCGCGCCGGCCAGATCTACCATGTGTACGCGGCAGTGGCTAGTGGCTGGGCCCATGGCTATGGAACCGAAGCCCAAGCATAAAATAAGTGCATGCCGGATTCTCGGGGTCACGTCTTGAATTGGGATAGCCTCATCGTCTAAGGATCAAGTCACAATCTCGGCCGAGACCACGGTAGGTAGAGTATCTGAATGCAGAACTTACACTCTCGATGGGCAAATGCTGATTGATGGTAGGCGAGCTTTTGGCGGACGACCAAGCGCTCAGTCTAACACCAAAAGCGGCCTTACCCAAGAGTTCGGTTCTGTAGTCAACGGCCTGTGGGGAATAGACAACCAATGATCTTTAGAGGATCTGGTTTGTTCCTGGACGTTAGCTTGATCACTTTGCTGAAGGGCCGTGAGGCTGGACTCGTAGCCCCAAAAACGTGGCTGAGTGTGCATGTACGTTTGCGGTCAACGGCACTTGAATCCGTGTCCTCGGCCTGGGAACCTCGCGTCATCAACGGGTCCATCGGACCCTTAGCGCCACCGAACCAAAGCCATAGCTCCGCTGTCACTCTTTACCGAGGGCTCTAAGCTCTTAGACGATGAGGAGTTCTGTCCGTCTCGCCGATTCGGGAGCTGTGGCCCACGGCCGCATTCGTCAAGCGGCCGAAAGCAGTCCCAAAAGCTCAGGGCCAGCTTTTCGGCAAGACATCTTGAAAGAAGAAGACGGGAGCCATGATTTTTTCCCCTTCCCACTTGCCGTGAAAATTTCTTCTGCCCCTGGATAATACAATGGCAGACATGTTGCTGTTTGTTGGCTCCGCGTGGAAGACACGAATGTCTTGGCCGTTGCAGAGGTTTGCCCTGCCAAGAAAAGCACCACAGTATGCAGTTGTTCACAAGGAGTGAGACATGACACCTCATTGTGTCTCACTTGAGAGGCAGTGAGCAGTCTCAGACAGCGGAGTGACCGGCGAAGATGCTGGCGGAAGGCCCGGTGGCACTCCCATACCGGATGTGACCCGCACCTGTCCGAGACATGGCACGGAACGCGGGGCGGTGCAGCTGGCGGAGCCGGTCCGGGGCTCGGAAGGGCCCGCTCACGTTTTCGGTGGGAGAGCATGCACGAAAGAGAATTATTGATAATCAGCATTGAGCATTTCATACCTAGCTATGACTTCGCAGTTGATGAAGTTCAAAATTGCATGTTAAACTCGAGGATATCAGGAAATAATCCTTCTCAGCCTAGATTTTTGAGGGTTTTGATTGTCATCCCCGCGCGGCCCACCCGAGATCTCCTTCCCCACGCTTAAGACCATCTTTGTGTTCCAAAAGCCACTGTCTCACAGTCACAGGCTTCCTTCCAATCGTTCTCTCAACAAAATTGTTCAGGGCCCAGACTTCCTCGTGCGCCTCTTCAAATTTGAAGAAATTCCACAGGACTTGCGACAAATGAGGACCCATAACTTTGCCGTAAAAGCCAGCAAACGCTTCTTGGCTTCCGTCGTACCCAATAGGTTCGTCAAAGATTTCTGACATGATAATTGACAGCTCTTTGAAGGTCATCAAGTCGTGCCCGTTGTTCATGGTGTGAAAGGCCCCAATGTGCTTAGCATTCGTGGACAGGAACAGTCTCCCAACAACCTCAGCAATGTCCCTCGGATCCATCCACGGCACACGATGCTCAGGCCAGATGACTGTCTTCTTCGCTAAGACGGCTCGCATCTGGATTGCAAGGTTGTCCATAAAAGTGGCTCCGCAGTTGACATACGTCACAGGAAGCCCGCTGTCGTCGAAGATCTTCTGCGCTATGCGGTGCTCGACGGGTAGGGAGCCAGGGCCAAGCTCAGGGGGGATCTTCGACGATGGGAATTCCGGGAACAAGCCCAGGAAGCGGATTATGTGAGTTGCAGTGCCCGCTTGCTTCAGCGCAGAGATCAAGTCCGTCATAGGCTTTTCCTCGTGGAGTCCCGCAGGGGTTATTACGAAGACGCCCTCCGCACCGGCCACAGCAGCTGACAGAGATGCAGCATCGGCGTAGTTAGCAACAACAACCTCGGCATTTGGGAAGGCAGATTGAAGTTGCGCTTCCTTCGAGTCGTTGCTGGTGGCCAGGCGCAGTTTAGTCGCAGGCGCTTCGCGGGCCAAGAACTGCGCAAGCGGTCCTCCGATGTGCCCAGAAGCCCCGAAAATGAGGATCGTGGAAGGGACAGCTTTGATAAAGGTTGTCATGGTTGAGTTTGGGTGTTGATTGAGGTAAGTAATTGGTTTGATTTGCTTGCTTGATGATCAAAGAAATTCTCTGAATCTGGAAACCTTCCTTCTTTATACTAAATGATTGGAGACTACCGGTCGGTGTGCGCCAGGGGATTGCGGTCCGGTCGGGCCTCGTGAAAACCACAATCGGCGACAAATGCTCCCGAAAGCCTAAACATTTCTACCGGTTTTGACAACTGGAAACCATTGCGAAGAGAGTTGTACCAGATGTAGTGGAGTTCATCCGGACTCCTCTCTCGGCATCTAATTTCCCAATCGGTCGAAATGACGCCGTGACCATATTATACATCCGCTGGAGAAAGCAACATCACCGCTACTTTGGTTGGCTCAATTGAGTCCGCCACAAGGTTCGCTGATTAATGTCTTCAGCCCGGATGATCGACACTGGTAGAAGATAGTCAAGTGATTTCGCGTTGCTGAGAGGCTTACGATATGATATGGCCTGCTATGCTCGCTGCCTCTCCACTGGCCATTGTGTTCTTTGGAACTTCCAGGAAACATTCAAGTACCGACGTTGGAAGTAACTCAAAGAAATAGTAAACAAATTTGATATTACGTGGCCAATTGTGCTAATTGAATATTGACAGGCCATGGTTACTGCCGTCAGGTGTAATTCAGTTTGGAATTGATCACTAGTTCGCGAAGAAGGTTCTTGTGAAAAACGAGTGGCATTAGTTGGTTACCTAAAACGAACGACATCCACAGTCCCTTAGCCTCAGCTATGGAAACACCATGCTTTCCATGCTACTGCCAACATACCGCAAACAGCCGAAATAATCTACCAAAACATCACTTCATTCCTATCGCCATCAACATATCCAACTTCCTCCCCTAGGGTCTGGGAGTCATGAGAGCTAGGCTCTCGGCTACAAGGGTGAAGCGTTGTTGTTACGAGGAGGACCGAAGTTTTTGTTGCAGACCACGCTGTAGTAGTATTCTTGCGCAAACCACCTGAATTGATCCGCGTTTGTTCTGGTCACAATATTCTTGTTGTTCTTCAGCTTCCTGGTCTGAAGGGGTCCATAGCCGTCGAACCCGTTTTGCTCGGTGCTGTAGTCCCGGACGTGAAGCCCTGTGCCCTCTCTTCCGATCGGGTCCATGTGCCTGTGAGAAGTGATTAGTAATGGGTCTCAAAGGAGGTTTGTAGCTGGAGGCAAGATACTCACATTAATTCGTGCAAGATTAGGCCGGGAAAAGAAGCCATTTTGCCGCTCACCCTGTCCCCAAGATCATCGCAATCAAGGTTGCCGAGAAGAGGGTACTCCCACCCTTTGTCACAGATCTTCATCGCCCAAGTGCCCTGTGACTCCACATGGCGGATCCAGGCTATATCAACACCTTCGGAGCTCTCGCAGTCATTGTTCTTGAGGTTAGGTTGGTTGTAAAGAAACACCTTCCCAAACACTTCGTTCCCCAGACCATCCTCATCGGCTCCAATAATCAGTCGAAAGACTCTCTCCACATAGTCACGATCTTGTAAGTCGAAATAGTTTGCGAATGCTCGATTCCACTTCTCGGGGTCAGGTTTTTGATCAACAAATTTGGCCAGAACAATGACCTGCGGCCATGCGGTTAGAAACTTCTTGTGACGTTCATCAGCATGAGGTAAGTCTTTGTCGAAGTATGGTACCGGAATGCCTCGTTTTTCACTTTTTGAATTCCGCAAAGTCAGCCACACAATTTCAGGCTCAGGCAATGGACAAAAGAAAAGGAAGATGAATGAGTCATCGGCGCATTCTCATGCACTATTGTTTACTTACACGACATTGAAAGTCATGTTCGCAGCAGGCATTGCAACGGCTGACTCCAAGAAGGTCGTCAGGGTTAAAGTACAGAGAAGAGAGGCGACTCGGGCAATCATGTTGACGGAAGCGTGTTGAGTCCGGACCTAATGTGATTTACAAGAGAGACGGAAATGGCGGCTGGGCGGTTGAATAATGATGAAGTAGATCTGTGTTATTTTGCTGTGATTCTGGAGCTGGTAGGGACTATCGACATGAATGGAAAACACGGCATCTTATAATCTTGACTCTGCAGGCATTTAGGTTATTTTGGGTATTCGTGCTTTCCAAAGCAGTGAGTCGCGTTGTGATGGACATTCTCATCACCCCCAACCTCAAAGGAAGTGCTATTACACCACATATTGGGGGCTCGTTGGTCGCAATTCATCAATGTGAAGGATTCTGAGAACACAGTATCATCTGGCTTGAGGCATTTTCATCAATACTCACCAAGAACGCAAAAGTGATACGCCTTTGGCCCCAAAGGCCAGGCTCTCGGCTGTCCAGTGACCGCAGTTATGCCGATCATTGTTGGTGCTGACCTTTGGACATTCTGAGACCGCGTCGTGTGAAGATCGTGATCGAATCTGGGCTAGAAAAGGCGAATTTTCTACTGTTGGCTGTCTTGAATAGACGGCGGTTGGATGAACTTGTGTTTCCCAATAACCCCCACAAGTAAAGGGCCCCCAATCGCATCTCTCGCAAAGGCAGACTCCTATTTCCTGCCACCATTTGCCTCAATGATACAATGCTTCACCATTTGGGCTTTAATCTGCCTTGACACTCGTACGATTAATGTATTAGCCGCCCGTTGATTGAAAATCCCCCAATTTAGCCAAGAGGACCATATTGATGAGCTGAACCTTTGATATAATTCCTTGAACCTGGTGACGCAAGTCATCGCGCAAGGGTTGCATGAAAATCCCGTGTGGTATACTGTTTCTGTGATCTGATTCTTCTTGCGGGTTTTTCTTTGGCTAAATCCTGCAGCGGCCCCCGAAAGGTTGCTGCACCAACTTGGGGTCTTTGTTGGTCATCAGTGCCTAGCCAAGGATAGCCCCAAGAGATAACTGGCGTCTACATTGATGATCATTTTGATATCTGAATCGACATAAATTGATCCGAGGACCAACAGCACGTGGGGGCGATGCATTGCCGTCTGCAGGAGCAGATTGGAGTGCTCAAGGTGGGGTCTGCAGTATTGACGCTTCGAAAGCAATCAAGTTGATTTGTTTGCTATTTATGTTGGATGCGACCAACAGAACGTTTGATGTAGCCAACCGTTGGGGCTATGATACTGTGACGTAGCAAACACGTCAGCTAAGGCCATCGATGACCGATGCAATAGGCAGAAGCGTGAGGTGCGGCGTGAAGTATGTGTCCCCTTTTAAAAACGACTAAAAGTCTTGGGGTCTTGATACTGAAACAAACAACTGCCGCTGGATTGTGCCTGGCATTTTAATCCCAGCTGAAATACTTGAAGCTTTCCTGCCCATCCCTCATTGCTGTTTAAATATGAAATAACACGAAACCATCTTTCAAAGTTGATGAAAAGCTTTTCGCGATCATGGGAAATTCTATTACATCTCTCTACCGTTCATTCTGGACTGCACCAAGACCACACATCTCGGTTCGCATCTCAGCATCTTCTGATCAGCTGAATATGACTGAAGGAATCCCTCTGACCTTTTTCATCGAACTTACCTTACATCATTCTCAGCCCATCACATGGCGATCAGGTGGCATATTCGACGCTTCGACCGTCTTCCGTGACAATGGCTTGACCTTCAGAGACACATCAACTGGCCAACTTGTGCCGAGGAGCTGGATCTGCATTCTTACCGAACCCGACGATGGGAAGATAACTGAAAAGAACAAAGGAGGATGGACAACACTGTACCCTGGAAAACCGCACGTCTTGAAGCCGAAGTTCGAAGGGACTTTGGGCCCTCAGTACTGGCCGCCGCCGCAATGGACAGGTGAGACGGAGGAGGAATGCAGGAATCGACCGCACATCGTGACGTGGCGAGATGTGAGAGAGTTCAAGGATGGCGAAACCTATGAGGTTGGCATCAGCGACAGAGCAAGAATTGGGTGTTACTGGGACGGGACTAAAGAGGAATTCTTGAGTGGTCGAAAGAAACAGTCTGACGCGACTAGCAGGTCTGGTCCGATCGAATACAAGATTGAAGAGACGGTATCCTTCACCGTCAGTCGGCCAGACGCGGACGGAAGTTTGAACTATTTCTTGGATTAGGATCAGTCTTTATCTAGTAGCATGAATGGTGCCTTGTGAAGCAATCACAACAATCGGGGTGTGGAATCATACAAGTTTCTAGCGCGATGAAATCGTTATCATTTATTCTTTGACATCGTAGTATGTGAGCCGCCTTGTGTCGTCAACCACCCTACCACCGTCGATTTTGCCAATAAACCCTCGTCACTTTCAACTTTAACAGCCTAGTTTCGGGCAAACCTCGAGTGGTCTCTCGGAGCATTTCGATATACACCCATATGACCTCTGTGTCTCAGAAGCGCAATCCATCACGCAAGACCAGCCCTCTGCCTTGACACACTCGTTCCATCCGCCGTAGGTGCATGCGCGGGCACCAAAGTTGGAGCGGGCGATGATGGGGCTGAATTGGGCTTCTCGGTTCAGCTCTCCGAGGACAGTCCAGATCTCATCGGCCGTGGCTGGACGGTCGGCGCCGGCAGCGAAGACTGAGATTGCGTGCGCAGCGAAAAGGAGCTGTATTAGTCCGTCAATATCATTAGCGCACATGGATTGTAAGTGAGTTCGAGGATGTGGGCAGAAAACATACGAGTGAAGAGGGCCGCATGGTGGTCAGTATGGACAGCACTTGGCGTTGATAGATCACGGTCGTTTGCTTGATGAAGATAGCGAATATCAGTCCAGAGAAGCGAAAGAGACTGTTGTATTTGTAGATGGCCAGCCTGCGCAAGCTGCTGCGGGTAGAAATTGTATCTGGAGCCGTCAAGCTTCGAGTTTCTAGGCATCCAGGATAACCATATCAAGGGAGACGTTTCCTACGATTCCGGTTCGACGGGAGTAATGAGTAATTGACCTCGAGGGAGCCCTCACGGGACTAGGCCGCCTTGGCGGCGGGTCGATCAACAGATACCCCATGCAGCGACCCGCGGTCAGCCAGTGTCGGATGTAAGCATAAAGTCCGGGGTCAGCACCAATCACCCTCAGTGTTCGGGGCAGCTATTTAGTCATGTCAACACCAACGATCCTATTGAAAATGATCACGATAAGTTGAAGCTAAACTGGTTTGCAGGTTAGTGGTAATTCTCCAGAGATATCTGTTTAGCCGGGCTGGCAAAGCTGTTACGTGGCATTCGGCCTCCCACTGAACTAGACCTTTTGCAGATCTCCAACACGAATGATTGCGTGGTGTATGCCCTTGAACCAACACGAACTCAATTAAGCGAAACACAGGCAGCAGTTTAAAAACAAATAGCAACTCGTGGACGCGTAACTTCATATCCACCACTGGCTGTGCCGCTGCCCGATGAGTAGTATGTGTCTGTGATCTGCGTTTCACTTGACATCTAGACGACGTGTTGTCTCTAGTGTCGATGCAAATTTTATGCGGACATTCTCTTACATCACGAGAATGCCTGTTAATTGAATCTTTTGAATATTCCACCGAATTGGCAAAGGACAACGTTGAGGGTCACTGAAAGCCACTGAGCACCAGACTATATAAAGTGAAAGGCAAAGTCTCTGGGTTGCACTTTATCATTCGTCACAATCGCGGAGGACACCACTGGGACTCTTGGAACTAGTTTCTTGTCAGGATATATAGTCACCGTCATTTTTTTTATACTTTCGTATGTATTTTCTTCTAGATTGGTGGGATAATCATTCCGTACAGGATCGGTTTCATGATGACTGACGGTTCTGCTGTTGCGTTGGTTAGTATAGCACTGACCGAGATGGTTCCGAGTTACCTTTAGAAAATGAGGAAGCTTATGATGAAAAAGGCTTACGGAAGCTCACTTGCGACACTTGGGAGGTCACCTTTCCATATTTGTGATAGCCGGTATGCGACTCCAATCGGTTGCTGTCGGCGGTTGTTGGCATTCTCTCAAAGTTTTGCAGAAAGCCATACACCTTTTGCCATGTCCTTGAAGGTCACATGTTGGATCAGTAAGGTAGAAAGATTCAGGTTTTCGTCGAGTCAATCAATAATGCAGATAGGCGAACAGACTTGAGAACCTGAGTAGTAGACCTGTGTACCTAGCTCTGCGCAGAAAACCTCAACTCGATGACTGTTTGAGTAACTTAAAGGTGCAGCTTCAGACCTAACAGGGTGATCGGAAGTAGTCTCAGTTGAATAACTAGGCCATCAACTTCGATAATCTAAGCGTAATTTGGTTGATGTTCTTCCCTATATCGCATCACACAATTACAACCCAAACAACTTCGACACACACACATCTACACCATCCACACCATCCACATTTACTGCATAGACATCTACTGCATCTGCACACGGCTGCCAGTAATAACCAAAAATACCAGTGTCGACAGTCAACAATCATAACGACCGATCCTTCAAGATGGCAGCCGTCCAACCCAACATGGTCACCCAGTTCACCTCTGGCCACTCTGCGGGGCCTCTTCAACACATCAGCAAAGGCGCATGCGGCTCAGTCTGGTGCGCCTCTTCCAAATCCTCCTCATACAGCGCCAACATGCCCCTCGTCCTTAAGCGCGAAGACATGTCCGACGTGCGCTCCATCACCCACGAGGCCGAGATACACCACCACATCCTCCAATCTCTCGCACGCCCCCTCGCGGCCTCAACCATCAACACCTTCCGCGTCAATGTCCCCCTCTCCCACGACCTTCTCTCCCACACCAACTCCGCCGCCTGGTCGCAGATCCTGCCAAGGCTACCCGCAGACTATGCAGCCTGCAACGCCCTCGTCAGCGAGAAAATCCACCCCTTCCCCTTCCGCGTGCGCAAGCTCCTCCTCGAGCAGTTGACAGCGTGTGAGGATCCGCAGAAGGTTGCCCAGTGACACATGAACACGCACTTTCTCATCAGAGCGTATCTAGGTAGGTAAGAGGAAGAACTGCCGAGTGGAGGAAGACGCGAGGCCCGCACACTTGAAGAAACTTCGTCCGTATAGTTTGAGGAACTTTCCCCTCTGCGTCGACGAGATGGAGGACCTTGACCTCGATGTGGAGGGGTACGCGCTCGCCATGGCTGATGCGCTCGCTTTTATGCACTGGACGACCAAGGTGGACGCGAACGATGTAGAGTTCGTCCTGGGGCAGCGCCGGGGCGACAAGACCCAACAAGCGCTGCCGTGCATTGGAGAGAAGGACTTCGAGTCCGCGGCGCTGGGGCCGCATGCGATGTGGATGCTGGATTTCGACTGCTGTCGGAAGATGAGTATGGATGAGGAGGGCACCACGACGGCTTGTAAGAGTTTTTGGAGGAATGATCAATACTACCCGAGGCCTGGGAGCGGGAACCCCTCTGATCATAGGCTTTGGGTCGTCTTTCGCGAACGTTTTCTCAAGAGAAGTGAAAGGTTACTGGAGGGTGAGAGCGAAGGAGTTAAGAAGCTGCCCGTTTTGCTTGTGGACATGATGATATCGGAAGATCGCACTGAGGGGCAGAATTGAGAACCATTTCACTACGGCGAGCGAAAGGCGAATGTGAGAAGTCTGATGGTTTTCAGGTTTCTCGGTGCGATAAAGTCACGAGCAACACAAACACGCAATTCAACCACATAATTCTCTTGAAGATCACAAAGCGCACCACAACACATGTCCTAGCCGTTAAGATTCTACCAGTAACTTACACCAGGCAAAGTGATTCCCACTCACTTACCCTCTTGTCGCCTCACTCATATGCATACATTCTCACCTCCCGGCATAGCGTCCCCATCACGGACATCACACATCCCAAGCCAGACACCAGCGTCATCCACAGATTCGCGACTCAGAACCCGTCACGACTTTCCCTCTACACACGCCGTCGTCGATCACCACATCCACTCGCCTCCGCCTTCCAAACATTCATTCCATACCCAACCGCCCGCAGTGAAGGGGAATGTTTACACGAGTGACTATTTTTGGCTGGTGACGCAGGGGTCAGATACATTCTCCGTTTCAGCACGCGCAAATCCCCTCAAACCCACAGAACGGGACCACAACCGGCGCCCACCTCATCGGAAGATAAAGAAAGAAACAAAAAGTGACAGGTTCTCAGACCAGCGGCTGTTTGATGGGATTACGTAAATGATGTCATCTGGGTGCTCGAGATCGTGTTTGTGTCTTGCAATTTGCGAGCGTTCATCATTAGCCGTGATAATTTGAGTATTGTACAATGGTATCCTGTCCACCCTCCTTTGACCTCCCTCCCACTCCCGTCCGGCATGGTGAATCTGATAAGCAAAAGGAAACAGGAAGGATTGTTGGCAGGGTTGATAGGTAAAATGCCATCTCTAATTGAAGGTTTTATGCTTGACGCATTGTTCGGGCGACCCATCATCCAATCCTTGGACGGGGCCATCCCGGCACGAGCTTAAAAAATGTCGCCGTGTTTCTGATGTGTGCACGCTGTAAGGACTGTGGGTATTATTCGCGTTGGGTGTAGTAAAGAAAAGAAGACAAAACAAAAGATCAGCTTCATCCAGGGCCAATGAACTTCCTATCAGGACCCCTCTCAGCCCGCGGCAGCTGTCCCGGTAGCGGGTTATACTGCGGCGAGTATCGCGAGATGGCCTGGGCCGGGTACTGCGGCTGTTGCTGAGGCTGGAACTGAGACTCTTGCGGCTGGAATTGAGGCTGCGGCTGCAATGGTTGCTGAGCCGGCGGTGGCGGTTGGTATGTGTCCGGGTTATACGGCTGGTACCCGATGTTGATCGACTCGCGGTACGGTCCCTGGCCGATGCCCTGGTACATATCGTACGTGGACGGCGGGTATGGCACCTTGGGGTACTGCACCGCCTGCGAGGACGGGCGCTTCATGGTGCTGATGCGCAGCGGCTCCGGGACGAACGGCGGCTCGTTGTTGGCGGTGGCGGGCTCGTTGATTGATTTCTCGTAGTAGAAGCTCGTCGTGGACAAATTCCTCGGCACGGCGGCGGGTTTGTTGGGAGTGTTGTCCTTTGCAGGCGGGGCCGGGATCGCGGCGTTGGCGGCCATGAACTGCGCGACCATCTGCTCCTCCATCTCGCGGGTGGTGCGGTTGGCGATCTTGGTCTGGCGGTAGGTCGCGACGAGGGTCTGCTCCATCTCCTTGGTGCTGCGCTTCGGCTGGCGGAGGATGGCGGACTCACGGGGGAAGCCGGCGGCGGCACCGGCGGCGGGCGGGTTGGACGGGGGTGGTGCGTTTTGCATGTTTTGGGAGACGGCGTCGACCTTCTTCCTGCGGTCGCGGCGTTTCTTGAAGAAGATGAAGGCGCCGATGAGGAGGCCGATCAAGGCTGTGGATATGTCAGTGGTCTGGTGAGGAGATTGTGATGAAAGGGGCGAATGACATACCGACGATACCGAAGGAGACCCCGATGGCAAACGGGCGGTTGGAGTCTGGGGCGGGCGATGGTGTTGCTGAGACGGCGCCGTTGCTTTCTTGCATCTGCGCGTTGGAAGGCACGATCTGCGGGTCTGATGTCCCCGAAGCGGCATTTCCAACTGTTGGTGGTGAAGGAATCGCTGACGGGGTTTCTGCTGCAGGTGGTGGCGGCGGCGGCGGTGGTGTTGATGGTTGCACAGCAGGCGGAGGTGGCGTCTGGGAAGTCTGTCTTGACGGAGGCGGTTGCGGAGGCGTCGAATTCGGGGCGGCGGACGGAGTCGCAACGGGCGGATTTGATGGTGGCGCGGCCGGAGGATTCGATGGCGGCGGTGCGCCGGGGACGAGCGTGATGAATCCCCTCGCCGGGGGGAAACTCGCCGGCACGGCCGGGTTCAGGGCGGCGGGCGGCGCAGTCGGCAGGATCGTCGGGTTCGTTGCTGCAGGCGGCGCGCCCGGGGCCGGTGACACGGAGGGCTTTGGTTGTTCTTCTTCCGAGTCACTGCTGGCGCTCGATTGCGCTCCCGGTTGTTGCTGCGCATCGGAATCGCTGGCGGAGCTGTTGGACTCGGCCTCTTGCTGAGCACCGTTGCCCTCTTCCGCTCCGGATTCCTCTTCCTTTTCCTGTTCTTCTGCCTTTCTGTTGTTTCCAGCCGGGCTCTCCTTCTCTTCTTCTTCCTCCTCCTCCTCCTCTTCCTCTTCCTTCTCCTGCTCGCCCTCCTTTTCTTTCTCTTCGTCCGCCTCCTCGCCGTCGTCCTGTCGAATAGCTATCCTCGGCCCTTGGCGACGGACCAAGTTGTGACGCGGTCTGCCGGGGAACCTGGGCTCCGTCCTCCTCCTCCGTTGTCTACCCAACACCATCAGCTTCACCATTTGGGTAGAGGATGATCATGTATAACCCACCTGAAAGTCGACCAAGTCGTGGTGCCCTCCATCGTGAAACCTCTTCCTCCACGTCTTCCTCAAAATTACCAAGACTTTGACGGAACGGACAAAATAAGACGGTAATGCGGCCAGCGGTAATCAAGAATGGAATAGAAAACAGCACAGCTGTGGAGGTCTAAACAGAAAAGAACAAGCGCAAGCGCTTCATGGAGAATAGAACTGGTCGAACCCGCCGAGCCCTTGAACAGAAAAGACCAAATCAAGAACCAGCAGAGAAAGCCAAGGAAAGAGAAAAAAAAAGGGAAGAGAAAGAAACCCTCCCGGGAGTTACCACCGGCGCCCTCGGGGGATGCTTCGTATTATTCAAATGTCGCCTACGGACACCCGCGTAGACCTACCTTCTCCCGCTGTCTCCTCCCCGGCACTCGGACATAAAAGAAATCCCCAAAGCTCCCTCCCCCCCATGTCCTATCGCAGGCCTCACATCAAACATCTTCCAAGAAAACGGGGAACAAGGGGGGCTTCCAAGTGATGAACGTTCGCTGCCTCCTGCGTTGTCGAGATGGGGCTCCCTCCACGTCTGTTGTGTGTGGTGCGACAGGTGCACGCGAGTAAACCTCAGTCATGACAGGGGGCCATGAAGCGTCCATGTGTCCAATCACAGAACACCGTCAACCGGACATTCAGCGCAGTTTGCCTCCTCAAGCAGCGCCGGCGGCCGTTCGTGTTCACTGCTCAGCAGCGGCTGGAGCCCTTCTGCCGCGAAGAGTCGCACCCAGGGGCTGGGCTGGGGTTTCAACTGTCGACGAGGACCCATGCTGCTGTCACCCGCATGCCGCACCAGAGAGGCCCCCCTCGGCCGTGTTTGACGCGCATCTTGGCGCTTGGCCTGACGGCGCCTGAAACCTGGGAGATGCAACTGCGCTGGAGCTGTCCGTACGTACGAATAGGCGGTTTTGCTGTGCTTTTTCACCATCTTTGGCCGCCGGTCGGGGCTTTTCTGTTGCTCGACAGCATTCATCTCCACTTGGGCGCCGGGAGAACGGGGTAGACAGGGCTCGAGGCGAGGAACTGAGCTCGCGTGGGAAAGGGACTTTTTTCGTTGTGGTCCCTGTCGGAGGTTTAGAAACATTGCTCGTCTTTTCTTGATTGTCCACCCCGACTGGCGTCGCACCAGGGCCGCTCAACTCTCACGATCATCACCGCATCACTCCTTTTGATCGGGTCACCGAGGCCGCCGCGTCCAGACTGTGCTGTCCACCGGGCATGATGGCGTGCATGAACACAGGAACCAAGAAAATCGCAAAGTTAGCAGGTTGTGCCGAGAGATTGACGCCCTCATCGTCGTCACCACGAACACGGCCCGGCCGGAGACGAGTCGCGATCACCGCCAGGATGCGCCGCCGGCCGCCTTAACAATCAGGTCAACTTTTGCCGACGCCACCAACTGTGAGAGCCGTCGCGGGACTCGTCAGGTCTGAGGACCAGCCAAATCTCCGTCGCCGGCCGCTGCGCTCTGCCAGCTGTTTGGTCGGTATCTGGGGTAACAAACGGGCCATGGGTCGTCTCGTTCGGTTTGTGGTTCACTGAGTGAGGAGGATGCCGTGGGCCGCCCACCACGGGGTCGTCGATGAAACTGGGAATGCATGGGCGCCCTGCGCGCATCCCTTTTGTCTTTTGCGATTTGTCTCCTGACGATGACATTGGAGTTCTGCCTTTCTCCTCGTGTCTGGTGAAGTCTTGGTATTTCTATTAATACGGACGAGTTGCCTCTCATTGTCCTTCTGGGCGCGCGCCTGGTGTTGTCGAGCCGTCCTCGGTTCGACTAACCTTTCCGGCTGCGATACCCTCCGAAGGCCATGCATCATTCTCACAGACCGGTGATGACTGAATGATCTGCGTCGGCTGGGCGGTGGATGACATGCGCATAAAAATCATCTCGCTCTGGTGATTGCACGATGGCAACCGATCAATACAAATTTCGCCAACGTGGTTATGTTGAAGTTGAGCTTGTCGATAGCTGCGATGCCTGGTGATATCGCAAGTGGTGGCTGAAGCTCCCTCCGCCTGGATATTCAGACAGCGCGGTCTGCGGTCTGTCCCTCCTTCGCTGGAACATCGGCATCTATCCAATGTTTAAGCCATGACCAGGCGTCGGGACAATTCTTTACTGCGTGACAAACATTTTTGACCCGCCAAATCATCGCAGCCAATGCATCAGCGGTACTTGAGGCTCTGTCATTACGGGGGAAGTGGGATGCCGGTCGTAACACTGCGTCCCTCTATCGGGCCCTGTAGCGAATTACACGGCTTCTTGGCATTGGTATCAGCGACGCCCACTGATTATGCAAATCTGTGAATCCGCCGCATTCTCTCTATCAGTCGGTAATTCCCAGTTCTTGATGCCCATTTTCAGGAAAACGTAGCTGGGCGTGTACTTGCCGCAGCTCCGTTCGGTGGCTGAGCTGTTACTCGGCGATTCTTCTTGTCAACCAGGCGAATTCTCCCTCCACTAGGTGCGCGGCGGGCTGGCTTCGCATGTCGAAATGAGAGCCGAGCAACCGCCTTGTGTAGACATATTCGCGAATTGTCTTCCACTCTGAATACCTAATTGCAATTTCGATCAATCTGCTCCTATTCAGTGTAACAGTTTTTGACTACCCGAGGACAACAGGCGCGAAGTTTTCGTGCGATCAATATATCTAGTTTGACTCATTCGTACAGCAATAGCCAGCTTCCACAGCGCCGGTCCACTCTCGCAAAAAAAGAGGCTTCAACACTACTGGCATTCGGCCAACGTGACCAAATAATTTTCACTTTCTATCAGTCTCAATTGAAAGACTCTAAGGAGTTCCGCATGATATGCATGATGTCGTTCTTGAACAGGGTCTGCTGAGTCTTCTTGCGGCCCCGGGGGAAGCCGCTGGCACTCCCACTCATTGTATTAGACTCGGCAGCCTGGAGCGAAAGCTGATGAGAAATAGTTGTCAATTGTTCATGATGGCCAGGTCATATGCATAATCTGGCCGTGGAGGAGAACTCCCCTCCTCAGCGAATGCTGTACTTCTCTTCTCAAGCGCAGTAATGACCGCCTATCTACGGGTGCGAGCGCTTAGCTATTTGGGCACAGCCATCAATAACTAGACTGCTGAATTGGTATCTTGGATGAACAACATGTGCCGATGCAAACGTCCCAAGGGCTCAAAACCCTCACGTTCTTCCCGGTCACATCATCGGCATCTCGTCAATCAAGTTTTCCAATCTTACAGGTATCTCACAAAACCCTCAAGGTACCCAGGGTCCTACTGCCATTAGTCCCTGCTTCCCTGGAGACTTTCCCGATTCAGGGAGGGCGTTCCTGGGAGAACGGCCCCGGTGGATGTCCCCTCGCCCAATCACAGAAGCCCCGATTCCTGATGACCGCCCCGGACTCAAGCCAGCCAATCCCGTGTTGCAGCCCCCGTGGTCATATCGCCAGCACCCGGATGGCCCGACTTACACGACGCATGCTCGAGACACCTTGATGGTGCTGCTATCCCTTAGAAAAGATGATCAGATAGCAGAGAAATTGTTAATAGAGATGATATAAATATGGTATATTCGGGTGAATCGGGACTGGCTTCGTTTTGCAACAATCAAATCACGCTTCTCTTTCTTTAGCCGACAGTTAAGGTTACACGGTCGTCATGGGCAAGAAACTTTCCGCATCTTCCACGAAGCCCAAGTCGGGTGGCGTCGTGGTCCCAGGGACAGCTACCCTGAAAGCCAATGGCGACGCCATTGCGCCCAAACTCACACGTGCCGATTCTGGTGTCGATGTATCGAAAGCAGCCCAGGGCAAGCCACTACCCGTCACTCTACTTTCTGGCTTTCTTGTATGCAATCTTAAAGCTTCGCTGCAGGTGGTCTTGACTAACACCAAAGCAGGGCAGCGGCAAGACAACCCTCCTCCAGCACCTCCTCAAGAGCGACCACGGCCTTCGCATTGCCGTGATCGTCAACGATATCGGAGCGTGAGTCCTCATCTTCCCCATCGTCCCCGGCAGCTCACTGACAGCCTTCTCCGCCCAGTGTGAACGTTGACGCATCCCTGATCAAGAAGAGCCACAAAATCACAAAGACAGAAGAGAAGGTCATCGCCCTGCAGAACGGCTGCATCTGCTGCACATTGCGCGGCGACCTTCTGGAGGAACTGGTGCACCTCGCCGAGCTTCATGAGTTCGACTATGTCGTCATCGAGAGCAGCGGCATCAGCGAGCCGGAGCAGGTCGCCGAGACCTTCGATGCCCGTCTGGCCGAGCAGATGCAGGCTATGGGCGAGGGTCCCGAGGGGCTTGATGAGGATACGCTGAAGCTTCTCAAGAGGCTGTGAGTTCTTCTTTCTCTTGTTAAAGGCATGACCTTATAGACTGACACTGTGTGTGCAGGGCTGACGCCGGCGGCGTTGACAAGTTCGCCCGCCTCGATACGACCGTCACCGTCATCGACGCCTTCACAATCTTCAACGACTTCCACACGAGCGACCTGCTCTCCTCAAGACGAGACGATGTCGTTCCCGAGGATGAGCGGACGGTCTCGGATCTGATGGTAGACCAGATTGAGTTTGCCGATGTGATTGTTCTAAACAAAGTGGACATGGTATGTGTTGATGGCGCTTTGATGGTTTTGACAACGCCAATCTAATACGAGGCATGCAGGTTACGAAGACCGATCTCGCCCGAGTCCTTGACTTGATCAAGAAGCTCAACCCAAGAGCTAAAGTCCTCGAGGCCAACTACGGCAAGATCGACGTCAAGGAGATTGTCAACACCAACACCTTTGACCTCAAAGTCGCTCAGTCTGGCGTTGGCTGGCTGCAGGACCTGCATGCCATGACAGTCCGCGAAGTCAGTCTTCACTCGAATCCAACAGAACATCAAAAAGCAAGTTGCTAACTTACATCATCGACAGGTCAACGGCCGCAAGAAGATCACACCCAAGCCTGAAACCGAAGAGTACAACGTTCGCAACTTCATTTACACAAGAACACGCCCCTTCAACCCCCGCAGGCTATGGTCACTCCTCTACGACAAGTTCATCCTTCAAATGGAAGCCCCCGAAGGCGACGAAGACGAGATGGATGACGATGAAGACGACGCCGACATGTGCGACGTCGAAAAGGAAGACGAGGAATGGGAAGACGACGAGTCCGAAAAGGACGAGAACGAGGACGAAGACGAAGACGCCGACATGGAAGACCCCCTCGAACCCCCATCAAACGACGTCATCCTCGCCAACAAAACCGCCCACCCGCTCTTCAACCGGCTCTTCCGCTCCAAGGGCGAGTTCTTCCTCGCGACGCGCCCGCACCGCGCGGGCGACTGGTCGCAGGCCGGCGCAATGCTGACCATGACCGGCGGCCGGCCGTGGTTCTGCACGCTCGCGCCGGAAGACTACCTGACGGGCGACCCGGAGGTGGACGCGCTGGTGCAGCACGACATCAAGAAGGGCGGCGAGTGGGGTGATCGCCGGCAGGAGCTGGTGTTCATCGGAGAGAACCTTGATATCAAGGGGTTGGAGGCGGCGCTGGATGGGTGTCTGCTGAATGACGAGGAGTGGAAGAAGTGGCAGAAGGTGATGAGGAATAAGAAGTGGGATGATGAGAAGAAGTTGGATAAGTTGCAGGATATGTTTGATGACGGGTTCCCGGATTGGGCGGATGATGAAGAAGACCATGAGGGACACGACCATGCATGAGCGGTAGACAAAAGTTCACAAAAGAGATAGAAAGACTTCAAAACACATGATGACGTACTTCAGGCGCTTCAGTAAGAATTGGTTTAAGTTGAATTATGCCAGATATTCCATTTCCCTCAATATTGCGTATGAGTAGACATACCAGATTCGTATCTCATAGAAGTCGAAAAAGGTTTCCGCCTCGTAGAAAGGTAGAACTTGCTGTCCACTCAAGGGCTTTCATCTGCAATATCAGACTCAAACAAACGGACAATTCAGGTTCAATCATCACCTTTAGGCAAGACACACAAACATCACATGGCAAAAACAAGCGGAACTTATAGAATGATCTCATATATCAAACATGAGGACGCCTCGGCACAAAGGATCGTCCGATATCTAATCGCATTTACATCCAGTGTCTTAAAGTCATACTTATGTACAAGAAATGATGGTGTGAGCAAGCAGACGCCCAAGTGGGCATCGCAAGCTCCGGCTTATCAACACAACTGCTTCCAACTTTTGTCTATCCACATCCTCCTCCACAGTCTCTCAAAGAAGAGACGCTTAGTAGGCGGCGCGGGCAAGGTGGCGGCGCATGGAGCGCGCACGGCGGCGAGCAGCGGACTTCTCGCAGTCGTCAGAAGCACCGGTGGGAGCGGCGCTGGGCTGAGCGGCGGCGGTGGGGACGGTGGTGCTGTTGCCGCCGTTGTAGTCGGGGATGCCGGCGGAGGGGGCAGCGGAGGAAGAAGGAGAGGTGGGGGTGGAGGGAGAGGGGGTGGTGGCGCCCTCAGAGCCGGTGCAGTCGCCGTCGGAGGTCTGGCCGAGGAGGTTGGCGGTGTGGTCCTCGCAGGCGTTGGGCCAGGTGACGGGGCCAGGGGCGGTGTAGTTCTTGGGGGCAGGGTAGTAGATGTTGATCAGGACACCGGGCTCGTTGCCAGTGTAGCCGCCGGGGAACTTGATGGTGGGAGCAGGAGTCTCAGAGCCAGTGCCAGTGACGGTGACCTGGGCGCAAGCAATGTAGTACTGAGCACCTCCGGCGGTGCCAGCTCCGTGAAGACCAATGTGCTCGGCGCGGATGAGGTAGTCTCCCGAGGGAGTCTCCTTGGGGACGGTGAAGGTGAAGTTGTGGATGCCCGCGTTGTTGACGTAGGAAGCCCACTGGAGACCGGCGTCGGTGATGTCGGAGGTGGTGAGCTCGTAGACCTTGAACCAGTCGCCGTCGCCCTTGTACTCGGCGGCGGAGGAGGGGGCCTTGGACATGTAGACCTGGAGGGGGCCGGGGTGGCCCATGTCGTTCTCGACGATGAAGCCGACCTCGTCGCCGGCGTTGATGGCCTTGGTCTTGGTCTTGGCCAGGACGTCGTCGTCGTTGCCGCCCTTGTTGCAGACGAAGTCCTCGGAGGCGACGTCGGTGACGGGGGAGTTGGAGTTCTTGGCCTCACGGACGAACTCGTAGCGCTCGGTCTCCTCACCGTTGACGATCAGGGTGGGGAAGACGTAGTGGGCGGTGGCCTGGGACACGAGGGCCGCGGCGGCGAGGAATCCGTAGGTACGCATTTTGATCGGTGTGTTTGAGGTTGTGTTGGTAAAGAGAGTTGGTTGGTGGTTGTGGTGGTGAAGAAAGATTGGACGGGAAGAAAATGAAGCTTGATTTTCCACCAGGGAAGGTAAAGAATGAATGGTTTCAAAGAAAGAAAGTGGTTTGTACAATGACAAAAGACACAGCGATGGATGGTTGAGAACGAAGAAGCAAGAGAGACTCGGACAGGATGGTGAAGAAGAGGTTGTCTTATATCTCGAGCCAACTCACTCACCCCTGGCCGCCGTTGGCTATCAACCGCTCATGGTATCCCATGCATACGGACCTGACGAGAATTCTCCAGCCCCAGCTCCCTGCTCATTTGGCTTCCTAATTCTGGGCATCGTGGGTCGTTGGCGCGAAAGGGGGCGCTTCGCTCATGTTGTCTGCAGCCAGGGGCCCCGAAAGAAGCTGACTTGGACGACCAGAATCGAAAGGGCGAGGTTCGTTTGAAACATTGGAGCGACCCATACGCAGGATCCAATTCCACCAAACACGGTCCTCGCCGCCGGGGATGGGTCCCTGATCGGGTCACAACTAAAGTACGGTTGACGACATCGACCCCTGGAGGTGCCGCCCACGTTGGGGGGCATCACGGTCGAGATGTGGTCGCCAAGCTTGGCTCATGCGCCGATTCCCATATCATCCTGTTCATCTAAAGTTGCCTGGAGAGACGCTCGCGTAGCGGACTCCCCTGCAGACCACAGCGCCTCGGCTGCGTGAGCCTGGCCTCGGTGCCCCGAATCGGTCGCTCATAGATTGCCCTACATCCACCCAACGACCTCTTTCGAGTTAGCCGCTGGGCGGATTTCCTTACCTGCATGCCCGTCAAGGCTTGTCGCGTTTGAGAGTTGGCAAATGTCAATTTCGGGCGACAAGCCGAGTTTGCTTGTCAATCCCCGGCGCCAGTCATTGGCGGCCGGTGGATAAGCGTGAAGAAAAATCGATATATGGCCTCGAGGCCTGTCAATATTGGTTTCCGTTCATCTGAACAATAAAGACAACCTTCCTTTGCGAAGAATCAACGCCAAGAGACATGTTTTCCCAGATCCAATATGTGTAACTTTCGTCTGAAGAGGAAGATCGCACCGCGGCAGTGATGTGCTGAACTCTGTCATGGTACCTGATCGACGCGCCCGTGGTGGTATTTCACCTGAAACATGGGTCAACCAGGGGGGGGCTCTGCGATGGTGAAAAAAAGCGCTGGCTGTGTGTTCCCTGCTGCAGATCACTTTACACGGGACGAAATTCCCACCAGAAAGAAAAAGGGAGTTCCACAGCTGTGCCGTGCCCACTGCCCACCGCCATCAACCGCCAGCGCTTGGCAATCTGTGGAAAGTTCGGTATCATCCAGAACGTGCCAGTCAGCTTAGGTTGCCATTTGCGAATCTCTCGGTTGTTACAGCCGAGACTTTTCTGCACCTGGATGGCTTGCAATTGGGCACTCTACGTTGCGCGAAAGCAACGTGACGGCCAGAGATTCAACCAGCATGGCGCCTGGTTGGAGGCATTATGTCAGCCCTGTCCAAGAACGATCCGGCGCTTCGCATTTAGAGTGAAAATAAAGAAAATAAAGTGCAGATGCTAAGTGCCGCCCATCCGAAATATCATAACAGCCTTCGGTAAGAGCTAGGTCAGCCAGGTGTCCGGTGCTCCCATCCCGCGTTGATAGGCAACATGCCTGTCGCAGCTCTTTCAGGAGCCGCTAGGGGCCTTAGTCAGACTTGGACCCAAGCAGCCGTCCCCTTTTCCCCCCTCCCCTATCACGGAGGGGGGGTTTGAGAAAGACAACGTTGGTCCCATCCGCAATCATCGCTACTATCGGGCTCCATGGATGCAGGGAAGAGCCGATGGGATGACCGAGCGAGAGGAAAGATTCCGTCCAGCAAAATCACAGTCTTTCCGACGGTGTCGCAACTGCACCGTCATAGGCTCAGCAACCGATAGCGACCCAGTGTTTAAAAGCTCTGCCGGAACCCACCGATCCTGCCCATTTGTCTGCTCCGCGCTCTTCGCATCATCGACCCGAAGACAGCAATGATATGCTTATCGTGGGGATGCGATTCATTTCACGCAGAGGTTAGGCCGTGTGGTTTCAGGGCTATCATCAGGTTGATGAAGCTATGGATGAGAACTTGACCGCCTGTCATCTTGTCTTCTCCTCGCGCCAAGTCCTGCCCTTTGACTGTCGACATAGGAAAAGTCGACCGACGGTATTGTATGAAGATTGCTTAAGAAGCTCAGTGCCCTTCTGCTGGGGTGCATGTCAAGGAGAAAAACTAGAGATATAAGCATCTGTCAAGCCCACTTCGTGTTCACTCTGGAGTTCCTGAAGAAGTCGACAGAATCCGCTAAATCGGAAATCGGAACACCAAGCGAGAGTCGGGTCCGCAGCGGAGCCGACATCGATGGCGTTGGATTTCGGGAGCGCGGGACGGCGCCTGTGGTGAGAATGACGCAGACAGTTATTTGGCCCGTCGTGGTTAGTGTGACGTGTGTGTGTCTCTCGACCGCCTGCCAAACCCGTACCACCATCGAGATCAATCTCTGCAGAAGAATAATACACGGAAGAAATTGGGCAATATCGTGATAATTCTATTCTACTGGCTGTCTGGGTATCGTGTATGCTAGACAAAAACCAAAACCAAATACCCAAATGAACTATGACGCTTCATCAGTCTTCCGTGCCTCTGCAGATGTGCACCTTGTTCCTCCGTCATAATGGTCGTGTCGATATGGATGCATCCCCCTCCAGTTGCAATATACCTGCTGGAAATTGAATATTCATGCTCGGACGGAGCGATCCGCTCGCTCTACTCGTGATCCTTGTCTCCCCCGGCGGCCTGCGGCTGTCCCTTCTCAGCCTCTTCTTTCTTATCTCCTCCCAGTTTGTACCACGGCCCATGTATCGCACCAGCGCCGACGCCGACCAAGAGCCCGACTGCCGTCGTTGGAATGGCCGCGACGCCGCCAACGACCCCAGTCACGACGGTTCCCACACCGGCACCCAGCCCAACGCCCACTGTGGCACCGATACCTGCGCCACCCAAGCCACCCTGCCAGATGCCGCTCTGCAGTCTTTGCGCGTCCCGCGAGAGCGCCTTGGCTTTGTGGTCGTGCTCGGACGCCTCCGCTAGTATCTTGTTCTTCTCGTCGGCGTCTTCGACGGCATCGCTGCGTTGGCGGGCCTCGTTGGCGGCTTCGGCTTCTTCTTGTGCCTTTTCGAGCTTCTCTGTGGCTTGTGCAAGGATCTGGTCCTTGCGGCTTTGCTTTTTTTCTTCGGGCGGTGGCGAGGAGGACATTGGACAGTAGGGGGGGATGGTGCTCTGAACTTGGAATGTGGATTGCTGGGACGGGTCTAGGAATTCTAGAAGTTCGTCTGATTAGGATAGCTCGTAGTACTTCGTCTTTCTGGATATCAGAAGAGGAGTCCGCGTTGTTTTAGAAGTCTTTGGTATCGTTAAGGTTTCAGCCACATTGACACCTGATCGCTGACATCACTCGCTTATTAGTGTCTCTTGCCCACCTATGATGTGGCTATGATCCGCCACGCAGTGACGCCGTCTCACCTCTTTAAGTACATATAGATGGTTATATTGCATGTAGTTACTGCCGGTCCACTATTTCCATACGCAAGTCAAGACGGAGGTAAACATACGTACTCGGGGATGGTGGACAGTTGTAGATGGTCATAAATGCAGACAAACATCTATTGTAATTCGGCAAATCATTTACCTATACAAAGATATCCTCAATTCGCTCCCGAAAATCACTCAAGAATTCAGGGTCCTTCGGCACACACCTATGAACCATGGCCTTGGTTGACGTTATTTATGAGAAGCTTAATTACTGCACTGGATGTGGAAAGCGTAGAAGCTGACAAGCCATTTAATTGCGTACGTACTGAAATCTCAGGTTTAAGTATGGAGTGCCTGGCGTTTCTGTTTTGCGACACAATACGAAAGACAAAACATCTCACAGGAGTATGATTGGTAGATTGCTTCAACCAAGGTGCTGTAGATACCTACCCTAATGGAATGTAGTATTAAGCAAAAGTAAACAAATTTATGCATTTCTTGTAATTAACTGCCCAAAGACAAGGCTTTGGACGCCGAGTTGAGGCTTCTTTCGCAAACAAGGATGGCGCCTTGCGTTGGGCTGTGCTATTACTTGGCATTACAGTTGTGGGCTGTCCCACCGTCAGACTGTCAAGGCGAGGCGTGTTATCTAAATCGCCGAGAGAAGTACGGAGAATCTGCCGCCGCAGTTTGGTAAATTTCCATGATGTGACTTTCCCTGCACATGTTGTGTAATCTGAGCCATCCTGTGCTTACTTGTGGCTTAGGTCGCTCAATAACTATGATGGTGCTCGGCATTTTCAGCTCATTGGGCGTGGCCTTCAATTTTGCCTACAACTGAGAATGCGTGAAAGCGGGGGTGGCAGGTCGTGTTGGCTGTGCATATGCACATTATATTCTGGGATCTTGCAATCATATCCGGTTACCCAGCGGCCATTAGACCTTACGTTGATTGTGGACTCGGTTGCCACTGAAGCGTTCACTCATTTATAAAACATGCTGCAGGCACTCTCAGCGGGCATGACCTAACCAACGGTACTTTTCTTTTATGGTGAGAATGGCCGAGGTTCTCGGTCTAGTTGCCGCCATTGGCGGCATTATCGCATCAGGCTTTCAGGCTGCGCAGACACTTTCTACCATTGCGGAAGATCTCGGGACAGCGGGAGCACAGATTCAGGCGATTGCGGCAGAGACCGAAGCGATATCGTGGTCGCTCTGCCAACTAAAAGAGCACCTAGAGGAAACCAAACAAATCACAAGCAACGCCGTAAATACCATCAACCATACTGTTGCGCAGTGCAAAAAGACTATTGATGATATCAAAGAGCACCTGGCACCAGTACTCGCAAGAAAGGCCGAGGATATGGTGCTGAAGCAGAGAGTGCGCTGGCTTTTTGCCAAGCACAAAGTTTCAACAAAGCAGGCATCTCTGGACTCGATAAAGCTATCGTTGACGCTTATCCTAAGCGTACTTTGTTTCAGAGAGAAAAACTACATTGAGTCAGTCAATTCCTTCACGCTATTGGAACCAACACATTACTAACTGGTACATAGGGATTACATTCAAGTCGAAATCAAGCGCTTGGTTTCGAAGTCTGAAAATGTGAAGAAGTTATTCGTCGACGCGGAGAGGACTGATCAAGCCATTGAGAAAGCATACGAAACGCTGACAAACATCTCGCCGTTTACAATGAGTGATAAGGCGGATTTTGAAGTTGACAGCCTACCGCAGACTAGTGCCTCAGAGAACATGGTCAAATTTGACAACGACACATCTAATGCCACGTCTTCAGAAAGAGCTCTGGAATCTCAAATTGGAGATACTAACCTAGCTCAGGAAGGTTTTGAACTTGTGCCGAGGAGCCAGTCGCATCTGAATCAGACGAAATCAGACATCGACCTCTTGGACAGGATAACCGACGACCAAATCATGGTCATAGCTGATCATGTACGACTCCAAAGGGCCACCCGGAGCTTTGCAAGGGTGGCCATGGAATGGAAGCACAAGAGGGAGCATGATGTGCCATCTATCTCGACCGCAGAGAACAACACTGGTACCGCGCATTCAGAGGAGATCAATTCCGCCTGGAGTACCGAAAGCTCAGCGGAAGCCACAGAAAATACAACGGCCGAGCCAAAATTCACAGTACCTCCATCGGCAAAGTTCCCTGGGACGCAGGCAACGTTCGATTCAAGCAGTTACACTCAAAACGCACCTCGTGCACCGTTTGAGGCTACGGCTGGTAATTCAACGCCGTCTAATAATACTTATTGGGGGATGCCGGAATACTCATCCCCACATTCAGAGCCAAATCATGATTATAGCTACAGCCCACAACCTGGATCATACCGTGGCTCCCAGATGCCAGCGTCGTCCCCTCTTGGATTCCAGCCTTCCGTACACGATCTGGAAAGAATCAGATTGCAGGAGGAACTAGCTTTTCTTCGTAGTGATCGGGCAAGAAAAGAGGAGGAGGAAAAGAACAGGCAAAAGGAGAAGGTTAGACAAGCCGCCGAAGACGCTATTGCGCGACGAATAGAAGATGAGAAAAGAGCCAAGGCCGATATCATGAGAGAGCAGGAAATAAAGGCACTCAAAGACGCTCACGATAAGTTCAAGGCAGAGGCAAAAGCAATGAAAGAAGCTCACGATAAGGAGCAGGCGGAGGCAAAGGCAATGAAAGATGCTGATGCTGCAGCGGCAGCGGCAAAAGAAGCTGAGGACCGGCTAGTTGATGAAGTGAGAAGCCGTACGGAAGCCGAGATCAGGAATAAATTTGAGGAAGAACGAAAAGCCGAACAAGAGACAAAGAGAAGAAGTGGGTTGCAGAAGCTCTTTAGTTGGAAATAAAAATATTAATCGATCCGTAGCGCACTGACTTCATCCATACCACTTACGCTACAATGCTATTGTTGATTTTGCCGGAGGCCTGGACGAAGTTAGCAGCTGTAAACCTTCGAACTGTGATCGGAGCCGGTGCTGCGGGTCCGGGCTTCCGACCAATGCCCGGTGTGGGGCCAAGGCCGTGTCCGCAATCCGAGAAGGCTGGCTCTTACACCCGAATGTCCGCGGCCAGTCATTAGGCGGAGGTGACTTGCCAAGACATCAATTTTGAGCGAAACCGCTTTCGATATCTCCACAACATCCCTTTGGCATCGCAATTGACAACGATTCGTCCCCAAGATCCTTTTGGCTGTGGGTCCCCCATGAAGGGCCGTGTGAACATGATCTGCAGGAGTTATTCAGCGGTCTGGCTGACCAAGTCCTGAACTAAGACAACTTTGACTGAGAAAGTCTGGCTTCCTTTAATCCGACAAACTCTGTCAGCTTGCTGCTCGAGCAGTTGGGCCATGAGGATTCTATAGATACGGAAATAGCGCCCGGAAACAGACTGTGTCGGGCTTTTTCCTTTTCCCCGGATTTTGTTAATGCACGTCGCCGTAATCCCCCCGCACTCACCCCCACCGATGCTGACAATGTGATGGCGTCGGCACCCTTTCATGTATCTCGTTTTCAATCTGGTCAATCTCTGCGGAGTCACGGACAGTTCCAAATCCATCACTGCTGAATCTAACACGAGATCTCTGTCAACATGCCAGATTCAAGATGAAAGTAACCCAACATTGACAGTCTTGGAGATTCTCCAAGAAGCACTTCAGCCCAAGCAAGCTCCCTTGCGTAACCCCGCGAATTCAAGTGCGGAGAAGCAGGCAAACTAGCAGCGTGCCACCCGCCCTGCGTTAATGCACCCGCCCCCCAATCTGGGGTAATTCGAGCCGCCAGCGGGTCCCCCGAACTGCCCGTATCAAGGCATACTTCAAAGCTATTCGAGCAAGACGCATCCCTTCCTCCTAGGCGTCTCCAACACGGCCGCTTCTGTGATTTGCCCGGGACATTCCCCGCGAGACCCGCGCTGTGGTTTTGGAGCCCCCGCGCGCGCCCGCCCAAACGGAGGGCAGCTGCTTGCGCACTATCGTCTGCAGCTGAGAGACAGGTTGAGACAGAACCCTGCGCGGGGGAACAGACGGGAACCTCTGGTTTCCAACCTTGGTAGCTCCGCGGCCAACGAAACTCCACAGATTGGCGAAACTTGTTGAGTCGGACAGGGCGGACACCCGCATCTTTTGGCGCGAATTCGCACACAGAACTGCTTGTCTACGGGCGTACAGCAGCACTGAGGCCGATCTATCCCCGGACGAACCCCTCATCCTACGTGTCGCGTTGAACCCCGTCAGGTGATGTCACGACTCAGCCTCCGGCGCGGAGGAACGGAAAGCTCTCTTCTTCGTGAGGGGTAGCATTGTTCATAAATATTGCTGCTGAACCTCCAAGGTTGACGATAGCTTCGATTTTCCCAGGCCCGGACTCTCTTTCGTACGCACGCACGACTAGATCGTCCTGTCCGCGAACACTTCACAAACGCACGCATCATGGCTGGAGCATTTCCTCACAATGATCGGATCGAGCCCGGCTCGGTAAACCTTCCTGCCCGCCCGTATCCCCCATCAGTTCGCTCGACATCGGTTGATGCGGGGAAAGTGGCGGCGGACACCATCAACGCCTTCAACGCCGCGCTGCGATCTAAGAACTACAAAGCTCTCGCAGACCTGTTTGTCTCAGACGGCTACTGGCGCGACCACCTCTGCTTATCCTGGGACCTGCGCACTCTCAAGGGGAGGGAAAAGATTCAAAAGCTGCTGAGCGATCGGTGTCGTCTTACCGAGGTTGCCGTCGACACATCTACCGAATACCGAGCTCCCCACCTGGCTGCCCTCGACGCTCACGGCAAGGTCCAATGTCTGCAATTCTTCATCAATGTGAACACCCAAGTAGGCCCTGGCCAGGGTGTCGTTCGTATGATCGAGTCTGATGGCAAGTGGGAGATTCTCAGCTTCTTTACCGCCCTTAGAGAAATCAAGGGCCATGAGGAGCCTCTCCGACACCGCCGTGAGAAGGGTGTTGAGCATGTCGGTATCCGAGACGGAAAGAACTGGAAGGAAAAGAGAGAAGACACAGTCAACTACACTGACACTGAGCCTACGGTTGTCATCATTGGTGAGTAGGCCGGTACCTATTGCGGTAAGGAGATTGCTGACACACGAAAAAAGGTGGAGGTCAAGCTGGGTTGACTGTTGCTGCCCGGTTGAAGATGCTCAATGTAAATGCATTGGTGGTTGATAAGCACGGTCGGGTTGGCGATAGCTGGCGCAAGAGGTATGAAAGTCACCACATTGGGGCTGACTTTAGCTGACTTTCGTTAACTACAGATACCATCAGCTCGTTCTCCACGATCCTGTCTGGTACGACCACCTACCATACATCAGCTTCCCAGCAAACTGGCCCATCTTCACTCCGAAAGATAAGATCGCCGAGTTCTTTGAGTCCTATGCCAATCTCCTCGAATTGAACGTGTGGACCTCGACGACAATGACCAAGTCGTCATGGGATGATTCCAAGAGGCAGTGGACTCTGACCCTCGACCGTCAAAAGGCAGATGGCACGAAAGAGACTCGAGTCCTGCACCCGAGACATGTCATCCAGGCAACGGGTCACTCTGGGAAGATGTTCTTCCCCGACATCAAAGGGATGAGCAACTTCAAGGGCGACCGGTTGTGTCACAGCTCTGAGTTCTCCGGCGCGAAGCCCAACTCCAAGGGCAAGAAGGCCGTGGTTGTCGGATCATGCAACTCAGGCCACGATATCGCACAGGACTTCTACGAGAATGGCTACGACGTGACGATGGTGCAGCGCAGCTCGACCTGTGTCGTCTCTTCAGCCTCCATCACAGAAATCGGCCTCAAGGGCCTCTACGACGAAGACTCACCACCAGTCGACGACGCAGACCTCTGGCTATGGAGCTTACCAGCCGAGCTATTCAAGTCTATCCAGATCGGAACGACAGAGCTGCAAAACGCCAACGACGCCAAGCTCCTCCAAGGCCTGCAGAAGGTCGGCTTCCAGCTCGACATGGGCCCCGGCGGCGGGGGCTTCTTCGTGAAGTACTTCCAGCGGGGCGGTGGGTATTACATTGACGTCGGGTGCAGCCAGCTCATCATCGACGGCGAGATCAAGATCAAGCAAGGGCAGGAGATCACAGAGATTCTGCCTCGCGGGCTGCGGTTCGCCGACGGCTCCGAGCTCGAGGCGGACGAGATCATCTTCGCGACCGGGTACCAGAACATGAGGACCGAGGCGCGCAACATCTTTGGCGACGAGGTCGCCGACAGGATCGGTGACGTCTGGGGCTTCGACGAGGAGGGCGAGTTCAGGACCATGTGGCGGCGGAGCGGGCACCCCGGATTCTGGTTCATGGGGGGCAATCTCGCCATCTGCCGGTACTTCTCTAAGATTTTGGCATTGCAGATCAAGGCCGTTGAAGAAGGCATCGACCAGGCTGGGCAGCCCGACCCCTCGCCCAGGCTCTAGGTTTTGATACCCGATGGAGTTTGCGTAGGGTGCTGTGATTAGATGCGGGCGCAGAAGATGTAATTATTCCCTGTCAGACAGATTCAATGGACGTTTTTTCTCAACACTCACATGACCACTAGCTCTCTGTCGGTGAGCCATCTTGCGGGACCTGATATCATCTCGACCCCTCAGTGCAGGCTCGGATCTACGGCGGGAATGGCGAGTCGAAATGAGTTCCCGCTCTTCGTGCTAGACATGCCCAAAGACACGTGAATTTCTGCCCCCAATTCGCGATTCCACGTCGCCATCACCAAGTGGGCACTACAGGGGCCACATCGTCAACTTCAGGAAACTGATCAGCGCCGAAAGACGGATTGGGCCAAGTGAAGACACGGTGAAATTGCACAACTCTCATAAAAAACCCTCTTTGGTCCAGCAACGCAGAGCTTAAGACCCAGCCTTATGCCCATCTGTTGATCGCGTCCCTGGCCGATGTAACGTGAGCGTCTCACGTCCACTCATTCCGATCGCCGGCACGGTGCCCTCGTGGCCCTCACAACAGGCCTGACTGCCACCCACAAGGTTCTCCATCCTCCAACACAAATCTTCTTTTGCAACCCGGGAATATCGGAGGCCTGAAAAGGGTCTTTTAACCTCTGTGGACCTGCTCAATTGCGCAGGCAGCCTGGGCTATTTTGCCCTGTTCTCTGTGAGTGATGGCAGTCCCATCGGCACCTACCGGCCGATTTCCTATCCACCCTGCGGGCAGAAGATTTTCGTCGCAATGCCGATCACTAGGAGAATATTGGGAACTATTGAAGCTTCTAAGGATTTAGTTTTATCTCTCGTCCTCTGGCTTGCGATTTTTGGTTCTCTCCGGTGAATTTAATGGGGATTTTTGCATCATCAGCGAAGCGCGCGGTGGTTCCGAGGTGGGCTGATCGTCACTGTCAGAATGTCAGTTGACATTTAGCGGCTGCGATCATCGACTCTTTCGCACTGACAACGCCACAAATCTGTTCTCAACTGCGCCGGCTCGTTCGTCGGCTCGCCGGAGCACCGGAAAGAACTCTTCGAAGCCGCACGTTCTTCTTCAGCCGTTGGAACTAAAATGAGTCCCTTTTGTAACCGGTTTTCAGGAGCATCGGAACAGTGGGCCGTGTTCCAACACGAGGCAATAAGCCCGCTGCGAAAAAAAGCAATGTTCAGTGGTTCACACGGAGGTCGCGCAATGTCTGAACGAGAGGTTTTCCAGAAGGAGAGAATAGAGCGAAATGTATGCACATGCGCCGCAGACAAGGATCGGAATCCGCGCAGATTCTGCGACGCGGGACCATATCCATAGTAAGCACCTCCACCACACGCCGAGGTCGCACCGCCGGTGATGTTCCTCGATTCTGTGGCCCTCATCACGTCACTCATCACAGCATCTCCCACAACCCGGCAGGGTCGTTGCAAATTTACCAAGTCGGCCGGGAACTCACAAGTCCGTCCGACATGAAAGAAGAAAACCTAAAAAGCGTTATCCCACTGGCGAGCGTTGCGTTGACACAAGTCCCGAGATGCAGGCCTCGCACCTGCGTCGAAGCTGATTGGAGAGCCCATCAACACGCTACGCAAGCGATCGTCTGCTTCATTCAGGGGCCGCCGTCTGGGCAGCAGAGAAGAATCGGCCTGATGTTCTGCAGCAGCAGCAGCCAACTGAAGGATTCCCTCCCGGCACAAGCATCTTTTCGATTTGTAAACCCCGGTCGGCGAGCTGCATCTGCAATTGGCCCGCGAAGAAGGTCATCTCACACCGGGGAATCATCTGTTGGGGCAGAAGCCTCGAAACATGGGAGGGCCCCTGGTCATCGGGCTACCACCCTACGGCCTAGGGTGTGGTCGATTCTCACTCGTTGGTGGGCCTGGCGGGATGCTCATCTCCTTTCCCCGGACTGGCAACTATCGGAGGCAATCCCTGCATGAGGGCCTTTCTCAGGGCACCAATGCCACTACGCGAGGAGATCGAGTTGCCCTCGACTAGCGCACTCAGCCTCTATTACGACGTTCAACCGAGGTGAGGTACACCCCATGCCGATGCAGAATTTCTCGGCCGGCGCTGTCCTATCCCACCAACGAGCCTGAAGAAAGACATTGTCTTGTGGAGAGACGTCTTATGTGTCTGGGTTGTTTCGATCTGGCAGGGCTGCAGGTGTGTGGCCCGGGGGAGGGAAGACCATCGGGTGCGATAATAAAGACAGAATGTTCGTCTCGTCTGCGCCATCTTGTCTCCCCTTTCTTGGTCAACTGTTCTTTTCTCTTACATCAGCCAACACCACTACCATGGCGGCGATACTACCGACAGCGTACCCGGATGCGAGGCAGCAAGCCCAGAATGGGGCGGCGGTGGAAAACATCGACCACTCTCTCGATGGAGAGTCCAGATTCGGCGAGATCGTTGCCATCCTCATCGTTGGCTCGGTACTATCATCAGTCGCGGTCGGACTCCGGGCGTTCACGAGACTATGCATGCTTCGGACGTTTGGTATGGATGACTTGGTCATGATAGCGGCACAGGTAGGTCGAAGGTTCTGGATGTCGACCTGTACGGGACGAAGAAGCTGACAGAGTTTGCCAGGCACTTGCACTTGGTTCTGCAGTAGCTATTGGGCTGGGTGAGTCGATCCCTGATTCAATATGATGGTGTGCAGCATTCTGACGATCAACCAATAGAGGGACAGTACGGCCTTGGATCTCACTCATGGGTGCCACCTCCCGAGGACTACGTCCCATACATGAAGGTACATCACATCGCTCTGACATCTGCTTGGAGACAGTGTGCTCATAGTGTTGTTAGTCCTTTTACAGCTCCGTTGTTGTGTACAACATCGCCATCTGCCTCGTCAAGATTTCGATTCTCTTCCAATACCGCAGAATCTTTGCCAACGAGATCATGCAAAAGCTGACCATGGGAGGGCTGATTTTCATGGGGCTCTGGACCTTCACGCTTTCCATCCTTCTGCCTCTAGTGTGCTACCCAGTCGCCAAGTTTTGGGACGACAGTATAGACGGCAAATGTCTGGACTACTTGACGATCTGGTACGCGATGGCAGGCGTCAACCTGGTGTCCGACTTCGTCATCTTCAGCATGCCCATTCCCGTCATCAAGTCGCTCCAACTCCCACGCCGGCAGAAGCGCATGCTGCTCCTGGTGTTCGGCCTCGGATTCTTGTAAGTCAGACGAACTAAGCAGCTGCAGGTGTGAGCGCACAGGATGTATGCTAACGTCGATCTGTGTCACAGTACCTGCATCATCTCCGCCCTTCGGATCCGAACCCTCCGCGTCGCAGCCGATACCAAGGACCCGTACTGGGACAACGTGGATGCAGCCACATGGTCGTTCCTGGAAGTCACCATTGGAATCTTAGCAGCATGCCTGCCGACTCTCCGACCGATCTTCGTCTCCCTTCTGCCTCGAATCTTCAATGGGTCCTCATTCCATGGCAAGAGCAGCGGCAGACCCTCGAGATACGCGAACCCCTATGTGCAAGCGAGCCACAACGACAGAGCTACCGGTCCGTTGTACAAGAGCCAGCAGCCGCCATCGTCAAGCAGCACAGAAGGCCTCAACCACAATGAGGACATCGAAATGGGTGCTCGTGAGGCCGAGTCATCCAAGGACTACACAGTCACCGTGACTGCCAGCAGATCGAAGAGCCCCGAGAACAAGCTTCACCGACTGAAGAGCCAACGAGACTCTGCTGAAAGACAGGCTATCGGGCAGATCATGACAACAACAGTTGTGACACAAGAGGTGACGTTTGAGCGACCGACCAAGTCTTGAAGAGGACGGGAAGAATGAGCATGATGTTGAATGATTGAAGCCAATGAATAGAATAATTAACAATAATAATTCCTTGTATTGATTGAACTGCCGCAACACCACGGTAACGTTCCATACGGTAAATCTCCGTGTGCCTTCAAATTTTTCATCGCGGCTAGATAACGGAGATGGCCTATATTCTTGTACGAGCTCCCCAATGCGGGTGCCTAGTTCATTCCCGAAACCGATGATGAAAGACATTGCGATATTCTGTAGGAAGAACTTTGGGAAGAATTGTGGGCAAAGCGGACAGAAGAACAGGCAGCCATTTTTGGGCCAATTAAGCTTACATGGACAGCGAGCAGCCCACTTCACCTTCCATGTCCAGCTTGGAGAGCGAATCCCATCAGCAATAAATCCGGTCGAAAGCCCCAGTTCCGAGCATCGCCCCGCTCCGCGCGCACTCCGCCAAGCACACCGGGCCGAGCTGCTTGGCTCCCTCCGTCTCCCGACCCGGGGTTCGGATTCTGATGCAGGACATCAGCGGCAGAGAAAAAGGCTTAACTCCCCGATTGTTGGCGGTAGTTGAAGGATCACGACCAGGGTCGTTGAAGAACCGTCGCTGAGGACCTCGCGATAGACGCTGTGGATGCCTTTCGCGGCTTTGGCTGATCCCCACTCCCCCTTTCATAAGTCCCAATAACCCTGGACGTTCGGGTCCACGATCACTTCATGCAAACTTGACGGGTGCCATAAGGGCACCTCGCTTACTATCTTCATGAGTCTAGAGTCCTTAAGACTTAATCTTAAAAAAAACAAGCCTAAGTGATCATGAGGTCTTCGGCTGGAGCAATCCGTAAACAGGCAGCAGTTAATGGTGGTGGGTGGGTTCTGTTGATTCTTCACACCACTTACCTTAAACCGAGGTCGACATGATCATATAAAACTGTTTGACCGTATCATTTAGCAGTCTTCTTTGATGCCGTGATCGACACCGACGACAAGCACGCACACACAACACCATGTATTGGTGGACAACCGCTCTGCTTCTTGCGGGCTCCGGCTTGCTCACAGAGACCGTCGCGTTTCCCGCAAACTTCGACCACCGTCGCGATGACTCTCCCATCGAATCGCATCCGTTCGCGGACTTTGGGCCAGTCGGACCCTCTGTCGTGAAGCGTGCTGACAAGCCTGATTTGCGCATCTTGCCTCTCGGAGCATCCATCATGAGCGGTGTTGGATCTAGCAATGGCAATGGGTATTGACAAAGATAACGCGTTCTATGTTTTTCGTCAGCTGATATGTTCCAGCTTGAGGAAGCCTCTGAGAGATGCCCTCCGATTCGACGGTTACGAAGTTGACATGGTCGGCGGTAGAAACTCGGGAACCATGAAGGATAATGTGCGCTGCCTCAAGTGTTCATCGCGACTCAGCTAATAATCTTTTGACAGGACCATGAAGCCGTTCCGGGAGACATTCTCACGGAAATCCGCACGCGTCTCCAGCACGCTCTCGGATACAAGGTAAGTGCCGACACGTGAATCATTTGCGGCCGCGCAGCTCATTCCCGGCAAGGCGAACGTGATCATTATCAACGGAGGCACGAACGATGCAGTGCGAAACATCGACACAGGAAACGCGTACAGTCGAATGAACGATATTCTCAATGACATCTGGAACTCCGAAGACATGGGCGAATCCTGTGTTATCCTGTCCACTCTCCTTGACACATCGGACCCAACCGGCACTGTCCAGCGAATCACGATCAACAACCAATACCGAACACTGGTCAACGACAGGAAGGGCGATGGCAAGTGCATAGTCTTGGCTGATATGGATCCTGAGGAAGGATCGCAGCATGGATGGATCGACGCTTGGGACACTTGGGGAGACTACACCGACAAGGAAGACCCTCACACGCATCCCAACGTAAGGCTCAATCACGAACCAGCTCTTGTGACTTGGCTGACAGCAGACTTCCAGGACGAAGGGCATCGAAAGATGGCGTACATCTTCTACAAGGGCATTCTCAAAGTTCTTGCGACCGGCCAGGTCATGCCGCCATCTACTGAGTTCGAGGTGGCTGATCCAGTCTGCGACAAGTTTTCTGGCACTGGTCTCAATCCTGGTGGAAAGACGCAAAGAGGCACTGGCAACGACGACGATGTCTACCGTCACTACAGCGAAGAGATGGGGGTGAGTGAAATTACACGAAGCCTTTGTTTGAATGTCGGCTAACCCGAGTAGATCGTCTGGACTGCCGAAAGCGAGTGGGATCGAAACCAATGGCGATTCGCCCGGCTGTACTCCAACAAGTATGACGACTTCGTTGCATGGGTCAAAGTCAGCAGCACCGAGAACGTCTTTGCTGTTTGGTGAGTTGGGACGAACTCCTTCTTTTGGATGTTATCGGCTAAAACCCTACAAGGGCAAACTCGGCAGACGGAAAGGGCAACTTCGCCCAGGTTTCTGACCTTTCTCCGGGCATGTACTGTGAGCCTGCCGGCCAATACTTCATCGACATGAACGGCGACGGCCTGGATGACTTCGTATGCATTGACAGCAAGGGCAACGCACACCTGTCCATCAACAACGGCGACGGCAACCGATCAGCAGGGAAGCCACCTTCATTTACGGCTCTCGGGCAGATCAAGACTGCCGAGACTTCGAGTCGATCCAACGTGCGCATGGGTGATATCGATGGCGATGGACGCGGCGATTACATTGTCATCGATAAGCTCGGCACTGTCACTGTCTGGCGCAACGGCTGGGTCGACGATAAGCCAAAGTATTGGCAAGCCCTGGGTACTCGATGGACCGATCAATACACTCGGGACATCACGGGAGTTCAATTCCACGACATCAACGGAGATGTAAGTTCGGCCTGCTTTTGATTTGAGAACGTGTGAAAGGATTGGGACTAAGTGCTCGCTTAGGGACGCGATGATTGGCTTTGGACCGACAAGACTGGTGCCACAACAACCTTCACCAACAGCCGCTCTTGCAAAAAGGGAGTGGAAGGAAACGGCCTCAACGTCGCCTGGCGCCAGGGCTTCTTCGAAACCGAAGGCACCGGTCCTACGCACAAGGGTGTTCCTGGCTATGTCACCAAGGACGAGTCTGATCTGCGCAAGCGAGTTCATTTCGCTCGAGTCTACGGTGGCTCCTCCTCTTTCGGCAACCTCTCCCTGAAGGACTACGTTTTCCTCGAACACACAAAGCTCTCGAACGGAAATCACAGCTTCAAGATGCGCATCTGGAAGAACACTGGTGGTGGCGCATCTAAACTAAAGATGGATGGTAACAAGTACTGCAACATGGTCGGGCACGAAGACGGCCGTTCTGACTACGTTTGGGTGTGGTCTAACGGCAAGATGGAGCTCTTCATGAACCGAGGCAAGAAGGCTATCTCCGACAATGACGCTGAAGGGTTCTGGGACTGGTCGCCCGGTGTGATCTGGACGCCCCCTTCAGCGATGCATCGACTAGACCTACACCTCGCGGACTGGGATGGTGACGGCGCATGCGACATTATCTACGTCAACCCGGAAACAAACGCGCTCAGAGTCTTCATCAACAACTATCCCAAGTCAAACAAGTGGGAATTCAGCGAGACCTCCGCCCCGAGCCCAGGTTGTGGGGAGAAGAGAGGAGTTGGTATCAACGACTGTAGGTTTTCAAAAATGTTGTCTGAGATGACAATGGGTGCTAATTAGACTAGTGGCCGTCCGTTTTGCGGATCTGACGGGCAACAAGCGAGCCGATTTCCTGTGCCTCCGTCCAGATGGATACGTCTCGGGGGCTCTCCACCAAAACGACGGAAGCTTCAAGGACGTTGGCCAGATCAAAGTCGCCGAGGGCCATGACCGAGCCATGTTACGCTTTGCCGATGTCAACGGCGATGGTAAGGACGACTTCCTGTGGATCGAGAAGTTCTCGGGCGACACGTTTGTTTGGTACAATGGTGGCGAAGACAGCAGCCGGCCTCTGGGATCTGCATTTTACTGGCGCCAGCAGACCGAAAAGGCTTATGCTGGTCTCGCTGCCGGCACTTGTCTCTTCTACACCGACCTTTCGGGCGACTGGCGCGCTGACGAGCATTACGTGCTCGAGTCCCTCAACAACATTGCCGAGACGTCGTTCAGCCCGGCGTGTGGTCTGAGCAACGTCGAAGGCGATGATCCGGAGGGAGTGGTTGACCCACAGCTGCCTGTCAGGCCGGACGACGATGGCGACGACGAGATTCCTGATGGCGTTTGTGCCTACCCGATCCTTGGCACGACGCAGTTGACGCTGAAAAACACCTGGGAAAATTCAGGCGCCGCTGACCATCTGAACAAGTATTTCAAGACGCATGGCACGGATGGCTGGTCGACAAACTACCTGTACGACATTCTTAGTACCCAGCATGACTGTGGCGGCATCTTCTCGACAACTTGCACGCCGCCGACGTCGCAATGTTCCACATACGACCCCAACGAGGCATTCTTCGTCCACCAACAAATTGCCAACTTGCACAGCGGAATGTTCAAATGGTGGGGCATGATGGTCAATGACAGCGTCAGCGCTCTCGGCAGCGACATCACGGACATTGTGGACACGTACGGCACTCCCAGTGAAGATCCCGTCACCACGCTGAACATGCTCGTCGGCCTCTTCACTAGTCTGGCGGGGATAGCGGGAACGATCGGAGACGCTTTGCCTGGAACTACGGCAGCCGGCCTGGGAAAGTTTGTCAACCCGATGACTTTGATAGCCGGTGTCATTGCCATCACCGCCACCAACGACTTGAACGAGCCCACCATTGACCCTGAAGACCTCGAGAAGGACCTGAAGAAAAGCTACACCAAGATGTTCTCGGCAATTTCGGACAGGGCGAGGAGTACCCTTGAAGCCACGTTGAACGGAAAGCCGCTTTCCGGGGAGATGCTCGAAAGAGCCGGTGTAGCTTCAATGCAGGAGTACATCCAGCACCAGTTCGCTGATGGTGCATGGCTGAGTTCAGAGTTGATTGGCAACTTGGTGGATGCAATGGCGCAAAATGTCTTCCAGAAATTTGTAAGTTTCTGCTCAACAACGTTACTGTATGTGGAGAATCGGTAGCTGACATGTCGCGCAGAGAGAATATGCCTTGGTCAAAGCCATCAAGACCAACAACAAGAGACAGTACATCTTCCTCGTCACTGGACCGAAAGCGAAGGTAGTATACAACGTAAGTCATGTTCGCATCCACAGACGGGCTGGGAAGCTGACCACCTACTGCAGAATGAGCTGGTCTACATGAGTCAAGAGGCTTGCGAATCAATGTCAGCCCGTGTTTGGCACGATGATGTGAGTTGCCCCCACAGACACGAAGTACGCGCGATTCCTAATCTTCTTTCAGTTGTGCCTTGCGATGGGGTATACCGAAATCAACGTTGCCGACAAGCAGGTGTGGAAGACTATCGGAGACACGGAAGCCGACGGCATGAAGCAGTGGATCAAAGACTTCCGAGCGGCCATGGTCAACAACTACGAGTGCTACAAAAAGAAGGGGTCTGATGGCAAGCTGGATGATCCGGAGTTTCCGAAGCCTTTTGACGCGGCTGCCACGATCGAGTATCCGCAATGCTTTTGGAACATTTGGTCGCATGAAGATCTTGATTAAAAGAGAAGGAACGGTGGATTACAGCTGAACGGTTTTGGTCTTCTTTGTACATATTTCAACTCTGCTTCTCTCACTCTTTCGAGTTTCGTTTGTCAAATAATACGTAATATCCATGTCTCATTTACACAGGACATGCTTCGGCTCTGGCGTCCAGTGACTCGCCATCGCCGTATCCAGGGCTTTTCATGTGTGGCACTGGATTCTGGCTCACGGACCAAATTTTCTTCGTGCCAACAGACTTCCCAGACTTTAATAATTACACAGAGGCGCCTAGGTAACCCAGACTATGGGCCGGTCTTCCGCCATTGCACCTCACCCCGGCTTTCTGTTAGCGACGTAGAGGTCAGTCGCGTCTTAGCATTCTCAACGATGGCCTGGATAGGTGGGAGCCGTCAGAAGTTATCCCGAAGATTCCCCTGCGCTTCCGAAGATCTCCCACCCTGGCTCGTGTGTGAGTCTGGTGATGACCGACGCGACAAGCGCCATGATTAGTATAAAGTAATCCTATTTGACTGAATATTGCTTTTAGATTTTCAGGGTCGGCTTACGAAGATTCCCTCCGTAGCATTGGCATGATGTCAACAAGAACGAAAGCTGTTGTCGCCGAGACTGTGGAACCCTCTTCGGGTGCTGTAGGGCGTCATGTAGGGCGCCACGACTACGAGAAGATGATATCTGGGCAGCCGTGAGTCCCACATGCATGGAATGCATTTTCCGCCTTTGCTGACAAATGTAAGGTACGACTGTCTAGCCCCAGCACTGATTGACTTGAGAAGACGTGCATGTCGGATAACACTCAAGTATAACAGCAACCTCCCTCCAGAGCCTCCGCCTGTGGCAGAGTCATCCTTCCGAAATACTCTGCTCCGAGAGATCTTTGGGAAGATCGGTGAGTCCCCACAGGTCGAAACCCCTTTGACAGTTGGGTACGGCTGCAACATTGAGGTCGGAGATGACTTTCTCGCTCAATCGAAGTAAGTGCTTCCTTGCCCGTCGTCTTTCCCGCATTCCTGGAAATCTGACCAAGGTAGTCTCGTGATTCTTGACAATGCAATGGTCAAAATCGGCCACCGCGTTTCCTTCGGTCCATCTGTAACGATCATGACGGCGACGGACGGTAAAGGACCCGCCGATTCATGGCGGCGGCAGTGTGCTCAGCCAGTCTTTATCGGAGACGACTGTTGCATCGGCGCAAACGTGACCATCTTTCCAGGAGTATCAATTGGAAAAGGCTGCAAGATTGCTGCTGGAAGTTTCGTGCGAAACGACATACCAGATTTCTCAGTTGCATTGGGAGGACCGGCCAAAGTTGCGCCAAAGACGTCGAATTTGGGTTGTCGGTGACTCTCAGAAGCTGTCTTTTCTACCACCAAAGAACATCATGGTAGCTGGCTCACGAAGCTGTCCTAGTCGGATGCGACAGTTGGCGAAGCGACAGCCGATGGACTTTGGTCGCGTGACGACTAAGGAATTCCGCTGGCATCGGCAACTTTTCAGAGCCTCCATCGCGGGTTTCTCCGCTGTTGAGCTGATGCGGTCATGCCGACATCTGGGCTGATCAAGAAGCTCTTGACATTCGCTTGGTGGTGGGCCTCCTAGCGAGTCTGTCGGCCCTGCATTCCGGCAGAAGTGGGCCAAAAGGAGGAACACGGAGTTCTTCCCGAGCACTTGTCTTCCGGACTTCAGCCGAGATAGTCGCGGTCCTGACCAATAGCTACCAGGGCTGCGTTGTCTTGGGTAATTCTCCGCTTGGTTCTCGGTTGGCTTTGGCGTTCAGGGGTACACTGTCTTTCTCTTGACCGCGACTCACGCGTCTCTTGGCCTCGCTGGGCAGATGCCGCGACACCCAGTTCTACGGCCCGTTCTATCTCCGGATGTAGCTATTCGAGTACGAAGAGAACAGCGCTGTTCCGAGGGCTGCTTCCGAGCCTGATTGTCCATGAAGTCCCCGACCCGACCTGACGGTTGCTTGGCGCCGAGTGGCTCGATGTCGCCAGCCCGGTTTGGAGAAGTTAAAAGTGGAACAGCATGTCTTCTTGGGCATGAATGCCCGCTTGAGCGCATGATGGCCGCATCACTCCAGTAAGTTGCAGTCTTTAGAATGAGATTCACATGAAATGTTTCGGCCTAGAGCGCTGACTATGGGACTCTAGACCAGCAAAAGTCGCCCATTACTAGCCAAGTCGAATGGATGCAGCACTGCCAACACCATCATGATCTAGCTTGCTGCCATTGCAGCCGTCGCAACATTCTACCCACTGGCAATGACACACGAATCTTGCGTACTTATTCTCCTCATATGTCGGACTCCCGCACAACCCGCATCAACGGTTGCTGAGGGCGACAGTCCTCCGACCTGACCATGTTGGCGCTTCCAGCTGCCATTCGGTGCTACGCCAAGCTAGAAGGGCCGTATGTCAACCCCGGTCTGCATCGCGGAGACCCCACAAGCTGACATCCACACCTAAGGTGAGCGGCATGGCATCGTGCCCCCTTTACCGCAGTCCGCGCGCAGCAATTGCGATGTCTAGAACCTTTGTCCCACTGAAGCTGAGATGGGGGTGGAATCTCTGGGGTTGGATGGATTCTCCGGGGCTGGGCCACAGTGTTTCGGGCAACCCACTCGCTGGTTCAACTCTGACGACATGAAAACCAACAGTGGTACGGTTTCTTGGCCTCGGCCGCGTCGTTACCCAAGACGCGGTTGCGATTTAAGTCCCGGGTGCTCCCTCGAATCTCAAGCCGACGCTGACTCGCTTGTCTCTCACCAATCTCATCGACTTTCCAAAATCCTTCCGTATTGTTTGGCGACCCCCACATCAGCGTTGACATGAAGCAGCCTTCAGGTGGAGAAGCCAAGGCCGTTGGCCATGAATTGGCCAGTGTTCTTCCCAACGATGGCATTCCATGGTGGAAGAAGAGTCATCTGATCAAGCTCAACTTCTGCATTGTCTCCTTCATGCTGTTCACCAGCTCAAACGGCTTCGATGGCTCTGTCATGAACGGCTTCCTGGCCTTGTCTCAGTGGAAAGACTTCATGGGCAATCCCACGGGTGCATGGCTTGGCTTCATCAACGCTATGTACTCTCTCGGAGCAGTCATTGGCTTTCCGCTCACCGCGATGCTTTGCAACCGCTGGGGCCGCAAAATCGGCCTTTGGCTCAGCGTGTTCATCTCCTTGGTCGGCACTGCGCTGCAAACCGCTGCTCCGAATCAAGCTGCGTTCATCACCGCCCGTTTCTTGATGGGTGTTTCCCAGGGTCTTTCAGTTGGAGCACCCCTGTTGATCGCCGAAAACGCGTTCCCCACGCACCGTGGAATTGCTTCAAGCATGGTCGGTCAAGCGATATCTTTGGACTTGATCTTGAGTTACCTAAGCTAACGAGAGAAAAGTACAATTCGGGCTGGTACGTTGGTGCAATTGTTGCTGCGTGGGCGGTACGTCGTGAACTCTATTCATTGGTCTCATGCAGCTAAAGACTAATGTGTGATAGACCTTTGGCACAAGGAACATGGAGGGCTCAGCAGCCTGGCGTATTCCCTCTGGCCTGATGGCGCTTTTACCCTTGATGACTGTGCCTGCTCTGTTTCTCATGGATGAGTCCCCCCGATGGCTGGTATCTATGGATCGCGCGGACGAGGCAAGAATGAGTCTTGCTAAGGCCCACTGTGGCGGCGATATCAATGCACCTCTTGTCACATTCGAAATGGTCGAGATTGAGGAGACTCTGAAGGCTGAAAAGCTTGCTAATGAGAGCACATCCTGGGCTGATTTGTGGTCTACTCCTGGAAATCGTCATCGCCTTTGGATCTCTGTCTCGCTGGGCATCTTTGCCCAATGGTCTGGTAAGTGAAGCACCGGTTGGAGTCACTAAAAAGAATGGGACTGATAAGAGCATCGTGTAGGAAATGGAGTGGTATCGTATTACTTGGCGATCATTTTGGAGTCTGTCGGTATTACCTCAGTCACGGATCAGACACTCATCTCCGGATGCCTTCAGATCTGGAATCTTATTTGGTCCGCGGCGGCTGCCATCTGCGTCGACAAAGTTGGGCGCAAAGCTTTGTTCATGGCTAGTGGTATCATCATGCTCGTCTCGTACATCATTGTAACGGGTCTATCGGGAAGCTTCGCGACTAGCGGGAATGGTCCCACTGGAATTGCAGTTGTTCCATTTTTGTTCATGTAAGTCTTAACGCGTTCTACCTCTATTGTTATTCTTTGCTAATGTGTCTACAGCTACTTCCTCGGATACGATATTGCCCTCACACCCCTGGTGATCTCATACCCCGTTGAGATCTGGACGTACCAGATGAGAGCTCGCGGACTGGCAGTCTGCCAAATGGTCTCGCTTGGGGCCATCTTCTTCAACACCTTCATTAATCCCATCGCCCTGGATGCCATTCAGTGGAAGTACTACTTTGTCTTCGTCGCGATTTTGGTCGCAATGCTGGTGACGGTCTGGTTCACTTACCCTGAGACTCGAGGACGAACTCTCGAGAGCATCGCCTGGCTGTTTGATGGAGATGAGGCAAACGTTGGTATTGCCACCGCCGAGAACACACTCAAGAGCACCAATCAGCATATTGAGGACCATACTACGGACGAATCTCAGGAGAAACAGTGATTGAAACTGCGAAACACTTTAAGAATCAGCAACGGCGCATGACGTGCGGCAATTCCAACTCAGAGTTGGCGATGTTTCTATAGAAGACAGATGTCAAGAAAAAGCCTTGACCCAATCCAATTGTATTCCTCTTAACAATGCATCTATGGCATGACCAAGTGCTACAGGGGGTTTTGAAAAGCCCCCAAGGCTCTAATTAGTCTCCCTATCTGAACCTTCTTTGCTCTCGTTCGCGCCTTTGCAGTCATCAGCTTGGGCTGACCAGCTTACCATCAGCATCTAAATAATCCTTGGCAATTACGTCAACCGCTCGTCTCAATCTCTTGACAGATTCTCGGATCTCTTCCTCGGTGACAATGAAAGGTGGCGATACTACAACTGAATCCATCTTCCAAGTTCCAGGAAAGCCCATGTTCTTCAACACAAGAACGCCTTGATTTTCCACAGCTTCATCCACCACTCGATGCGAAAAGTCGTCGCCCATCGGGAAAGGGGTGCGCGTGGCCGCATCGCGCATAAACTCAACAGCCCACAAGAGCCCACGACCGCGGATGTTGCCTGTGAGTGGGTGTTGACCGAGCTCTTCGTGTAACAGCCTCTCAAGAAGCTTGCCCTGCTTTCTCACGTTTGACAGAAGATCTTGCTCCCTGATGATCTTCTGGACTGCGAGCGCGGCCGCACATGATGTCGGATGTGCCTGGAACGTGTGTCCGCCTGCCAGCGCGCCATGTGGCGTTGCAATCGCGTCGAAGATGCGTTGGTGAACTAAGACTCCGGATACCGGGATGAACCCGCCTCCAAGCGACTTTCCGATCATTTGCAGGTCAGGCCCGCTGATTTCCTCTTGCTGCCAGGCGTGGAGAGTGCCTGTTCTACCCATCCCACATAGAACTTCGTCAAGGACCAGCAATGCCCCATACTTGTCGCATATCTCTCGTACAGCCTTGAAGTAGCCCTTGACTGCAGGAACGGAAGCAAGTGTTGATCCTGCAACGGTTTCGGCGACAAAAGCTGCGACCGTGTCAGGCCCAAGACGCTGGAACTCTGCCTCAAGCTGGTCTACCAGTCGCTCGAGATATGCTTCGTCAGACTCGTCGTTGAGCTTGCCGCGATAGGAGCAGCAGGCATCCACGAACGACACATTCTCAGACATCCAGTGCCGATAGATGTCACGGCGGCCCTCGTGTCCTGTGATGCATAGGGCACCGAGAGTATTGCCGTGATAGCTCTGCTTCCGTGCGATGAAGTTGATACGTTGCTTCTCTCCCTTTGCAGCCCAATACTGAGTAACCAGCTTCAGCATAGCCTCGGTCGCTTCACTGCCTGAACCTAGGAAAATTGCTTTGCTGAGACCACCAGGATTGCCTTCAAGTATGTACGAGGCCAGCTCTTCCGTCGTATCTTCACAAAACCCGCCACCTGAGAACAGGTAGCCTATTTTGCTGAGTTGTTTGGTAACTGCTTCAGCTACCTCAGGTACATTATGCCCAAGACAGGCTACTCCAGGCCCTCCCGTGGCGTCGATAATAGTTCGCCCGTCATCGAGGGACAAAGTCGTTCCCGAAGCTGAGACTATGCGCAGAGGCTTTTGAGAGAAGGAGCGGTGGAAGATGCTTGAAGTTTGGAAAAAGTCGTTCAGAGCCATTGTGGAAGCCCAAGACTATAGTTCATGAATGCCGTTCTTTTGCAAGTCAAGGGCTTCGGCCTGAGTATGTTGCCAGGGTTGGCAAGTTTTAAGGAGACTGGAGAATGATAACCTCGATGTCAATCAAATTTATCATCTGAAAGGCAGAGCGATGTCGGTGAGTGAACAGAACTGCCGCAAGGCTCCATGGACATCGAAGTCATAATTTAGATGAGGAGTTGCTTCTGCCACCGGCGATCTTAAGGCCCTCCCGACAACAGCCAATCAAAAAATGCGCGCCGGAACCGCTCTAGATCTGGGGTAAGCTCTTAGTGTTGGGCACCTGCTGGCAAGGGGAGCCTTGTCGCTGATGACATGCTTTATCGTACGAGATACGACCCCAGCTGTACTTTTATCGCATCAACCAATCATAAAATGCCCGCCAGAACCGCCCGGCTAAACGCAGGCGGGAATGCCCTCAATTCTGCAGCCCGTGTAGACTAGGGAAAGGTCTTCACCGCGATACGGTGACTGCTTTGACCGCTTTTGGAGAGGCGGGGTTGATGACCGACAGCTTAGGTTTAGAGGACGAGGGGCTGACACGGCTACTCGATTCTAAGGAGCAATGTTGGTAACGTTCAGGAAGCATCTCCGATAAAGCGGAGCAAACTTATCTGCACTGCAAGGAAGGGGTTCCGGCCTGAACTGTACCGAGAGATAAGACCTAGAACCACACTACGCCGTATCGCTCAACACTTCAATTACTTATTCGATGGTCCTTATGAGACGTGAATTCCGCCACCTTCGTGAAACATGTGTAGATGCACACTTTTCCCCTTCTTTCTTTTGGTCTTCTGCTTTGACCCAGGCGATCAATAACGTCTTGGTGTCTTGGCTCGTAAAGCAACTCAGGTCTGGTCGTTGGGCAAGACTGAATGACGTCCGATGATATGTCTGACTCACTACGTATACCGCATGAGGGTTCTCTCGAACAAAAAAGAGCCATGGACAAGGCAGGCCCACAAGTTGACTCCGAAGACGGCGATGTCCAGAGTGGCCATGTGGACGCGTCCGACCACACCCACCGAAGACTGAAGCCGCGGCATATTCAGTTGATTGGGATCGCTGGCACGATCGGCACTGCGTAAATACCCACGAATTAACCTGACAGGCAAAATAGTTTTCTCTAACATAGCTGACGATAATAGGCTATTTGTCAACATTGGAAAGGGTTTGCTGAGTGGCGGTCCAGCAAGTCTGTTCATAGCGTATTGCTTGTGGTACGAGCGTATCTTTCACGAATTATCCGTAACCTCGAGCTGATAGATACAGGTGCCCCGTTGTGCTTTCTATTTCCCTCTGCATGTCAGAAATGGCGACGTATCTCCCGGTCTCTTCACCTTTTATTCGTTTTGCTGGCCGTTTTGTCGACGAATCTTTCGGCGTTGCAGCGGGCTACAATTTCTTTCTTTTTCAAGCATCACTTTGTGAGCAAAGCACTCTAATCAATCCTCCTGACTTAGTGCTAACATACTCATAGTGCCATTTGAGATCACCGTCTGCAATGTTGTGATACGATACTGGACCGAGGCCATACCAGTTTGGGCTGTCTGCCTCGTCTTTCTCGCGCTCTACGCCATCCTCAACTTCGTCGCGGTCAAGTTCTTCGGCGAAGCAGAGTTTTGGCTTTCCCTTGGAAAGGTCATTCTTATTGTTGGCCTAATCTCCTACACATTTGTCGTTATGGTTGGCGGGAACCCACGACATGATACGTTCGGGTTTCGCTACTGGTACGACCCTGGTGCATTCCAGGAACTCTACCGGGAGGGCTCTCTCGGCCGCTTTCTTGGGTTCATGTACTGCCTCATCCAAGCTGCTTTCGTCATCGCTGGTCCTGAGTACGTCTCAATGACCGCAGGTGAGGCCGAGAACCCAAGAAAGGTCCTGCCGAAGGCGTACAGGTCGATATTCTGGCGACTGACAACTTTCTTTGTTCTCGGATCTCTTGCTGTTGGCATCGTCGTGCCGTCTGATGACCCAAAGCTGAAAGAGGCGTACTCGAGCAGCAAGGGAGGCGCCGCTGGATCACCATATGTACGGTCCATGGATATCCTAGGCATTCCTATCTTGCCTCACATTGTCAATGCCTTGATCTTGACATCCGCCTTCAGTGCTGGCAATAGCACAACATACTGCGCAACACGAACTCTGTACGGCATGGCTCTCGAGGGCAAGGCCCCTCGCTTGTTAGCCAAGTGCAACAAAGCCGGCGTGCCTTACTACTCCGTTGCGGTTGTCATGTGTTTCGGCGGTCTCTCCTTCCTGCAGGTTTCCAACTCGACCGCGGTGGTTCTCAATTGGTTTGTCTCTTTGGTCACAGCCTCCCAGCTGATCAACTTCTGCGTCATCGCCTTCACCTTCACACGTTTCATGAAAGCATGCAGCGCCCAAGGAATTTCCAGAGACTCACTGCCTTATAAAGCACCGTTCCAACCCTACACGACTTGGTTTGCGTTCACTTGCTGTTCTGTCATGGTCCTAATCGCTGGATACAGCATCTTCATCGACGACAACTTCACTGTCCCTGATTTCCTCTTTCAATACATGATGGTAGGCGTGTTTCCGGTGGTGTTTGCTTTCTGGAAGGTATTGAAGAAGACGAAGTGGCTGAAGCCCACCGAGGTCGACCTTACGACCGGCGTATGGGAGATTGATGTTTACACGGACAACTTTGTACCCACGCCTTCAAAGACGGCGTTTACGCGGGCGCTGGACAAGGTATTTAGTTAGGTAAGCGTCTGGATAGAAAGGTCTCGAAGATGTGGTTATTTGAGGTGATGTTGCAACAATTGCTGCCAAAATGAAGATCTCTCTATCGATAGCCGTCGATGAGAGATGTGATATCAAACGATGGAAAGCTTCCACTGCCTCCTATCCAAAACATCGCGCCAATCGACCTCCTTATTTGATAATCGAAGTTGCCAAAGCTCCTCAAGAACTCTCAACGCGCACTCGTAGTTGTAAAGATGCCGGGATACCACGATTGACTTCATCTTCGTTCTTATTGCCTCGATGTCGTCCGGGTGGCTGATCTCTCCACCGCAGATGAAAAGGGGAAAGAGCAACGAGCTCTCAACAAGGCTCTTGTGGGGAATCTTTCGTAGTCTTTCAATGATACCATGAGCCAGCGAGGGGGCCTTGGTCTGCAACTCAGTGCTGCCTGGAAAGTTGCGACGCACTACTCGATGAAGATGAAGTAAGGCGGCATTACGGTACATCTCGGCAAGGTCGACTAAACCCTCAGACTGGTAAGCGGTGTCGCATTCCCAACACAGCAACTCTTCTTCCAGCCTCAGCACCCTCTCCCGAAAAGCACTCTGGACGAAGTCCTCCTGAAGGTACGACTGCATCATGTCGGCATTGAGCACGCTTGTCTCCGAGATCAGGAACAGTAGCCGAGACCCAACTCCGAACAAGCTGTCTGGGGGCTCCCTCTCTCCAAAGAACCAATAATGCCCTGCCACCAGGAGAGGCCGCGTATCTGCGGCCACAGCCGCCATGATGTCGTGGTAAGCGAAACTGCGTAGAAGCCATTGGCCCTCGAAGGAGGAAAACGAACTGGTATCCCATGTTGCATCTCCCTTGTCGCAAACAGACCGCATCACTTCATTCGCGCCAATAAGATGTGTAAACCATTGCCTGGTATCGCCAGATATGCTTTCCAGGGCACACTGTACCAGACAACAGGCCATCTCAATCTCAGGCTCTCGCTTAGCGGATGATATCAAGTTTGAGAGTGATCGCAACGCCCTTCCCCGGCATTGCAGAGCTAGCCTTTCGTAAGAAGCTTCCAACTGGGCCAAATGGGTCGATGACCAAGCTATGATAGTGTCGAGGAAGGCTGGCGAGTCCATGGCAAGTGGCAGGAAGACCGATATGAAGCAGTTGTTTTCCAAATTTGTAGTGATCAATGCAGCGAGGGTTTGGGTGTAATATCGCAGCACCACCCTTCTTTGAGCCGCGAAATCTTCCGGAATCTGGGCGACTCCATGTTGCAGCCAAAAGGCTGAGATGTCCGGAGTCTTGGTAGTCAAAGAAGCAGACGGGCCACGTGGTTCGGCGGAGGGGTCTTGAGGGACCGACTTTCGTGGGCGACCGCGTTTTCGCGGCTGTTTTAGATCCTCTCTGCGGCAAATGAAATTCAGGCGGCTACATGCGCCGCAGATGGGATAGACCTGATCGCATTTCTTCTTGCTGTTCACTCATGTTGGCCAAGTCGTCGACGCGGGGAATGAACACTGAGACCCACCGATCGCGACAAGTCAGGCAGCCGTTGCGTAGGCGTTTTCGCGACATGCTTGCTTCAACTTCGCTAGTCATGGTCTTGACCTATGGTTGCGGAAAGCCGATGATGCGACTGCCAATTGAAAACCGAGAAACCGAGACTGAACGGCCAAAACACCAGACTTTGGAGGGGTAAAGTTGGGTTCATACAAGCCTTATCATCAGCAGCCTTCGGGGCTTATCTATCTAACTAAGCGACATTGCAGCTACTGAGTCCTTTTTTCTTACTGCGCGAGGAGTCGAGCCCTGAACCTTGCGCACCTTGTTAGTTTCCACTCGGGCTCTCAGAGCCACCCACTATTGAGAGCACACGTCGAAACACAGTTGCTATTCAGTAAGAGTTCTTCGCCATGTGTTTTTTTTTTTTTTTGATAATGCCACTCTAATTCTTTTAAACAATTATGACGCGTGGAAAGCGTTCATTCACCAGCCTCACCTAAGTACCGAACGCAGCTGGCAGGTCTTCTGGCACGCGTCGTGGCTCATTCCGGCTGAGCCTAAATGGGCCTCGCCTTTCTAAGAACCGTTCTCGCACAAGTCACGGGAGGTGTGCCATCCACGCTATTCTAATTCTGACGTCCAGTTACCGAATCAGCGGAAGATCTGCTGTCTTAAATCCGGTGGCTTTCCACTAGGACAAGTTAGTGCCAGCACGCCCCTGGCCTTGACTAAACCAAAATACAGCTGAGACGCCGGGGGCCCGAGGGATGGCATCATTGTGTCCTTAGTCTCCCTTGATATTCAAACCTTTATTGTCAATCTTCCTTGTCTTCCTGCCAATGAACACCTCACCTGAAAGGCCCATCATCCATGTCGTGATGCCACACTCCGCCGCCGACAGAAACCTCTGGCTGGCCTATGCCAACGCAGTCAAGGAGGCCATCCAGTTTGAGCCAACGCATGGTACTGCCCTGTACCTCTCCAGCAAGGCCCAGAAAGGACCCTTTGCTTCACCACGGATACCTCTGGAATACACCAATGCCGGCATCTATGAAGCTGCGAATAATCATCTGCGAACAGGAGACCTTTTCTATCACCCCGATTCTCGAGATTCTTATGTGAAGTCTCTCAGAACGTGAGTCGCTTGGCACTGAGAATAGGTAAAACTGCTTAGCTGATCACCTTGTTATAGCTTTCTCCAATCAGTTGATGCCGTAAGCGAGGTCTGCCAATCCGCTGCTGAGTACGCGCTTCAACTGACATACACATCTACAGGGTGCCAGGGGTGACGTTCACATCAGTATCGAGAGCTGTATCAGGGAGCTCGAAGATAGCCTTGAGATCTACGAAAAGTCCGCGGATAAGGCTCGCCGCACATTCAAAAAGCACTCGGATGTGGGCATGACTGGTGATTTGACCTTTTCGCAATGGCACCAGACTAATGCGCCGGCGTTTTGTAACTCTATTCGAGATGTCGAGGTTGCATCGGATGCTCTTCTAGCTGCAGGAAGCGTACTCATCGGACCGCGAGCGCAGAAGTGGAATCAAGACTTGAGAAAGCTCCTGTACGCAATGATGTCAGAGCAAGAGATACCAGGGTGAGCCAAAGTCAGATAGTCACGATGTAAGCCCGAAGACTGTGGAGCTGACACAAGGAAGGATGACAATGCCGATTGACATGGACTTTATCCTCAGATCAGGCGAGAAATCTCAGAAACTGCTCAACAAAATCAAATTGCGTAAGAAGGCAAGTCCGTCAAAAGTTGTGGCTTGCGTTCCCGCGTTCTATTGCCCCGACTACGAGAATGTGGTCAGGGATTGGATCGGCGCAGGCCGTCGCGATGAACCGGGTGATAGATTATACGTGCGTTACGCAGAAGGAGAAATAGCCGACGAGGGCGGGTTCGGACATGAAGAGCAGGGCGACAGTTTCAGATTCACTTACCCACCATGGCTCTCATTCTATGTTGACGGACACGAGTTGCCTTTCAAGGCCGTCATGCAGGACAGCGATGTGGATATCACGATATCTTTTGACAACCTAAGAATTGTTAAAGTCGCCCCAGGCGCATGGTAAGTCCTCGTTGATCCGCCTCCTCCTGGGAAAGACATGGTCTGAATTATCTCAACCAGGAATTTAGACAACCTTAGTTCATCGTATTCTCGGATGAAGGCAGGCCTTTCTACGGACACAAAGAAGATCGCGCAGCCTCACAGACTCGTTGTGATCAATAATCTGGTCTTGAGGATTTCATTCAGCGGTCGAGTCGTTGCAGAGGTTGCAAAGCAGCTGAACAGAATACAGTACTACGGGGGATTTCTGAATGTCTTGGGAGTCTCTGCAGCAATGGACCAAGACAGGAGCACGGATCAGACATCACATACAGCCACGTGGAATGCTGAAGATGGTGTCCTTGAGGTCATTCCAACCGTCGATGGAGGCTTCGCAACATTCATTGGGACGGTTGGCAAAGCGCTTTGAACATAATCTTATTAAAGAAGATATGACATCTACGTAGTATACTCTTGTATAACACTGCGTGGCTCAACATACTTACCAAGGGGCTTGTAATCCATATCATATCCAAATGCCCTTGGTCCACCAATGTCTAAACCGGCCTGAGTCTCTGTCCATCTTGGCGAACAAGTGATACCGATGACCGTGACTCGATACCCGTACTTGAATTCGGGAACTCCAAGGGCTCTTCCTGACTCGTTGTCCAAGATGGAGATCAAGTCCGGAACGGCCGCCAATATGCTAGTCTTCCCATCCTCGCTCGTATGCTCAGCCAGGATGTTCTCGTTCTTGAAAGGAACCTTAAGCATTCCACCTTGAGCTACGGCAACAGCTCGGTCTTTGACACTGGCTGCCTCATCCTCGTCGCCGCTTTCGAAAGCAGCAATGTGAACCTCGCCGTAAGAGTGGCCCTTAAACAGACGACGCTCAACACGCATGATCTTGCCCCTAAACAGAACCTTGGCTGCTTCAGAGCCTCCAGCCTCGTTGATGATAGATTCGGCAACCGTGCTCATTGTATTTGTTGCTTGGCATAGGGATATGCATCTTCCGATGCGCCAAGCGAGAGACACGGTGTTGAGAACGCCGAACTTCTTGACTTTATCAGACGTGGTCGGCTTCGCAGCCATTCCTACTCGAGAGCCCATCTCGGAGCAGGATGCGCGGAGAGCACGGTCGACGATCTCATCGTTGGGTGCCCTCGTCATGATGATTGTTTTACCGTCGCCTGAGTCAATCGCACACGGAACTAATTCCAAAGGTGCGTGGACTGCCAAGGTCGTTTGCCAGTAGGTTGGATAGGCTCGCCCCATCCAGTCTCCATCAATGATGGGGCTATCAAAGAACCTCGAGGAACCTACAAGGAAAGGTTCCAGACCATTGGCGCCACCGATCTCGAGACCCATCACTGCATCAAACTTGTCATGGCGCATATACTCCATCAAAGCTCGGAAGGCGTCTACTGTTTCGATAGACTGTAGCCTTTCGATGGAAACAGCAGGAGATCCCATGTGGCCTTTCATCGCAGTTAGCATCGTTCAGTATTGGCTGACATTGGCGTCAACTTACCACCCCAGTAAATAAGGTCTTTCTCCTTCAGTGAAGAAGGCTCAATGACGCGCATCGTGTGTCCTTCTCGAAGCATATTCCGCAGCTGTATCTTAGAGGCTGCTGGACTTCCGCCCCCAGCACAGCCAAGAACGTAGCAACCGTCGGCAAGGTAGTCCAAGTCCGTTTCGCTGATGATCCACTCCGCAATTCCGTCATTGTTGACTTTGATGTCGGGCTTGTACGAAGCCGGATCGACCTTCTCTTCTTCCTTCGTAGCGCGGGTCAAGTCTTTGCTTGCCTCCGTTTGCTCTTCTCCAAAATCGTTGTCCCCTAGTTCACCAGCATCGTCCAGCTTCGCATGTAGATCGATATCCCCAACTGCTTTCACCAAAGTTCGGACTTGGTTGGCCACATATTGCAACGGCATTGTCTCGACCTCGGCAATTTTGATGCTTTCAGGGATAGCTCCAGCAGCAATAGCCCGCTCAATCGCTATCTTCTTGGCGTTGTCAATAGCCTGGCCTTCTGTCTGGTGGGTGGTGCCTTGCACAATGTCAACCGCACCGCAGACTCTGGCAATGGCGGCACCAACGGCATTGGCAACGTCGTGGAATGGTGGCCGAATCAACTTCGACGCTCCCTTGAGACTGTCCGGTGATAGTATGGCGCCGCCACCGACGAGAAGGACTGGAACTGGATCCGGCGACGTCTTGATGACATCTACAGCCCCTTCAAGAAGAGCTTTAATCCGAGATATTGCCTCTTCGACGAAGCCGACCTCCAAACTCTTCACCTTCTCTGTCGCTCCAACAACTGCCTTGCCTGCGGCTACTGCCACGTCCGTTGTGGTGCAGACGTCGCCTCCAAACACAAGTGCACGACTCAAAAGCTCAAGCCCCACCGACTCTGGACCGACTTTGACTTTGCCATCCACAGTTCTGACAATGGAGCCGCCACCAAGACCGATCGAGTGAAGATGTGGCATGGAATAGTTGACTCGGACGCCGGCAACAGTAACGTACGCGGAAGCTTGTCTCGGCATGCCTGAAGGAAGTAAGACGCCGACATCTGACGTCGTGCCACCGATATCGACAACGATGGCAGAACTATCACCGCCAGAATCCAAACCGGCAAGGTACGCCGCGCCTCGCATCGAGTTGGTCGGTCCACTCGAAAACGTGCGGATAGGAATCTTCGCCGCTGATGCAGCGTCCAAGATAGTGCCGTCATTTTGGGTGAGGAATAAGGGACACGTCAGGTTGAGTCTCTTGATGGCCAAGCGGAACCGGCTCACCGTCTTTCTTGCGTATCGCAGAATGGCGCCGTTCAAGATAGCTGCGTTCTCCCGCTCGATGAAGCCGATGCTAGCGCTGGCCTCTTTGCTGCACACCACATCAATCCCGGGAACCTCGCGGAGGATGATATCGCGGACCATCTCCTCCTGACCGAAGACCTCGTCAATGGGCGAATAGACGCCTGAAATGACGACGGCCCCAACACCGCTTTCGCGGATCTTGGCGCACTCGGCAACAACCTGAGCTTCGATGACCGGTGCTTCCTGAGAGCCGTCGATGTGAAGACCTCCATCGACAATACCGACATACGACTTGAGCACGGCTGCCAGATCTGGCGGAAACTCGGCAAAGGCTGGAACCTCACGAAGGAAAGACTTGCTCAGTCGGAGGACTCCCACCTTCTGAAGACGCCGGACATCGCGCTCAATGACAGCGTTGATGAAATGCGTGGTTCCAATTGTGACGCTGGCTATGCGCTCCGGGGAGTTCGTGAGATCGGCTGCAGCGAGAACAGTGCGTACTGCGGTCTCAATACCGGAGGTTGCGTCAGGGGTTGTTGGGGTTTTGAAGTGAGCTAGAACGCCACGGCTTTCGGTGTGTTGAAGACTCAAGTCTATTGCGACAGCGTCGGTGTTTGTGCCTTTCTCATGCATCAGCTAACATTATTCATTTGTTGCGCAGTTCACAAAAGGATAGCTTACCGCCAACATCGACGCCAATGCGTACAGTTCTGCGAGAGGGGGGCATTTCTCCCATGATGGTGGTCTACTTCAGAGATCGATGGTCGTACAGCCTTCTGTTACGGTGATTAGAGAGCTTGGTTTCTCATTTAAACCCATGCGGTTTGAAACAACGATCTCGCAGAAGAATTACCCCGAAGATGTAATTACGTGACTTGTTTACAAGAAGTCGTGTCGTCGGAGATCATCCAACCGGCCGCGCGGGTCTGCCAAAGCGGATAAGCGGGTAAATGGAATTGGGAACAGAACCGTTAGCCTGGGTTACTAGGTCATTGTCTGCGTAGGCTTGCAACATTAATCATCAGAGAAGAGAGATACTGAGGGATATTCAGGCAGGTACAAGCGCGATGGTTCTCCAAAGGCATGCAGCTAATCATCCCGGCTGTCAGATGCCGAGGGGAGCCATGCGGGGTAGACTGGGTTATCCTGGGATCCCGGTGTTCGACAATTGCCTGAAGTTGCTCTTATCACCGGTGACCCCACAGACGGCGGTAAACTATGATAACAATCGCACAAGACGTTTGGTCTGAGGCTTTAGAGTTGGAGTCGTGACCCCAATGATAAGAGCCCATTCATCCGTTATTCATCCGTTATCAGGACCTGCGCGCGCGGTGCGAGCTTTATCTGTGGAGGCATGATGGCAGTGGCCCGGCATCAGGTGGGCGCGAATGCAACGTCCCCTGAAGCGATAGCGTGCGGTCATGGTAAAATACCGTCCGAAGTGTGCGCGTGGATGCTTGTGATCTCTTGGTGAGCCAGTTCCATTAAACTGGGCGCATGTCCTCCGAATTCCTTCCGAGCGATCCAAACTGTCGGGACTACGGATTGCAAAATGGGTCTCAACGGCGTTCTCCGATGGCTACGGTTGCCCGATACAGAGGTGGCCGAGTCCAACATTTGGATCAATGAAGATATTCGGCCAATGCCACCGGATCGTCGGAGATGGACAACTTCAACATTCATCTCCTTCTGGCTGACCAACCAAGTTGCTAGTTAGTGTTCCCAGGCTACTGCTGTATCAAAACGAGTTGACAGCTGACTGATCTAATGCAGTTTCCAATTGGCAGCTTGGTGCATCTCTCGTTGCAGCTGGTCTTTCTGTCTGGCAAAGTGTCATTGCCATTATCATTGGTAAAATCATCATCGCCGTTGTAGCCATTGCGAACGGATGCGTGGGTGCAGAATGGCACATTGGGTTCCCGGTTGTGTCGCGTTACATCTGGGGTGTCTATGGACAATACCTCATTCTGATTCAAAGAATCATCTTGAGTCTGGTATGGTTCGCCGTCCAGTCATGGACCGGTGGTTTGACCGTGGTCAACTGGTAAGTGTTGCTACATATAACATCAACTTCATCGCTCTAATTGGAGAATTTAGTCTATCAGCAATTTTTCCTTCCTTCGAGTCCCTCGGCAACGTATTTCCAGAGAACTCCCATCTCACAACCAAAGACTTTATTGGGTGGATTATTTTCAACGTCTTGCTTATCCCAATTCTATACATTCGACCCGAGCGTATCCAGAAGGTGCTTCTGGCGTTCAACATCATCTCGTCGATGACTCTGGTGTCAATCATGATCTGGGCCTTAGCAACTGCCGGTGAAGCAGGATCATTGGTACGACAAGGCTCGAAGTCAATGACCTCCAGTGAGCTTGGATGGCAAATCGTCCACGGAATCACAACTGTCATTGGGAGCATTGCCGTGGGCCTGACGAACCAGCCTGACTACTGCCGTTTCGCCCGTCGCCCAGGCGATCAGATCTTTGGGCAGTGGTTCAGCATCATCTTCTTCGGAGCCATCTTCCCAACATTCGGATGCCTCGCTGCTTCCGCAACCGGGGTCATCTACGGCGAGCCGATCTGGAACCCACCCCTCATTGTCCAAGCCTGGCTTGATAACAACTACAATGCCAAAAGCCGGGCCGGTGCGTTCTTCGCTGGCCTCGGTCTCTTGTGCATCCAGCTGAGCATCAACTCCGTCGATAATGCGTTCTCAGCCGGCATGGACCTCGCTGGCTTGTTCTGTCGCTACATCAATATCCGGCGCGGCGCTTACATTGGCCTGGTGCTCAGCATCGCTTTGTGCCCCTGGGAGCTTTTGTCCTCTGCGTCTGTCTTTATCTCGGTGCTCTCCGCGTACAGTGTCTTTCTTGGACCAGTCATTGGCATTCAGATCTGCGACTACTTCATCATCCGCCGGCGCAAGATTAAGCTGTCGGACCTCTATCATCCTAGGTCAGATGGATCCTTCTACTACTGGAAAGGCATCAACCCACGCACCTTCATCGCCTGGGTATGTGGTTTCGCGACTCAGCTGCCTGGCTTCGCAGCCAGTGTCACTCCCAACAGCGTCCGTGTGGCCGATGCTTGGATCAACCTTTACTATCTTGCCTTCCCTCTTGGTTTCGCCATATCTTTCTTACTGCACCTCGCTATCAACACCGTCTGGCCACCTCCAGAGGCTGGTGTAATTGATGAAATGGACTATTATGGGACATTTACTGAGGAAGAAGCTAGGAAGATGGGCGTGGTTACACTTGAGACGGAGATTATTGAGGGGTCACCGAAAGCCGTTGAAGCAAGTGGTTTCGACCAGGGCGCACGTGGTTGGCTTAAGTCAATGCTGAAGTAGTTCAAGAAGACATACAATGTCTTCGCTATCTTGATGCTAAGTAGACTTCTTGTTAGTTTCGCACCAGATATTTGAATTGAAGCAAAACAACACACTCTGCGGCCACATTGTGACTATCCCTCTTCGACTCCTCTGTCCATGCCTTATGCGTAACTGTACAAAGATATATCTCATTCAAAAGCGCAGCCTCAAGTATTTTGACAGACGGGAATCTCCATATCCGCTAGTACTGGTCGATGATCCGAGTAGTAGACCCCATCGTCAAAACGATTGGATAGCACACCAAAGTTGTGAAACTCAATCCCTGTTGGATTTAGGACGAATAAGTGGTCAATGATCGTAGGCTCTGCCTCCCCAAACGTAGTATACGTAATAGTATTTCCATAGCGATGGGATTTGGGGACGAGGTTCTTCAAATCTGACATGCCATCAGGTTCCGCCGTCAACAGTCCGTGTGGCTCTTCGGCTGGCCCGCTGTTGAAGTCTCCTCCGAGCAACACAGGAACGGCAGCTTGTTCATCGGTGAAAGCCTCAGTCTGCCACTGTCTCGCAAGTCTGAGGAGTAGCTTTGCGCTTTCTGAGCGAGCCTCGGCGCTGCGATGGTCGAGGTGGGTGCTCATCACGACAACCTTTGTAGAAGAGACCTTGTGGCGGAAAAGTCCGATGGTGACTATACGGTTTATGGTTGCGCCCCAGGCGCTGGAGGGAACCTCTGGAGTAGGACTGAGCCAGTACGTCTGAGTCTTTTCCAAATCCCAGTGGTCGGTTCGATAGAATATAGGCGCGAACTCTCCGTCAACCTCCCCATCGGCTCGTCCGCGGCCAATGTAACCCCATTGCGAACCTAGCTCAGAATGTAGGTCGAGGAGTTGCTGGTGCTGGGCTTCCTGGATGCAGACGAAGGTGTTGGTCTGCCCAAAAGTATGAATCCTCAGCTGGGCCGCCAGCCTTGGACAGCGCACATCCCATGGCTCCTCATTTGGAAGAAGCGTTCTTTTGACAGCGTATCTGACGTTAAAAGTGATGATGCGGAGAGGTATTGTGTCTTTGACGGTCTTGTTATCCATGATGTTGGCTGAAGGACACCCAAAATGTTGGAGCTGTTTTCGTACTGCCTTCTTCCGGCCGACCAGGCAGATTACCGCGATGGTGGCCACAGTTGAGAAAGTGAAGACTGTCTGCAGGCGGATGGGATGTTTGAAAAGCGACTTCCGATCGCTCAAGAGGATCTTTAGGAGTTAACGGATAACATTACATAGTAGCCCATACAAGACATCGTGGCTTTGTTCCCATTGAGAATGAACCGATTCCTCAATAAGATGGGGTCATCAACCAAAATTACAAATGTGATTTCCAGCTGACGGGGCCAGCTGACAAGTCAGTGCATCCACTGACGTTGGCGGTCTGGGCATCTAAGGTATCAAAAGATGCTGAGCTAGAGTAGGTGAACTCTGCGGTTTGGCCTCTGCAACAGCTTGCGGCTGAGTAGTGCAGCGGGCCCAGCCCCAGCCCCCAAGGAATATGTATTCCGGGAGGAGGTCCAACTCACTTGTCCCAATCCAGTATATGTTCCAACCGCGGGCTAATGCACGCTTAATTTTTAGAAGGAAAACGAAAAACGTCTTCTTCAATCGGATCAAGACTGACTAGAGCATCCCGTCACATCCCGTCACGCCTCGCAGACCTCCGCAGTATATCGTTATTCGAAAAGCCTGCCGCTTGCCGCTGAGTTCCACATCGCCGTCCCGCCGGACCGGGTCCAACGCTACCAGCAAGGCTTAGTCCGAGAATAGGGGTCCTTCACTGAGTCACTCGGCGAAGCTATGTTTGCAGCTTTGATCAAAACTTCCCCTCCAACATTGAGCTTAATCAGCTCATGTTTGTCAGCCGGGAAAAGTTCCAGACCAACAGGAAATTTGAACCGGTGGGCTCGAAGCGGGAAACGATGCCGAGTTCCCTGTCACCATGCCACCCTTGCAGCGGGCTGTCGCTATTACCGCATTAGGAAGCCCGACGCTGACCGTTACCTAAAAGTCGGGCCAAACTGACGGAGCCTCTACTGGGTTCCCAGCTTGCGCTCGTTCGGACGCAAATGTTTTCCAGCTGCTAACCGGCGTTCAGCCGTTATTATCGGTTGGTCGTCTCTAGGTGATTGATGGTTTGCGGTTTGTATGCGTTGAAACCCGTCAGATTTCCTCCTCGTTGCACCCCCCCTGCTTCAGCACTCGAGCGAAAGATGGGTCCAAGCAGCAGCGCACAAACCATCGAGTTGCAACAGCTTCCAGCGTTGCCATCTGATGCTCAAGGGCACGCAACAACAAAGCTTGCCAATGGTGATGTTGGAAGATCACCATTGAGAGAAGCGGAGAGAGACTGGAATATGTTGGCTCCTCATCACAATGGCGGCGAGGATGCTATTGAGATCTTCCAAAAATGGAATCATCCTCGCTCAAACATCGCGCGGATACTGTCCATCTTCTGGAGTTTGATGGTCATGGGTGCAAATGATGCGTCTTATGGAGTGAGTGATTGCTTTCCGGAAACCAATTTGCAAAGCGTTCTGAGATGGTACTTACATGAACTATTTAGGCCATCATCCCCCATGTAAGTCAATACAGAACCTCCTATGTGTCAGGTAGGTTGGTGAATGAGGCAAGAGACTGACTGAACGCCCTCAGCTGGGTAAATACTATGAGTTACCCTACTCGTTTACGTCGCTGGTCTTCCTCGCGCCATTTATCGGCCACACGCTGTCAGCGGCCCTGAACACCAGCCTCCACGAGACCGTCGGACAAAGAGGAATAGCCATTATCGGCTCAGGATGTCACCTTGCAGCATACATCTCCATTTCACTTCACCTGCCATACCCAGCACTTGTGTTCATCTACATGCTTGCCGGACTGGGCAATGGTATTGGTGATGCTGCCTGGAACTCATGGGTAGCCAGCACCCTGGCAGATTCCAATGTGGTTATCAATTCCATGCACGCCTGCTACGGCCTCGGCGCCGTTCTGGGACCGGTGACTGCAACCACTATGGTCGTCAAGGCTGGCCTTCCTTGGTACGCGTTTTACTACTTCATGGTATGTCTCTGCAGTTCGTCCACACTTTCTCAAGATTAGCTGACACAAAATCTAGGCTGGCTTAGCGGGCATAGAGCTCGTCACAACATCGACCACGTTCTGGTCTGCAACGGGCAAAGCTTACCGAGAGGCCAACCCCAAAGGCCCGGAACCAAGAGAGTCGATCATTCATGAAACGCTTTTCAAGCTACCCAATGCGAGAACAACATGGGTTTGTGCCATATTTGCACTGGGATATGTTGGACTCGAAGTATCGCTGGGTGGCTGGATCGTCACCTTCATGTTGCAGGCCCGGCACGGCGAGGAATTCGCCAGCGGCATGACAGCAACAGGGTTTTGGGCTGGGCTAGCTGCAGGCCGCATAGCCCTAGGTTTTGTCACTCCACGCGTAGGAGAGAGATTTGCCGTGATGGTATGTCTACTATGTAGTCTCGGTTTCTGGGATAATGCTGACCTATGTCATACAGGCTTATCTCGGAGCCGCCATATGTCTACAACTTCTCTTTTGGCTGATCCCGCAGTTCTTCATATCGGCCATCACAGTTTCGCTTCAGGGCTTTTTCCTAGGGCCGCTGTTTCCGGCCATCATGATAGCGGTAACAAGGTTGCTCCCGAAGCACTTACACGTCAGTGCTATTGGATTTGCCATCGGCCTAGGAGGTAGCGGTGCCGCGATTCTTCCGTTTGTGATAGGGGCGCAAGCTCAACGACACGGTGTACAAGTACTATCACCTATTGTATTGGGAGCTTTGGTGTTCTTGTTAGTGACGTGGTCTTTCTTGCCTAGCTTCGGTCGAAAGCAGGACTAGAGGGGGAATGGTTGGAAGCAAAATTTCTTCTATTATAATTAGATTCAAATGGTCGTAATATGATGAGCGTGCACTAACCCTCAAATCTGTCTACATATATTCTTACAAGCTATCTGCACAAACAAATGTTTGGCCAGCTTCCATGGGTATACACATACAACCGCTACTCAATAAGCGCCCGCATGTTTTGGGTATTGACGAAGTTTTGGTGCGTCAAAATAATTATCCAATTTGATAGCTTATTCTAGCTACATGTAATCGACGAGACACTCGGGGGGTTGCTGCTATCGCTCCTTTCCAGCATTTCATCGTCAAAATGGTTTCCATACTCGGGAGGCACGTCCAAACCACCGTCAGGCTCCACCAAATCCGCCGCCTCCGGGCTCTTCGGCCACACAAAATTGTCAAACGCATCAATGGGTATCTTTGGAGAAACAAATAAAACAATAGGCAAAGTGGCGTGGTATCTGAACTACAGTTTCGTTAGCGTGCAGTCTAAGATATGTCTCCTCACATGATACTCACCTTCAACAAGTTGTCGTCGGGCTGAGCAACGTCGACAGCTATATGAAGCGTGTGTGTTGTACCGAGTCCTTCTGTGTCCATATCTGGAGAACACTTCTTCGGGTCTGTTGGTAGTGGTAGGTTTTGTATTACTCGATACACAGGTTGGCCGCAATCTTCCGGGGTTTCCACCGGCGCCAACCATTCCGCAACTTGGCGATCCCCATCGAATTGCTGCAGGGGTCGAGCAGTATTAATGGCAAACTTGTGAGACTCCAAGAGCTCGCACTTGATCTGCTTGATTTGCAACTTCTTGTTCAGCGGCGTCAGCTGTATCTCGAGGGGTACCGTTGTGCCGAGGGCTACAGCCTTGTGTGCTATCGAGATGCAGTATCGGATGTTGTCTGCCCAAGTCCCTTCCATGTACATGGGATCCATCAACTCAAATGCCGAGTTCTGGACCGTTCTGTTGATACGAATCGGTTGGTAGGCGGTAGGCATCGATGTCGACGTCTTTCCTCGGATTGTCGATGCAGAGAGCTGGTATGATATGCTACAGCAGCTGCATCCTCGGAATGTCTCTGGCGTGTTGCCGGGTATGATCAACTTGCAGGGCCACTCGTGGGTTTCGATGTCACCCGATGCGGTCGAAGAAACCTTCTGCCCGTGGTCGATGACGAATGGAGGCAACTCGTCTTCATATATCGGAATGGTACGAAAATCGGGCCTCTTTGTGCTTACATCGTGGTCTCTAGAAAGCACATGGTTAGTTTCAAGATACTCAATTGTGTGAATTTCATACGGACCTGCACCGGAGAAAGCCAACCATTCGAAGCCGTACTCCGGTGGCGTGCTGCCCGCAAGGCAGGCGCAAACTGAGCACCCCGCTTAGGGTTTGTTCGCTGGCTTCATCAACTGGCCCTCTCAAGAAAACAAAATCTTTTTTCAACCTGAATGGTTCAGTCGTCAGCGAAAAGACTGCTTCAAAAAACTTGGTGTTCCATACCGGATCTTGAGGCAAGCACTTCCGTCCCCACCAGTAATTCGAGATAGGAAGGACCGCATTGTTCAGAAACTCCGCTTCTCAAAGAGGTAGTCTGTTCTGATATGGCCAGCGAGAACCCATGATGTTCATGATGATGGGAGGCGGAACGAGATTAAATCAAGAGATCTGGTGAATTGAAGGTGGAAGTTTCTCGTCCATGTCGCCACAAGCTGATCAATTGTCCGCGGCAGAATAACCTTCGGACTGCTGATGCAGACCGACATACGGTCATGTTCAGCCCTAAAATGGAGGCATCCGCGAAGGAGCCAGGGGCTCACGCGAGATGGAAGCAAGGGTCCAAGCTACCTGCATGGTGCCAATGCCGGTGGGGAGTATTTCCTAGATAGGAAATCGCGGTTGGTTGGGGGCAGTTTTCCGAGCTCGGGTTTCCTCCGTTGATGACATATGGCAAGAAAATTGCACATGATCATGAGAGAGGAAAAGCCATTTTTGACGTCGTGGCGTCGCCTGATTCTCACTGAAAGAATATGGCTGCAGACTGGACAATTCTGCGCGTATGAATCGCGTTGGGTTGACTCATGCGTGAGCGTGAGGTTCTGGCTTACAAGGTCTGCGAAACCAAACCTTCAATTTTCCTACGGCGGGATTTGTATTCCGCCCTGTAATAACCGAGAAGCTTAGAACATGTTAAGGGTCTCTTACAAGGAGTTTTTCATGACACATGTTTGGTTCCTGTTTGCTAATGAGGCTCGTCCAAGTCGTGTAAGTCGTGGAACGGGCCGTACTCCCTGCGAAACGATGCGGAGTTCGGCGGAGCTGGTCCGGAGATGTCCCTTGGAGTAACTACCGGACTTGCCTGATTCAAGAGATCTGCTTGTGTGGGTAATCCTCGGCTAAGATGCCATCCCAACGGCCTGACGACGTCAGTGTTTCGTAGGACGGAATTCAAATTCCTGGACGAATCAGCGGCGAGAATTCCTCTGCTCGTTGGACTGGACTAGCTAGCCGGTTGCACCACAGAATGCACGCCAGTTCATCGACGATCATATCATCTGACGCGGGTCGCACATAAACCTGCTGGAGCTATTTCCACTAACATTTTTAGCCCCTGGTCGAATGAGACATGAGTGTTTGCTCTGGTCGCAGTGCCGGTCACATGCCTTGGCGTGGCCTTTTCGCAGGCTTAGAAATCTTTCCCCGCCGGGAAGGAGTCATCAATCTTGCTGCCAAATCTTCCCGTTCTGGCTTCATGGAAAACTCGCGATGTGTTGGCCGATGATTTCCCGTCGAACAAACAGCATCTAGACGACAGACCACGTCCATCCTGAAGCTAACAAAACGACATTTAATCCTGCTCCTGCCGTCTTTCATCTCGTATTGTGTGATCAGTGAATTTCTCGGTGATAAGTCGTCGCCTGTTGCCATCAGCCTTCTCTGGATTGCGCCGTCATCGTCTCCATCATTCAGCCTCAGCTGAGGATTTACGCGCCCCGTTCACAAGTCGCCTTGGCATTTCCAGCAATGTCGCAGGCCTTATTGTCTATGTCCACCATCACGAACATGGCTGCGCTCCCCGCATTTGGGGGCCCCAGTCTGGTCCAGCTGAGTGAGATCCTCGATCGCTCACTCGATACAAGACTTGGACGCGACCTATCAAACACCCCTGCAAACCTCTCACGGGTGGTCTACATTCCCAGACACAGGGACATCACTGTCCATCTTCCACTGTACGACGTGTCGAACACCTACTTTGACGCCGTCAAGAAGGAGCCGATAGGAAGCAGCAAGTACAAGCTGAACCTTGCCATGATGAGAAGGCCAAGCGGAGATGGAACAGATGCCGAGGTGCGCTACCTTGTTGATTTTCAAGAGAATGCCAAAGAAAAGACTGTGGTAGTTGAGCGCAGAGTTCCTACACATAACGGGGAAACAGTCAGCATGTAAGTCAACTTCATGGGTACCTGTTTTCTCGACAGAGATGCTAATGCCTATCAAAAGGACTTTGCCGAAGGAAGGAGATGGTAGCTTCCAAGTCGAGCCGTTGAACACAGGCTCTAGTGCGCGCCTGTCGCTTCACAGCCAATTCCCTGTTCCCGACACGAAGATAGTGGAGCAGCAAGTTCGGCACCCCTGGTTCACGATATCTCATCGCACAAACACAAGTGCGGACGCACAGCCTTCAAACCTGGAATGGCAGACCTGTCCCAGAGAGCACGGTGCTCTCCGATACACGCTCGTCGACACAAGCGTAGAACCTACAGATGGCAAGCCAGTCGTGCACGCCATTTACCACCACGCTGGAATCGCTTTTGCCCTGCCCCACGACTACAGCGAAGGCGTCCTTCTTCTATCGGAGGATCTCAATGATGAAGCAGAGGCATTGGCTGTCACAACCCTTCTAGGTCTCCTGGAACGAGTTCGCCAGGTCAATCAGCCTGCACCCCGACCAAGAAAGAAGTCTCTAGTGAAGAGGGTCCTGGGAAAGATTTGAGGCAAGAAATGCGGTGTGGAAAGAATTATTGCCAAAAAAGGAGATTGTTTGAAATTGTGTGGGACAGAAGATGTTTCATTGGGACTTTAATTGGGACTTTAATTACTACTAACAATCTGCTGGGATTTTGCAACAAGCGGGCCGGCAAGACCGAGAACCTCCCTGACCATGATACCCTCAAAATTTGTATTGTCAATTTTCTTATACCACATTCATAGTTTAAATGCAGCTCACTCTCCTTTCTACTGGATCCGCGTTTCCCATCTCTAACTGAAGTCAAGAACCCTGTCAATACGTATACTCTATCATGCAGCGGGTAGCGGACGGCGCTCTAAAGTCAACTGCAAAAAATGCCCGTGCCTTGACGAAGTCTAACGTCATTTCCTCGCCTGAACACAGACGTCTATGGATATGCACTTGGTATGACATCCTGTTGGTATGTTTTGCCGCGCCGGAGCACACCTACTACTTCGTGATAGTCTCGCGGCCTGCTTAAGAGGAGCTTAATAGCCAAACTCGGCGCGAACATTGGCCATGATTACCTTGAGCTTTGGGAATTGTTGTAGTCGAGTAAGCAATCGTCTTACAAGGTCAGAGTTCCTAAATATCCAAGCTGTATGCCTAGATCCCATCAAGATTTATGCTACAAACTCGCACCCCGAACTTCAACTTATGAGTAGGTAACCAATGAGGTCAACCCAGTCCGTGCGCGCCTTCAAAGACGGTTTGACATACCTAGCTTTGAATCCTCAACTTGTACCACGTCTGTTGATTATTTGATTATGGCTTGAAACAATATCCATCCTACTGTCGATATGGCATCGTATGCTGTCGCTGATGCGCATATCCATCCAAAGTCTAGAATATCGGACTGCGATTTTTTTGAGAATCGAGAAACATTTCATTGCAGACCGAGCGATATTCTAAAAAGTTTTCCATCCCACAGGATTCGTCCTTGCTGTTCCTAAGCCAACAGAGGGCTAAAGTCTAGGTCATCAAGTCTTGACTCAAACGGTTGGTAGTGACTGAACGAATTGGATAATTACATCAATTCTTAAAACATCTATAATTACGATTTACATTGCAACTCTGTCAAACGTTCCGATGTCGGGTGTCACACCCAGAAGTCGCCGTCTTGAGTTTCACTTGGTGGTGGTGCCGTTGTCGGGATGGTCACCCGACATGATAAGACCTTTCCGATCCGACACGTCGGGACCGCGCACCGACTAAGCCCTTTCCGGGGTCACCCCCCATTCCTCGCCTCCGACACTGGAGAAAATGTCATTCTTATCTCAAGAAACTTAATTCAAAGGATCCGATAACGCCTCTTCTCCAGATCTTGGGTCGCGCGAGAGCCAATCAGTGCCAGTTAACCGTCTTGTTTGCATCTTCAAGTCCCATCCGTCTTATCCACCTGGTGGAGCTCTGGGAATTTTGGACGAACGCCGCCAGAACCCGCGATGGAGCAGAGCCTCAATGGCACCGACTATCTTTAGTGCGTATCTAGGGTCTGAGACAAATTTCGGAAAGCCGGTCGGTGGGAGGGGTGGTGGGCTCGGCGAAGCTGCTCGACGATACCCCAAGTCATGCCGCCACTTTGACACATCTAAGGTTTGTGCCGGCCGTAGCCGTCCATAGCAACTATATCTAACCCTCCCTCATCTATCTCTCCATCCTTCGTGACTGAGCACACCTCGTTCATCCAAACTCTACAACACCTCACGATGTCTTCCTCTGTTATGTGCAGGCGCGTGCCCGTGCCTCTTTGCAGATCTCTTCGTCTGCAGGGAGCACCAAGAAATGTACACACCACAGCGGCCAACCGTACTAGCACCGCGGTGCCAAAGCCTCAGACTCTTATTCCCCAGACCACAACAACAACAAAAAGATCGGCCCTTTCAAGATTACCAACACCAACCCTCCTCCGATCGCTATTCCTCACACAATTCACATCTTCGCCACTATTGATGAGGCTATCACTACCAATCCTCGGCTTTATCACAACATCAAAATCACTACTTTTCAACCCCGACAGAAACCCGCTTCTAAACAAGCTGTTGAGATGGACGATATACGACCACTTCTGCGCGGGAACGAACGTTCCGGAGGTTAGGAAGGCAGTCGCAAATGTTAAGCAGATGGGTTACCAGGGAGTCATTCTCAACTACGCTAGAGAAATCGTCCTGGACACGAAGAAGGCACAGGCAGGATCGAAGGAGGGAGACTACGCACCGGCCTTTTATCAGATGGTGCAGGAGTGGAAGAAGGGTAACCTCGACACGCTCCAGATGATGGAGCCTGGCGACTTCATTGCCGTCAAGTAAGTCTATCCAGTCACGTGCCCTAGAAGTTCAATGACTAACATAAGATCCTCAGGGTTACTGGCGCGGGTCCTATCGCCGTGGATGCTATGCGGGGTTCTGCGGCCGTTCCCAAGGTTCTCAGCGAGGCCCTTGATGAGATTTGCGAAGTCGGAAGACAGAAGGGTGCCCGTGTCTGGATCGACGCCGAGCAGCAGGCTCTCCAACCGACACTGGACGAGTGGACCATCGATCTCATGAGAAAGCACAACCGCGAAGCCCGTCCTCTGGTTTTCAACACCATCCAAGCATACCTCAAAGGCTCCACCGCCAACGTTGAGCGCCACATTGCCCTCGCTGCCAAGGAAGGCTGGAGTCTGGGCATCAAGCTCGTCCGCGGCGCTTACATCGAGCACGAAGTCCGCTCCCTGATCCACGACACGATTGAGGACACCCACAACTGCTTCGACGGCATCGCCGACATGTTCATCAGCCAACGACTGCCCAAGGGATCCGAGGGTCTGCAGTTCCCCTCGAGCGCGCTGTTCCTCGCCACCCATAATGCCAACAGCTCCACCAAGGCCATCTCCGCGCACCGACGCAGGCTGCTTGAGGGAAAGACCACGACGACTTTGGAGTGCGGCCAGCTCATGGGATTGGCGGATGAGTTGAGCTGCGAGCTCTTGGACAACTACGACACCTGCGTGACGGACTCTGGGTTGAAGAGGGATGACATCCCCAAGCCTTTCAAGTACATCCCGTGGGGGTCTGTGGCGGAGTGCATGGGCTACTTGCACCGCCGGGCTATTGAGAACAAGGGCGCGGTTGAGAGGACACGGCATGAAGCGGTCATTCTGAAGAATGAGCTGCGCCGGAGAGTCTTTGGTTGAAGTGTTGGTTTGAGCGATGCATCAAAATTAGATTATATCCCTAGATAATGACAAGCGAATTGATATCCTTTCATATGTTCATTTCACGTTCATATCTTCAGCCATTGTGTGATGTTTATATGGATGAAATCCAGGGCTCGAGATGTGTCTCCACGTTATGAATCCTGACTGACATAGGCGGCTTGCCCAGGTGTAAGTCACTTCTACGTTTCACTTGGAGTCCCTAGTTCCAAGCTTGCAGAGCAATCGCTTGGTTGTGCCAATTTCATTTCCAGTTTGCAATCAACAAGAAAAAATCATAAACAACGTCCTCGTTGCGTTCTGTGTGCCCTGCAGAGGAACGCTCACATGGACACCGCAATCGCATTCGATCCTTCTGCGGCCTGTCCGGGACAAGCCTCGCGGTCTGTCCGTCGCGGTTGATAACAACAACAGCACTGATTGGCTGAGAAAGGTCGGGATGGCGTTCCGACCTCCACTTTGACCATCAGCTCGGATGTCAGGAATGTCGGAGTGTCCGTCCGACATTGCGTCAACCCCCAGCTAGCCTATATCGAGCAGGAGCCGAGTGATCGAGTGTCGTCCTCCGAGAGATCGACTTGCATCCCCTTCAATGCTGATATCTTCATTCTGATTGCGGTGTCTTTTCGGCTAGAATCTCCATGCCGATGTGTTCCGTCTGGGATGACAACCCAATTGCCTCTGCGTCTCCATATACTCGGCATTTTCGGCTGGGATCATCTATCTTTGGCTCTTCCAAACACCCTCGTGATCTATCAACAAAAAGTCAATATCGTAAGGGGCTTCTGCAATTGCACGGCCAAAGTCACAACCCCGTTCAAGCATGGCCAATGCTTCCTCCCAGCCCCGTTTTCCCCGCGAACAATCTTGACTGAAGTGACGATCGTTCATGTCATCCAATGGTCACCGAGCATCCGAACCCCGGACTCCGCGTGCTCCCTACATACACAGACGCCTCTTGCGTTGACATGACACAGGCTCAGCATGGCCACATGACTTTGTATGTGTCAATCCAATGTAACCATCTCCAGACAGACTCCGATGCCAGGAAGGACACAAAGTGTGGGGTAACAAGGCATCCCCTCCCTCTGAGTCTTCTCCCTTCTGCCGCACTGATAAGACCCCGGAATACGGAGCAAAAAAAGCCACTCGGCTATCTGCGGTGCGCGTCAGCTACTCGCACCCCAGCGCTGATAAGCCATCCATGAATGCGCTAAACCGCTTGGACTGCGCAGAGACAGACACCTAAATAAAGACAACGCGCTGCCGCAGCCATGAGTTCCGTTGTCGGAAGCTCGCTCCGACAATATCTGCAACGGCGACCGAACAACACCAACAAGAGCCCTCGCTCAGCGAAACGACATGGAATTCAGTGACACGAGCCCTCGAAACCGTTCAAGATGCCGCAATTAAGCCAGGGACAATACAAAGTGACGAAAAAATGTCAAAAAGCGTGCGTGCGGGGAACCCCGAAAACGGAATGGGAGGGCTCACATGACTAACATTTTTTCTGTGTTTCTGAAAATAGTTGCGAAAGATGCAGGGTGATGAAGGTCAAGTGCTCGGGCTCACAACCGTGCACGAGATGTGACCGGAAGAAGCATCGGTGCATCTTTGCGGTTGAGGATAAGAGAATATCGGTCCCGGAGAGGTGAGTTGTCGGTGAGCGGGCGGCCGCGTGTGTTGTCGGGACTCTCCAGTTGACCCACTCAATCAGTTACCTCCGTGAACTTCAGAATCGGAACAGCGAACAGGCCTCGGATCGGTCGGTCAGGGCGGTGAGCCGGGGCCATGATATTGACGACGGTCCTTCGCGGTATAGCGAGCCGTATGGAACGCCGCATCGTCAACCCTTGCCTCGGCGCGAGGAGGTGACTGGGCAACTGGAAACTCCAAGTCACGGTTGGTTCTTGAATCCAATGTGGAGGCCTCCTGAGTTGTGCATTGAGACTGACTTGAATACATAGACAGTCCACTACTTGGCGGAGACCAGCAGTCTGAGCCAGAGTCTGAGCCCGATGATCGTGGTGATACACCAGCACACCACGGTGACTTTGGGCCTGGGTTTCGACAGAACCCGTTAGTCGACAACGACTACACGTTTGCCAAAGCAGGTGGAAAGTACTGTAAGTAATTCCTCTCGCCATCTTCTTAAGCATGGACGCGCTGATGGAGGCTCTCAGGGTACATGGGGCCAACTTCATCATGGTCCTTCTGTCGCAGAGTCCTCGCCCTGCTTGGGAAGAGAATCCCAGAAGCAGCGCCAGATCCATGGCATCTCCCTCACGAGGGAGCTTTCCGGATGCAATGGAAACCACTCGGTATCAATGAGGAGCCAGATGTGTCGAACCTTCCGCCATTAGACTATGCCATGTTCCTCTTCAACACGGCCAAGTTCTACCTCGGCGCGGTGTTCTACCTCATCGACGAGAAGTCATTCATGAAGAATCTGCATGAGTTTTACGATGACCCTTCTGCGAAAGCAAGCTCGTCAAGGCTCTGGTACGCACAATACCTATTGATACTGGCCTTTGGCAAGGCATTCGTGGTGAATCAGAGCAGCTCCCATACCGGTCCGGCGGGCGTCCAGTATGCTACCAGGGCCATGTCTTTGCTGCCGGACCTATCCGGACTCGAACCCGATACAATATCGTCTATACAGGCTCTCGCTTTGGCGGCTGTCTACTTTCAGTGTCTCGATATGAGACTGGCGGCATTTCAACATGTGAGTTGAGGGTGACGCACACCAGGAATACAAGTGCTAATTCTGGCCCAGATCGGACAAGCGTTGCGTATCAGCATCGTCGAAGGCATATACCGGCACATGCCGGAAGAGGTCGTCGGAGTGGAACATTCGCGACGCTGTAATATTGTGTTCTGGGTGGTGTACACCCTGGACCGTGAGTTCTCTGCTCTGATGGGAGCACCTAGTTCTATTCGAGACGAGGACATCACAGTGAAGCTCCCTTCGCAGATGGACAACTCCTTAGACGCCCTGAACATGACGCTCCACGTCCGGCTTTCGCGTTTGATGGCGCGCATTCTTACCAGTGAGTCTTTTATCGCGCGTCGTCGGAGCTTCCACTCGCTGACTTGAGACCTTAGCGGTGTACGGTGTCGGCAAGTCGTTCGACGGGTCCCTTGTGTCAAATACCCAGTCCATCCTCCGAGACCTTGCACGGCTTTCTCGAGACTTGACGGCACTTCTTGACACTCACTTCCAGGGTTCGGTGAGCAGAGCGTCGAGGATGGCCTTGAGGCTCATCCTCTCGTACCACCACGTAAGTCAACACCCTGCCCGGTCTCGAAGACATTCAGCTTAGACGACCAGTGCGTTGTTCTTACAACCCGACCTTTGGTTATGTGCGCTTTGCACATTCACATCGAACATTCCGATCTACGAGCTACGCAGACAGTCTCTTTGACGCCACCCGTTGCGTCACTGCTACAATCATGCGTCGATTCCGCCCAGACAGTCCTCAGGACACTCCGAGTGCTAGGCGACGAAGATTTGCTAGGTCAGTCGATATTCCCTATACCCCATCAGTATATCCCGACATAGCGATCAAGATGCTAACTGCCCTTCAGAGGCTTTCCTCCCCTTCCAACTCGAAGACGCCTTCTCCTCCGCCTTCCTCCTCTACCTCGTCCGCGTCATCGACCCCTCCCTTCTCCACGACGACACCTGGTGCGAGAACATCAAGTGCGTCCTGGACAAGATGATATCCAAGGGAAGCCTCGTGGCCCCGCTGCGCAAGCTCGAGCTCAGCCAGCTGGAGAACATCATGACGGCTTTCACCCCAGCCCCGGAACAGCCCCCGACGCCGTCGCCGAGCACGGCTCATCCGCAGCATCACGACCACGGTTCGTTCCTGGACCAGATGGATCACGAGGAACCTGGCTGGGACATTTTCGACACGAGCGGGATGGGCGGTCTGTCGCCGCAGGCGCTGCTGGACCTGGCTGAGAGGTTGGATGTGGAAGACTTGATGCAGTCTGTGGATCATGAGGTCTCATGAGTTTTCAGGAGGTTTCACGAGAATAATGATAGTCATGTAGTAATGTCAATGGCCGATTCCCAGGAGCAAGTCATCATGTAGCGTAATCGGGCTTGTCATCTATTTCATAGAGAAGCTTTCACTTCTTCGTTGGGCGGGCTTGCTAGTCATTGGAGTCCTTGGCGGACTGCAGACATGAACTGTGCGAGGACAAGCACATCAGCTCGAAGCTCAAGATATGTTCTTGGGCATGAAGAGGACTTACGGGAATCACCTGGGCCTTCTCAAGGTCCCAAACGCCGTTCTTGGCGTACACATCGTTCTTGATCAACTCCCACGCCTCATCGGCATCCTTGACGGTGTAGATGATCATGCTGCCCTTGAAAGCGGGCGTCTTGCCTTCTGAGGGGTGCTCAGACTCGAACATGGCTCCTGGGATATCTCAGTCAGATCTAGCCAAGCATTCATACTCATGAGGGCACGCACCCCCAACAGCCACCTTGCCCTCCGAAGCAGCAGACTTGGCCGCAGCCAAATGAGTCCTTGTGAACCGTCAGCTCCCTTGTCGCAGCACCATCGCCTATCTCATGAGATAGATACTCACGGTCTAATCTCCAAGCGCTTGGCGAGCGCGTCGGGCTTATCCGGGAGGATGCAGAGGAACTCCTTCTTTGCAGCGGTGGCCATTGTGCGATATGTGAAGTTGAACGGTAATGTCTGGGCGACGAAGCAGCTTCTTCGGGTTACGTATCGAGATGCGGGGATGAGAGGCGTCCGCAAGATGCGTGTGGGGATGGACATTGTGGGTTGAACGGAGGGGGTTTGCGGAGATGGCTGCCACTGAGTCGCTGACTGTTCAACGGTTCCGTTGAGTGAGAGTGCGTCATGTGATGTGCGGAGGGTGAGAGTCGGGGAGTGCGTGTTCGAATGCTCCGACGTCGGACCCGACAACCGAGACTAGCCGGCGTTGGTCGGTGCTGGAGAGCCCGGGACTTCCGGCCACGGTGTTCCTCCCGGCATCGTGTAGTATGGATTCAGACTCTACGGAAACGGTTCAGAAGCAATTCAGCGAGATGAAGTGCTCTTGGAGTCCTTGCCTGCTGTCATCAAAAAAGAAAAAGAAGCCAAAAAGATGAGGTCGAGCCCGGGTTCGAACCGGGGTTGCCGGAAGACTTTGAGGTGATCAAAATCCGGCTGATTGGGAGTCAGCATGGGAATGAACAGACGCGCTGTTGGTGAGGAGAGCTTACAGTGATAACCACTACACTACACAACCGACTGTGCATCAGAGTGGAGGCACGCGATGCCAGATTGACACACGAATCCACATTATGGATGACGATGACACGTCGCGCTTGTCCGCAAGCGAGAACGCGAGGATGCAAGGTCCTTGACGCGTCATGACACGACGAAGGGAACTCCAGCCCGAACAGTAGCACAAACTTCTTTGTTGATCTTGAAACATCAAACATGAAGACAATGTCTATGATATATGCATTGGCTAAGATTAATTACAATAGGTCTAACTAACTACAACACCTAGACTATGCCCGCTTCAAGCGCCGCATCGACATGGAACTCGTAAACCGACCGCCCATACAACTCAATGCTCTTCCCCCCATACACAAACCTCCCCTTCGTCGTCGTCGGCGCCCGAATCGTCACATAGAGATCGCTCCCCTCAACCTTCCACTCCGCGCTCAAGTCCCCATCAAACGCAGTCACAACCTTCGCCCTCGCCGTCTTCAACCCCATCTCGACACCGGCCGCCGGCGCAACCACCCAGTTCCTGTACCCGAACCCGTCCGTCCCCGAAGCAGGCTGCACGCCCGCCGCCCACTCCGTCAGCACATACGTCGCCGCGCCTCCCCACGGGTGACTCAGGCTCGTGAACAGCCCTAAGCCGGGCTGCAGCGTCGCGGCGTTGACGTACTCCCAGCTCGTGCCGACGGCGCTCTTGTTCGCGGCCTCGGTGCCGGGCAGCATCGCGCCCCAGAGGCTCTCGATGAGCGCCTTCCCCGTGGCCGTGGCGTTGCCCATGAAGAGCGCGTGCAGGAGGAAGCCGTTGGTGTTCGGGGAGATGTTGATGCTGCTGTCGTTGGAGGAGACGAGCGAGGTGTCCTTGTACCCGGGGCCGAGCTTCAGCTGCGAGAGCGCCTCGATGGAGCGCGCGGTGCGGTTTGCGGACGCGACACCGGAGGTGATGCAGAATGCTGTGCCCGCGACGGAGGTGTCTTTCGGGGAGGCGAGCGAGTATCCGTACGCCCCGATGTCGTCGTTCCACAGTTTCTCGTTGATCGCGTCGGCGAGCGAGGTCGCGGCTGTGCGGTACTTGGTCGCGGAAGCCGTGTCGTTCAGCATGGTAGCCACGTCGGCGGCTCCGTTTAGGCTTTGCACTGCTTCGCAGGAGATGGCCGAGCCCCCGTCCGCGGGACCGGTGAAGGCGAAGCCGCCGTCAAAGGTGAGTAGCCCCGTTGTCGTGTTGATTTGCGGGAGAAGCCAGTCGATCACCTTCTGCCACTGCGGCCAGGTCGACCGCGCCCAGTCGAGGTCGTTGGTCAGGCGGACGTGGTCGTTGAAGGCCATGAGGCCGAGGAGCTGGTAGTCCTGCAGGCCGTAGCTTCCAGATGGCGCCAGGGCGTTTGCGATGGACTTGAGGTCGTAGCCTAGGTTGGGTGAGATGCTCATCTGGCCGTTGGCGATCTGGGTATCGAGCAGCACCTGCAGAGTTCCCCGAGACTGGTCCGTTCGTGATGTGCTGATGGCCGAGATGCGGGCGGTGTGGTAGAAGTCGCCGAGCCAGACGAGTCTGTCGCGCTTCGGCCCGTCCAGGCAGACGCTCTCATAGTTGGCTCGTGTGCCGTACTCGACCAGCACATCTTGGCTGGTGAGGTTGTTCGAGTAGAGGGTTGAGCCGTTGGCCGTATCGTATGCGTGGGCGTTCTTGAAGTAGGCCGCGTGGTCTTGGTAGGCACCGAATCCGAAAGAGCCGGTGAAGTCGGGAGTCCCGGAGTACGAGGCGCCCGATGAGATCAGAGCCCAGGGGTAGTCGGAGCGTGAGATATTGAAGACTTGCGTATCGTTGATCGAGACCGCCAGATGACCGCTAGGCGACATGGATGTCGAGATGTGGTACCAGGTATCCTCCTTCACGGTGAAGGGAACCTTGAAGACGTCCAAGAGGTAAGATGTCAAAGTCGTCTGGTTCACGAAGTCGGGGCCGTACGAGAGCGAAACGGTGTTCGGAGGTGTAAGAGTCTCATTGACATTGGCAAATCGATTGGACTCGGGGAGCTCGCCGGTGAGAAGGATGGTGTATCCGTTGCCCGCGATCGCTCCACCCTGGATGTTGGTCAGCTCACGGTCTTCCAAGGCCACCATAATCATCCTCGTGCACTCACCGTAACCCACCAACTACCTCCCTTCTTGATCTTGGTATCGAACTCCACTGTGTAGTTCGTCCACGCAGTCGCCTTCCACGTCATTGAAGGTCTGGTGCTCTGTGCCAGCACACCATTCTCCTCGTCAACCGTCCAAATAGCCGGCTGACTTCCCTTGTCAACACACGCAGCCGTCGCAGCCCTGGCGCCCAGCTTCCAAATCTCATTCAAAGCCTCATTGTCGCTAGAAAACTGGCCCGGAAGGTCCTCGGGCTCAACGGTGGGGATCGTCGCTTCGAAGCCCACATTCGAGAACATGACCGTGGTGTTGGTCAACAGCCTGACGGATTGCCATTTCTGTCCACCTTGAAGAAGTGGAGAAACGGTCTTTCCCTTGGCTGTGATGTTGAACGTTTCGACGCGGAAGCTGTTTCCCAGTTGGTTCGAGAAGCTGTACGGCCCGTCACCGAAAGGATGGTTCAGCCCGTCGAAATGCTCGGTGTACTTCACCTCGATCTGGGTGGGGCCGTCGAGAGAGGAGACCTCAAACACCGGAAATCCCGCTCGCTCGGCTCCATAGTCGAGGGTGGCTATCGGGATATCCGGTGTGAGGGTGAAAGGGGCAAAGGCTTGAGTTTTTACTTGGGCTTCCGCGCCGAGAGCAATGCCATGAGGTGTGAAGATGCTGATCGCAGGAGAGAAGAGTTAGCAAGTAATTAGGTGTGGACAGAATGGGATATTGAGTTGAACTCACTGAGCTTCGGATGACTGGTTGGTTCCTGCAGCTGGTGCACCTTCGGCTGCAGCCGCAGCTAAAAGCAGCAGGAAAGGCAGTACCATAATTCCGATTTCGTTCCGAAAGGCTGACGCCCAATGCAACGCAGCGAAAGCCGAAGTAAGTCGAAATCCAATCTGCTCAGTGGTTGGGCAGAATACCACCAGCACGGTTCGGGAGCGAGAGAGTAGACAAAGTAAACAATCTGAAGATTACACAGCCATATCGAACAGCTCAAAGTCTTTAAGCATGACCCCCTCGGGAAATTGGACACCGAGAGGTCCAAACATCACTCGTCTCGTCCTCCATTACGACGATGTCGTTTGTCAATATTTCGATCGTCCCTGAGATCGCGTCTTCTCCCCCCACAATCCGATTGGACCGCGCAAGCAACTAACCCAATCCTGCGCATGTGTGGGAATTTTTTCGCAAACAATACGACCCTTTCGCGTCGTAGTTTGCGGGGAAGTTTGCGGGGGAGTTACCATGTGGTCGTATCCCGAGTGCATGAGTCGCTTGGCCGGTAGTTCGAGTCGGTGAGGTGTCGTTGTCACCCGGACCGAGTCAGATGCCGAACCGAACCGACTCAGTCACGAGGTTATTGTTGAGCCTCAATTGACAATATGGACTTCGAAACATATACACAGCCAGTGTGAGCTAATTAGCTAGTGTTCATTAATGTGAATATCTCGGCTGGAATTATGATTGAGGTATGGCAGGGCTATCAATAATAAAAGGACAACTTTACACTAAATTCAATAATGAGTTGAGTATCAGGGTGTCTGTCAATTCATTTGCTTCACCATACCTGCGAGAAATGTTCATAGAGCGCACATGAACGTTTCGTCCGGGGTTCACACATGCGTGATAATCGTTAATCATAAAATTCCGAGTCCTAGGTATCAAGGGAAAACTGCCTGCGACTCAAGCCCACAATCTCCGGCTGAATAACTCCCACAAAATGACTGACGTTCATGTTGTTGAAGAATCAATAATAAGGGTACTCCTAACCGTTGTTATCGTTCTTCTTCTCGTCCAAGCAGATACATAGTGCAGCCATGAGCGCCATGTCTACTCCAGGAGCTACTGTGAGCGCGTACGTCTGCTTGCCTCCGAAAAAGTCCCGAGCCCTCAGCATGTTACGGTCGATCCGGCCCAAGACTTGGCCGGTACTGGAGTCGACAATATCCGCCTGGGTTGAAAGCCAGTTTCCCTTCATTTCCAACGTCTCTGTCTTGCCGGTGCTTGGTGAGATGAAAGTAGCAGTTGCCTTGGAGCCAATCACTGCGGACCTGGTCAGTTTGATATTTCAAGGGGAAGTAGGTTGAATATTTTACGGGCGAAGCTGTTCTTGACTTCCATAATTTTCTTATCGTGTGGGTCGATGGCGGCGAAGGTTGTGTGAAGGTGGAAGTGTTCTTTTACGATGTCGAAGAGATGAGTGCCGCTCATATCGTAGACCGACTTCCGCCCCGAGATCGACATGACCTTTCCCTTTACGCTGAAAATCGGTGTGCCGTTGACGAGCTTGATGTCGAAATTATCGCCAGTGAGGGAGAGCATCTTCTCCTTCAATATCAAGGTCTCCGTTTGTCGCGCGGTAACTTGAGGGAAGATTCCGACAGAGTTGCCCGCGGGTGCTAGTTGATGGGCTGCCATTTTGAGTATTTCGCCTAGATAGGGTCTTGTATGTGACACGCAGGTCGTCTGCTATTGTATTTGATGTTGTTGACAATACTCGACGGTATGAATATGTGAAGAAACAAGGTGTGATGTCGGCACCACGATGTGATGAAGGGAGGACGTTGTAGCTTTTATTCAGCTCATAAATAAGCAGGCGCTGTTCCCCTTTCGTGCCACCCTCAACAATGACGCTGATTATTGGCTCGGAAAGAGTAGCACATTCCTTCCTTCCGTCCAAAGTCTCACAGCGATGGGCATGATCCCCGCGCACCGGCTCCTTCTCGTCGCTGAAGCCACAACGAGGTTTCACCCAGTGACGTCACGCCCGAGCTTAAAGAGGCCTCATCTCACCACAAATGCGCGTTAGGCTGCTCCTTCCCAACCGTTTACCGCTTAGTGAGGGGTAGATAGACGAAGTCACTTTGGGGAACTGGCGCCAGTGGCGTTGACACCGCCATCTGACGGTTACTCAGCCGCACGCAAGTCGCGGACGAGCCGTCGGCCTTGGAGACAAGTTGATAGATAGACGCGATCTCCCTCTAGTCGTTTAGCTTTCACATGGAAGAGAACATCATTTCACTGGGATTACCTCGCTCAATGGGCGGGCGGGCAAGCTGAGACATGCTCGCTTTTGGGTAGAGCATGTCGCATTGTCGAACAGCCACAATGATCTGAAGTTTGCTGTTCGCACAGCCACATCAAGGCTTTTCACTGCAGAATCACCACATTCTGCCTCGAGCTTCAGCCACGAACGCGCGCCACGATGAGAGGCGCGAGACCGAAGCTTTGTGGGGAGAGCTCCAGCCACATCTCTCTGCTGACTACGCGCATCTTCCAGCTTCACAGGGAAGTAGCCAACAATCATCGGAGTTACTGTCGGAGATCACAACTTCGCACCCTTTTAGAACACGTTTTAACTAAAGCACGCCAACCGATTCCCATTTGTCACAGTAATCTACAGCAACGCGCCGCGATTCCGCGAACTTGATGGCCAGTACGTAAGTATGTCACCTCGCAAAGATTTACCATCTATATGATGGGGCTCGAGGTAAAAGTCATTCAGGGTCAATCGCAGAAGTAGACAACGTGGATAATTCCAGCCCTTCCGACCATCTCGGGTCTCTAGACTCCAAAGTTGGCAGATTTAGCTCAAAGGCGTGGTTTGGCAAGGAGGTAAGGATCCCTCTTCGCGCAGATCCTGTACCATATGCTGCATGGAGTTCACGGAGAAAAGCCATTGAGGGTCGATCGCAGGAGCACAGGAACAGGGCCAGATCCAGCCCCTTTCCCCCTCTAATCATCTCGAGTTTTCAGGCTCACCTCCTCAGATTGATGAGTTGTGTCTCTTCACAAAGGTGCCTCATGCAAATGTGCTGTGGTTCATAGAAGACATAAGGTACTGAGGGTCGATCACGGAAGCAACAGAATGCCGAAGCCGAGCGTCTCCCCCTTCGCCTGCCCTACGAACGCGGCATTCGTCTTCACCGATGATCGAAACGATCGTCTCGGGTTTCTTCACTCAACGCGTCAGATTAGGCTCGAAGGCGCGTTTTGGCGATCGTCGGCCTAGACTCTGGCCACGGACCACAATGGCACCGAAAGCACACCGTTCTTATCATGAGGACGCGTGTTATCAGCGGCTCGAACGGCTTCGCTGGCCCTCACCATCGGCGGCGCCGAACACCTTGCTGCCTCCGCGATCTCCGCGGGTTTCCGGGGGCTCGGACCTTTTCCGTGCGCCGACCGGTCCGCAATCCCGGTGGGTCAACGTGTCCGGGGGTCCCCCTCGTCGGCACTGCCCCGCTGCACGTGGAATATTATCCTCTTTCTGCCCAAACCCCGAGCTTTGACGGATTACGAGTAATGCCCGGCGAGACGCAAAGACCACGCCTTATGTTATTAAAACACTTTGTGAATATTGGTGTTTGTCTCCATGTTTCCGCCGCAATGGTAACCACAAGTCAGGGAATGCCAGCATCGGGAAATATAGATGACCATAGCATTGCTGTTAATGCTCGTACAAATCCTCGGGGGCCAGTATATTAACTACCACAGCCTACCAAGTCACGAGGTCCATGAGGTCGTGTGAACGACACCACACGTTGCATCACTTGGAAGATCTCATTGGCTTGGGAAATTTCTCGCCGAGAATGCCGACCATGGTAGATGAAATCATCATGACCGCATTTTGGCGGGTATCATGGCGAAAAGATCACAGATTTTCAGGTTGGAGGGGCTCGACATCAAGGTAAAAATAATTAAATCTGGAACAATGGTTCCAATGCACTTCTGCAAGCTGAGTCCACACAGAGCAAGCTGTCTCGTGCCAAGGCAGCCCTGGTCGGAGCTTCGTGGAGCTGAACAGGGACACCTCAGGGACACTGGACAGGGCCCCATGATGGCCCCATCGTGGCTGGGGCACGGTTGCAACCGTAGGAACCCCCTTAATTAGAGTTTCACCGAAAGAGGACTAACGATTCCCAGTTTGGATAGCTCTTCTCCATCGTCTCCATTGAAGTGCGGAACTTCAACGGAAGGAGATCTCTCGCGATGGAGAATCCGTATCACGACATTCCTTCCAGAATGCCCGCTAACCAACCCTACATCGCAACATCAGACGGAAAAGCCCTATGAATAGACACGATGCTTGCTTGACAGCGCGGCTATCGGCCGCTATCTCTTCGCTAACATGCAAGATCTTTTTGGGCTGAATGGTCTCATACACGAAAATAACCTTCCCGGTGGGATGTAGCAGCTTTGCTCCACGTGAACATGACAGTCTAGGCTAAAGTGAGGCTAGCGAAGATGCCCAGAGCCAACTTGTTTATCTTATCACACATCATATAAATTCATTTATGAAAATGATCTGACACATAACCCGGCGCGGAGGGCGCCCATACAGGTGCACATGCGGAAAACGTGCTCTCTCACAGGGACGGGGATTTGAGCGTTAAATCCGTCATGTAGCGGTTGTGACAAATACGATAAATGCGGTTCATGACTCTTGTTTTCGTCTGGGCACGAATGACTTTAGACTTAAACAGTTCGTGAGCTTGTTTGATGCGGGGCACCTCACTATCGTGAGCCGGTCTGGAGTAAAGTGGTGGCATCGGACTCAGGCCGAATTCTTGTGCGTTCCGCCGTAGCATTGCCGAGCTTAGCGTGCACCAACCACCATCACGTTGTCGCATCACTGTCGAGTCGCTCGACTCGAGTGACGGAGCAACTATATTGCCCTATATCGCATGACATGGGGCAGCAATATATGCAAACAGACGATACGAAAGCTGAAAATCAACGACACAACCTTGTGATCACATCATCGTCGATTGATAGAGATAGAGTAGCTAGATTATCTTCTGTCGCGAATGGGGCCGACATGTCATGGAAAGTGAAGATACGAAAGCTGAAAACCAAGCATCGTTGCCGAGGGACCAATGACACAACATCATGATGATGGCAAGTTCCGCTGTACGTGATAAAGTGCATAGCAAAGCGATGTCAAAAATAGTAAGGGGATGTAATCGTAGTGTCATAAGCAAAGTCGAACAAGAGGTAGATACATCGCCACCAATAATGACAGTCAGATCATGATGGCATAGCAATTCGAATAGAGCACGGCGAAGAATTATGCTGGACACAATGCAAGTCTATAGTCATCTATGGGACAAACTGCGAACAAATAGACAATACACGAGACACCACAGTACAGGTATATGATACGAACACCAACAACGCCTAGAATTTCGTAACTAAACGGACCAAATTCCGCTAACGATTTGTCAAAAGCCACTTCCTGGTCAAGATGCCATTTCTCTGAAGATCTCCTAGGCACCACGATCCAGAGAGCCGGCTAAGGATGTGGGTGGAGCAATGATGAATGTTCCCAGCCAGCCTTACGGACAGGCTTCGGCCGGTTCGCTTCGTGTGTGGTATGTTGTTCAAAGGGAAAAGGCAGGACTAGTCCAAAAACAAGCCCTGTGGTGATCTGGACCCCAGCATCTCCACGAGACGCTTAGCAGCGGCCGCGGACGGAGTCGGAGTCGGCCTTGCAGTAGAGACCCTTGCCGTCGGCGCAGGCGAAGCCCTCGCCGGTGGCGACCTCACGGCAGGCAGCCTCCCACTCCTTGCCGGCAATCTGGTCGTTGTCGGTCTTCTTGACGCACTAGCAAGCGGGTTAGCGAGATTGATGGGATAGGCGAGCCGCGAGCGGCTGGCTGTGGAGGGGAAAAAACTAACGCGTCCAGAAGCCTCGTCGTAGACGCCGACGCCCCACTCGTAGTTCTTCGAGCTGTAGAGCTCGCAAGCCTTGGTGGTGATGCGCCAGTTGTAGCTGTCGCCGTTGTGGCAGGCGCAGTTGTCGTGCAAGTTGGCAGAACTAAGAGTCTGTTAGCCTCTGGTGCTCGTTTGATGTCGAGACTGAACTGAGACTTACGCGACGGAGAGGAGCACGAAGAGGGAGGCAACCTTGGCAATGGAGAACTGCATTTTGGCGGTGTTGATAGTGGTTGCGTGGGATGTGTTTGGAGAAGGTAGTGACTGTAACGGAGTTGGTGGTGAAATGAATGAACTGAGTTGGTTCTGATTACTAGATCGGAACAAGAAAAGAATGTGGTGGGCGTGGATGGAGCTGGAAGTGAGATATCATGATCCTGGGGCGGAGGCTCTGGTGGTTTATATCCACGGATGACTTCCACGTGCAGTACGAGTCAAGTGCCTACTTTGTGATAAACAACTGGACACCTCCATGCGCACACCTGTCGGATACTGCACATACCACAACCACGCGGACGACCAGGACGTGCCAAGTTCCAACGAGCGGTAAAGGTCATCCGACTGCTCAGTGCGCAGAGCGCGGTCTCCACCCAAACCGCCATTACGTCCGGCGACCCTTTCACCGAGTCCGACGACCCTGTGGCCTGTCCAGGGAGTTTGATCTTCATCTACTGCGGACGCGCCGGTGGATGCCATGTCACCTCTCGGCGCCCCTCCGGGCGGTGCTGGAAATCCCTTGATGGCATCGTGGGCTAGTCTCCTCGCTCCCGTTATCAAACTCTATGCGCGCCCTAAAGGGGAAGCTAAGCGTGAGGCGAGAAGCGAAGCAGGGCATCGTTCAGCCCTTTGGGGCTTCGGTGTTGGTGATTTCCAAGCTAGCTGGGCTCATGGAGGAGTATTCGCGTCTGATGGACCATGGTGGGCTTCCTGGTCCAGGGGTGGAAAGACGGGGTCAGCAGGGGGCCCGGGATTGCATGAGTAAATAATCTCTTGCCTCATTGGGGACTGCAGGGGCATGGATGATGTCGCATGAAACGGTGAGCCGGGGCCAGAGTGAGGTTGTCATGACTCGGTAACCTTCCCGAAAGTCAATTGGGCAGAAACGACCTCAGAGCCGCAAAACTCCACGCTCTGCACACCTTGAGCTCCCTCCTTAGCCCGGATCTGGTTGGACGATTCTCAATGTGAAACTGGGAGACCCCAGTATTGCCTTGTTCGTGTTCGTGCTATTGAATGCCATCTGATATCCATCCGCGCCTCCCCCCACTGCCGGGACCGCACCGATCTCCGGTTTGCAGCTCTCGAGTCAGTGGAAAGTCGCACTGCAGTTGGGCCTGCCTCAGTCATAGTATGAAGCCGATATTATCTCTTCTCCCCATTAGGGAGTTGGATGACATTCCGCCCTGGAAAGCACCTGGCAAGCTGACCATGTCGATGTGATCACAGGTGCTTCTCCTGCACCGGCATCCCCGGACTTGCGCTTGGCTTGTGCTCGACTGTCTGTCGGCCGACTATCTTGCGCGCGGAAGTGCGCTTCACCGTCTATGCTGGGACAAGGGACATTGAGGCAGTGGAAACATTCGAGCGCAACGGCCAGGCTGCGGCTTGTCAAGCAACGAACAGACATCCGATAGTCTAAAGGTTCTCAGACTGGGGATGACCTTTCACAGCCGCCGCTCGAGATGCAACATGTCCCTGTTGTATAAAGACAGCCGACTCCCACCCACAGTCTCGGAATCATCACCTTGAAAGGCCAGTCCATTCTCCGTTACCATTCGTCCCCCACACTCTTTTCCCACATCAACCTTCACTCTTTACTTCTCAAAGACACTCCTTTGCAAGAGACCCATTTACACTCTTTTCAAACCCTCAAAATGCGCTTCTCCATCATCGCCCTCTCCGCCATCCTCGGCGTTGCTGCCGCTGCCCCGGAGCCCGTCGCCCTCAACTACGATGACGTCGTCGTTGTTGGCGAGGATGACTCCTACACCGTCATGAAGGACTACGAGTACGAGGCCATCAAGGCCCGTGACCTCCAGATTGCCCCCAGAGCTCGCGTCGCCTCTGCCCCTGAGCCCAGCCTCAAGCGCCGCGGCTGCGAGGAGTCCACCGAGTTCCAGATCCTTACCGACGACACCTTCCTCAACTGGGACGTCCCCATGTCTCCCGTCGTCAACTCTGTCGGCAACGACGTCGCTGTCTCTGTCGACAAGGGTTACTCCCTTGCCAACTCCGTCGGCGTCACTGCCGGCCTGTCCTACACCATCCCCAAGATCGCCCTCGGTGTCTCTCTCTCCGTCTCCTACACCAAGACCTGGACCTCCACCGAGTCTCAGAACCTCCGTTTCACTGTTCCCGAGGGACAGTTCGGTCTCGTCGTCTCCCAGCCCCAGGTCCGCCGCATCACGGGCAACATCCTCGAGGGCTGCACCGACTCCCCCACCTACACCCCCTTCACCTCCGACACCTACACCGACCAGTCCTACGGCAACCTCAACTGGGTCAAGGGTGTCATCCGCCTTTGCAACAGCACCACCTACCCCGTCCCCTTCTGCATCGGCGAGGGCTCCCACAACTAAGCGCGTGCGCGTTAATCGATATGGACCGACGACATCGCCATTGAGAGCGCCTCGTAGACGAGACCTGGCGAGAGTCATGTTTGTGAACTTTGCGAACTTTGCGAGTAGCCATTACCCCTCAGGGACGTCTGGAACGGAAAGGAGCTTTAGAGGTCTCCTCTTACAACCCCCCGGGACACTGCCACACACGAGTTAATGTCAATACACTTTGTCCTCTTATACCACCCTCTGCATCTGTTATCACGCGAGTTATGTTTGTTTCCTGGTTTTGTGTACTGTTAGACTTTGGGGATAGAACTGGAGTAGACTAGCAACATGCTATGTTAAGATCAACTACTGCCTTTACACAAGTGAATGCCTACTTGTATTTAATGCTTATTCGATTATTCATGTGTGCGATAAAATGCCTTGTCGCTTTTGATGTTGATCAAGTAAGCTTAATTGCCTTGCGTTGTATTGACTCATTCACACGAGATTTTGTCACAAGACACTTAGCCATTATTGAATGTGTTTGCATAGTTTTGAGTCAGATACCCTATTGTAACTGCCAGTCGGCTTGCAACCTCGCGGCCCGATGCTCTCACGACTTGCTGACTAGCCGACTCCATGTTGCATACCACCTCATGTGATTGCTGCCTCACCTGAATTCTTATCCCCAGCTCATTTGCGTATTCGGATGCGGGTTCTCGGATCCGTCAACTGATTGACGACTCATCATGCCTATCGCTTCGTGCATTGTAGTTTATAATCGGTAGTCAACCCCGAGATTCAATATAAGTTAATTGAGTCAACACGCCTCGAACCTCCGCCAAGCCACCTTTCGACCACAAAGCTTGGTAACGGCGGTAGCTGTAATATTATTCGTATGAGTTGTCTAGAAACCAGCCCCGCCAGTTCCAAACGTTCCCATATTCTGAACATGGTAATATTTGGGGCCAGTCGGAGCCGAATCCTTCAACTCAGGAGATCTCTGGCGAGTCAGTTCTGCGGGATGGCACGTCCCGAATACAGCTGCTGAATGCTCACCTGATGCTCACTGCCCCTGTCAGTGTCATGAGAGTTTCGGCGAGCTTTCATAGACAATCGTAAATGCCCATGAACACCTCGGCGACGTCTAGGCTCTCTCGGCGACACGTGAAGAGGGTCGTCGTCAGCCCCTACAGCCCCGTTGGGCTGTAAAATATCAGTGAACACGTCGTGTGTCATCGATATTCAAGTGCTGACCGACTCGCGGCCTCTCAAGGGTCGAGTGGATCCTTTTGGATGCCTCCGCGGCACTATTGTCGCCAAAACTTGGTACGCCCAATCTCCCGATTCCAAGTTTCGAAGCGCAACTAGTCTTCGACAACTCACAATCTCTGTTCATCGGCAACCTCACAGATATATAACCCACGACGCACCATTTTCGAGCCACACTTACGCGAAAATTGGCCTTTTTGGTCGTTATACGTTGAACGAAACTCAGCATGTGGAGCGTTCAAGGACTCCCTCACGACGCTGAGTCAGTATGCAATTTGGATGAGGTCAGCACCGACCACTTTTGGAGCAGTGCAAGCATCCCGCTCACGTGGGAAACAATCAACAGAGTTTACCGAAGAGCCCGCCTGCTCCATCACGGGAGATGTTGCACTGGAAGTTAAAATTGTGGCATTCTGTCATGTTCACTCGACTCAGTCGAATGCAGGTGATCGGTTTAGATCCGTGATGGACCTTTCACACGTTTGTTTCCCCGGGCCCGCTCACCGAGATCTTGACATATCCTCCGAAGGAGAGTTCCGCTGGACAACTCCGGAGCCCGGGCCACCGAAACACTTCGGCCGCGTTGCCCACCTTCCGATGTGATCAACACAACGTTCGCCGAATCGGGATGCCAACTTTCCCACTCTGTCCCGGCAACAAGAGTTGGCTTATCTGTTCAGTTGACTCATGCTCCATGCCGCTGAGGGGAAAATACGTGGTGTTGGTGAATTTCCCGTGTCAATGTGTTGAAGCGGCCCCAATCAACTCAACTCTGAGACTCAAGACTGATGTACCATTTCTCGGTGAGCTACTCACACTGCAATCGCGACCGCGTCATATGGGATTTTTGTGGTCAAGCTAACGTGCAGTATAGGTCATGAACGTTGCAATCGATTGAGCGTACCAAAAGTTGAAGTGAGGTTGAAGACCAATTGAGGTTGAAGCGCTACACTCTTATCAAATGCAACCTCATCAGACGAACGCCCGCAGCCAAGGAACCCTGCAAGTCCAACTGTCGGTGCAAACTCAATCTAGGGTTTCCTTGGCATATATTCCGATCCCAAAGATCTGAATTTAAGTTGCGATTGTTTCAAATTCGTAGTGGTGTGGTCGATCGGTAACTTTCTTCAACACACGACTCAATCACTGCTGAAGGTTCACTGGGGGGCCCATGCCAAGAGGTTAAGAGAAAACAACTTAAGTTCTTTGACGTGGAAAGAAGCGAAACAAAGGCTGATGGCGTTTCTTGGCCGTCTTGGCATAGCAGATCGCATTAATGCCCGCTCGAACTATTTAGGAGATGGAGACATTGAACTTTTGGCCGTCAGCTACGCGATTGTCACTTTTGACGACAACGATACGCACCTGCCACCGTCCACCGCTGCGAAAGCAGTATCAAAGCTTCCACAGCCAATTGCAGAGTCGTGTCTGCGCCATCGGCAACATCGCCCTCGCGGACAAACCACTGGCATTCGGTCGCAATGTCGTACAGCACTTGAATCACAAGTGGGCTCAGACTATTGATGTCAATCGCGGCCTGCTGAATGACAAAGGTGGCGATCATTGGGCCGCGTGTTGAAATGATTTGCTTCAACCCGCGTATCGAAGCATTTTGCATGTCGCTTTCCTCTGGTAGTCTCTCCCCTCTGGCGCCGGGTTGGATGCATGCGTAGCCATGATACAAAGTCAGCCGTGCGACTGTACAGAGAGCTAGGTCGACAATCGCCGACCCGCCGTCCGTTGACTGAGAAAGGTGAGAATCGAGAGCGCCCAGCGTTGCCTCCAGCTGGAGTGCTTGATCCAGAGTTTCTTTCTGAATCACGGAGTCTTTTCGAGAGTTTCTATGCGCAAGCACTCGACCGAGTATGTGGGAAGCCTGGCAAGTTCGCGCAAAAGGGCCGATCTCCGAGTCGGTTGAGAAGCCTGTCGTGTAAAGCGGTTGGCTTGTTCCTATTGACCCGCGGAACCATTCCGTGTCCGATATAGGCAGTAATTCGCCTTGAACAGGCTCGGGGGTAGCAAGGGGAAATCCTGTGGGGCCAAGGTTTATGTAACTATCACGAGTTAGTTGCCTATGACTGTTTGTCTCTGCTCTGCGAAAATTCCAGGGCTCTGAGTTTGTCCGATAAACATACCGCTCTAATATGGAAGTTGCCCACCATGTCCTTCGCTCCTCTTCCCAGTGAGTCCAAGTTGGAGGAATCTGGAAGAGTTGCGTGGCATTGTTACGATCATGCACCCCTCTCAAAAGGCCGAGCCGTGCAGCAAGACTAATCGTAAGGTAGGCGGTGGGACATATGCCGTGGCCAATCTCGTAGAGAGCTATGAGCACGAGAGACTGGAAAAGACGCATAGATGTGGGAATGATGACTTCCAACGCATTTGCAAATCTCCGAGCAGCTTGATAGATAGCTAATTCAGCAGCGGATTGATGCATATTATCAGCTGGGGTAGATCCCGATACAAGTTTCATGCAGAGCAGGAGTAGGGCCAATTCCGCCGAGACACCTGCTTCTAGGTCTTGCCTCACCTTCTTTCTACTGACGAATGGAAACCAGAGGTCAACAGAGCCGAAGTACGCTTCACAGATAGCCATCATGTTGGGACCAAGAAGCTCGGAGATGTACGGGGGCACTTCCGATGTGCAGCGCAAGGCGTCGTGAGAGATCGGCTGGAACAAGTCTGCATCGAGGAAGAATGCAGTCGGAAAGTTGGAAGCAGATGGAGCTACAAATGTTGAAACGTCAGACGCCGAGGTTGGTGTTGACATTGATGTGAACTGCATGTCTTCCAAATCTTCCTGTGGCGAGCCATAGGTCTTGCGGCCGGCTGGGTACTGGCACTTCTTTCCGAGCCGAACGCACTTTAAGAAAGTATCATCAGCATCGACAATAGCTGATGAACCACTTCAAAGACATACTAGAGCACAGGAGGGAAGATCTTTCGGGCACTTCCTCTTGAGGCGCCTGAGCAGACATGAACGTTAGGCGTCCGTGGATGGCTCGTCTAGCAGCCTTGTGAAGACTTACCTGCATTGACGGCATGATTGAGGTGCCCGTTCCGTGGGGCCATCCGAGTGGACATTTGTCTCGGAAAGGGAAGATGACATAGTTGCGACAGGGGGAAAAGAAAATTTCACGGGCAGGCAGTACGGCTTGCCCTCCTGGGCTTAGGGATTGGAGTGAAGTGAAGGTGTGGTGCGAGGTCCGCTGCTATGTCCGCCCATGCTTTTGGCACCGCTTATGAGATAAATGAGACGAGCATCGGGCAAACTCTTCCGCTTCACGTCAAACGGCCACAGCGAATGCGGGATAATGAGAGAGCGAGCTTTGCGAAACCTCAGTCTGACATGCAGAAAAAGCGGCCGTCGCCGGGCCGCCAACCACGTGTGGCATCTTTATCGGCGCAACCTCAAAGCCGTTGTGTTTCCTCCACTATTTCCGTGTTGCTTGCTGCTGAAAAGCGCATTCGGTGGTGCCTGAATCGGACATAAGCTCAAAAGTCCCTCGAAGGATCGGGACTAGCGACGCCTCCCAGGCTCGTTTCCGCTAAGCCCTGTTGATTGCCCTATCCAAGAAAGTTGGAGCGGACAATTGGAGGCTCCTGGGCGGACATTTCAGTACGCCTTTGGCTTGAGAAAAGCCGCTTTCCCCGCATTTTTGGGCGGAAATTGTGAGGGCATCGCGGCGACGTGGTATCGACGATAGCCATGAGCGGGCAATTGGGGATGCAGAATACGGAAAATTCAGCATGCATGACATGCAGTTGTTTCAAAATTCGAATGGAGTTAAGGGAGGAAAAAGGGAATCTCAAAGATATAAAAGAAGTCTGAATTCTCTGCATCGTGTCTTGAAAAACAGATCATCATCACACTCTTCACACATTCATACCAGCAAACTCCCCAGCAATCACAGTTTTCAAGTCGCTATAAAGCAATTGATCAAATCTTATATCAAGAGTCGCATCATAAATCTTTGAAATGGACGCCTTCCACCCCTACGCTGATCTCTTCGCCAACCCCAAGGGCCCTGGAGATGCCCGCCCCACCGCGCTTCAAGTCATTGAGGATAGCAAGCTCGGCAACGAATGGACGGGTCGAGTCGTCCTCATTACCGGAGGCACTTCCGGACTCGGCCTTGAGACCACCCGAGCGCTTCACACTGCCGGGGCCGACGTCTACATTACCGCTCGAGACTCCACAAAGGCCAAGGGTGTCGTTGAAGACATCACCAAGTCTTCCAAGGGTAACGGAAAGTTCGAGGTCATTGACATGGACTTGAGCTCCCTCGACTCTGTCAAGAAGGCTGCGCAGGCTTTCTTGGACAGATCAACGAAGCTCAACGTGCTTATCAACAACGCTGGTAGGTTCCACCACTGAAAGTCACTATTGCCGTTGAGAAATGCTAATTCTTTTCGCAGGCATCATGGCAGTCCCTGAGCCAACCAAGACCAAGGATGGCTTCGACGAACAATTCGGCGTCAACCATCTGGCCCACTTCACCTTTACCACATTGCTTCTCCCGATCCTCATCAACAGCAGCACACCTCAGTTCAACTCCCGCGTCGTAGCCGTCACCTCCTCAGGCCACAGATTCTCTCCCATCAGATTTGACGACTACAACTTCACTAAGGGCGAGTACAACCCTTGGCTCGCATACGGTCAGTCGAAGACTGGCAACATCTGGATGTCCAACTACATCGACCGTGTCTATGGCCCCCGCGGAGTGCACTCCGTGAGCGTCCAGCCTGGAATCTGCACGACTCCTCTCCATGTGCACATCGACCCTGCGCAGGCTGAGACTTGGCAGTCAGACCCGGCGGTCGCAGCTGGCATTAAGACGCCGGAGCAGGGCGCCGCGACGCCTACTTGGGCTGCGATTGCTGACGTCTGGGAGGGTAAGGGCGGGAAGTATTTGTTTGACGTCGCTCTGGGTGGTCCAGCAGCCGCTGAGACTGCAATGTCAATGGCTGATCACGGATATGGGCCCCATGCTTTTGATGAGGAGGGAGAGAATAAGCTATGGGAGCTTAGCTTGAAGCTTACTGGTGTCAAGCTAGAAGTTTAGATTTTCTTGGCATGCTTTGTATGATATAGAGGCTCTAGTTTTGTTTCATCTCTTGCGGGTTTCTTTGATAGACTGGTTTCCTATGTTCAATAGCAAAATACTACTCTATGTTATGCAGCAGTTCCACTAAGAATAGGCTCGCGGACGAAAGCGCTCCTTTGACTTACCACTCAGGTAGTACTGATTCCAACTTTCGCCGATAAAGGACATCCAAAACCCGAACTAGTCATTAATTCATTAAGTGATGTCAATTTCTCATTCATTTGTCGTGAAAAGTCTCTGAGTTGTCGGTTGAAGTGTCTCAATTGCCGACGTAGCATCACATTGGCGTAAAGTAGCGCAGAGCAGCCGGTGGGATATGCATGAACGTACGTACCATTTCACGCAGGCTTTCATAAATATATGCGCTTTTAATCAGAAATGAATGACTCTAGCACCAGCGTCCAATAAAAATAGCGCATGAAATATCCATGAGTTCATCACCCCCAACCATACTTAGCATTATTCGATATCTTACGAGACACCTCGAACATACAACAATCCAGTATTTCCAACGTGCTTGCTGGAAGTGGTTCGTAACCAAGACTGCTTGCGAATAATCATTTGTATTTGTCGGCCTCGGAAGCCAAAACTCGAGAAGATGCGAACCGGTCGGGTTGCTCGGCCTACGAATGCACCGGAGTCTACGGATCAGTGCCCTTGCGGTAGTTGAATTGAGTTTGATTACAGACCGAGCTACTCGGGTCACCTTAGCTCAACTCTTGTGCGCGTGCAACCCGGTGGGAGATGTTTAAAATGCGGGGGATTCGCCGTTCAACACTGTTCTGATCTCTACTTCTTCTTCGCTTCATTTGGACCTCACATCATTGTTTGTCCAACGTCAATGTGTGGGATGATGTGGAGCACCCTGGCCCAACAAATGCGCCACACATTACTGTTAGGCTTCATAATGTCAGTCCTGCTCGCAGTAGAAGGCGTTGCCTCCTCGACCGCTGGTGATGTTTGTTCAGCTCTTGCTGCGACGTTACCAGCCGAGGCGTTCCTGGCGCCGAACACAACCGGATACCAAGCTATCAAAGACAACTACTGGAGCCAAACTGCCGGCAGTCTGAGCCCGATTTGCATCACTCGTCCCAAAGACGCACAGCAGGTGGCATCCATCGTCAAGATACTGTCTTCCTCCGGCAAAGATGTCCGACTAGCCATCAAGAGCAGAGGCCATGGCTCATCGCCGGGTTGGTCAAACACCGATGGAGGCGTCCTCATCTCGCTTGACTTGATCAACGGGACCCAAAATGTGGCCGACAAAGGCCATGCTGTCGTGGGAACCGGTGCGCGTTGGGTGGATGTGTACAAGACATTGGAAGCCGAGAAGGTGACAGTCATAGGGGGCCGGTTCTCAGCGATCGGGGTTGGCGGCCTTCTCGTCGGAGGCGGTCTCAGCTACTTCAGCGGGTTACACGGACTCGCATGCGACAACGTCCTCAACTACGAGGTTGTTCTTGCCGACGGAACTATTGCCAACGTCAATCAAACCTCCGAGCCTGACCTTTTTCGCGCACTCAAGGGCGGCGGTAACCAGTTTGGCATCGTGACACGCTTCACTCTTAAGACCTATCCTCTCGAGTCGCAGATATGGGGCGGCATTCTGTCTTTCTCCATCGACAAAGCCGAAGAGGTCTTCAACGCCACGCAGACCTTCAGTGCGAAGTACGACCCCAATTCACACATCTACCTCAGCATGGGAGGCGGCGCCAATCCACAGTTGTCCTTCCTCAACGTGTACGTCTTTTACAACGGCCCCTCTCCACCTGCTGGGGACGCCAGTCCCTTCGCCCCTTTCTACGCAGCCAAGCCTATGGCAGACAGCACCACCACACAGAGTTATTCGGCCCTCATTGCATCAAATAACAATGGAAACCTGCCTCTCAAGCGCTGGCTGATCGGTGGCCACACGTTCCCGAACCTTGAGGCGCCGCATGGGGGTAGCCTTTACCTCAAGCACTGGCAGAATTTCCGTGACAAAGCCAACGCCACGGCTGCCGGGGACGTAGGTCTGCTCTTCTCCATGGCACTCGTCCCAGTTCCCGCCCGCGTCATGAGCGCGGGCGAGAATGTGACGGGCGTCAAGAATGTGATGGGTCTCGAGCCAGACGCTGGCGACACTGCGTGGATCGACTACTCACTCGCATGGGGAGAGGCGAAAGACGACGCGAAGATGTTCGGCTTCGCCGAAGAAATGAGCAAGGAGGGTGATTCGATGGCGACGACCTTTGCCCCCGGCGTGCTCAGTTCGAATGCTGTTACTGGATCTGCAGCCGTCAAGAACGCAGATTTCTATCGGACGAACCCAAGGTACATGAACTATGCACTGCTGAATCAACCTGTGCAGGCGAGTTACGGCCAGGAGAGTCAAAAGTTCTTGCGGGATGTGCAGAAGCGATATGATCCAGTTGGTCTGTGGAGGCGGGACGGCGGGTTTCTATGGGATTGATGGAATTGCCTTGATTAAAGCTGTTTACAAAGACCGTGGTAGTAGATAACCATACTTAGAAAACGACGTTCTCAACCACTTCCCGACGTAGTATCTCTGCATCCTCAGGTAGAAGGAACCCTGACTTCACCTGTTCATTGATAGCACGTCCTGCAACTGATCGATAGTTTCCTACAGATCCATACAAGTTTCGAAGCTTCTTCTCACCAAACGGCCATTCAGAACCTATTTCAATCAGATTCAGTCGAGCGACTTTTTAGAAACGACCGTGCGAATGACTTACCCCAGTACCAATTTGGTCTCCCTTTCGGGGTCGCCGCGACGACTCTGGCAAGCGGCGCTTCCATGTGCACCGTCCGAACGCCCCCAACAGCATTGCTATGCTCATCCCGCAAGATTTCGTCGCTGTCTTCAATTGTGTATATAGTCGAGCTCGGTGGCGGGGGAATGGCGGCCTCACCAGTCCATTTCTCGATCATATCAAAGACAGCATGGTAAACGAAAGAATTCGCAAAGGTGCTCCAATTCGCACCGTGAAGTTCAGCAACAGACCAGCGCTCGAGCTCGCGATCAGACGCATATCTTGATTCCCTCAGCGCTCCCCGCAAGGCAAGTAAACTTATCAAGTTCAATCAATCAATTAATCAAGTATAAAGCTATCGCTAGTTAATTAAGTTAAGTTTAAGCCTTAAACTTAATTAATTACTTTAACTCTTTTAATAGGGATCATAATATAGATTAAATAAATATTCTACTGCTAAATATTACAACCTATAAACAAGGATAACAGCTGAATAACCCACCTGGACGTCAGGCGGCTAGGACAGGATATTTATACTATAGGATCATAAGAATAATAAGGAACTCACTTAGTATAGAAGAACTATAGTATAAGTCACGTAACAATAAGATAAAGTAATAATTAGTAGAATATAGAAAGAAGCGCTTAGTAATTAGTTAGCTTTACTAATTAATTATAATTACTTATATATATAGGTGATCACCTAAAAATAAATAAAAATTATTATTTATAACCTATATATAGTATAACTTAAGCTTAGCTTATAGTTAGACTTCTATAGCTCTTTAGTAATTAATTTAATATTTATCTTTAAGATACTCTTAGCTTATTTTTACTATAAATTACTTATTAAGCTTAAAATTAATCACTTTAGCCTCTAAAGACTTAATCTACTATTAGCTTATAACTTATAACTTAGACTATAACCTAATATACTATTAAAATATATTAATCCCTAGCTTCTATTAGTAAACCTTATTATTAAATAGCTAACTATAATACTTTAATTACTCTTATTTAATAAGTTAACTATTAATACCTACTAATAGTAAAAATAATAAGTATATCTTCTCACGCTTTAGCTAAATCCCCTACCTTAAGATCTTTATCCTCCTTATATAACTAGCCTTAAAGTTTAGCGTAAGAACTTACTAATATTAAGAACTATAATATATTAGACCTTAAGTATAACTTAGATAGAGAAAGTTCCTTTACTAAAGAAGGATATAAAAAGCTCTAATATATTATCTAGAAATAGGAATCTAAGACTAAAAAAATATAGATATTTATTAATAAAAATAAATAAGTTATAGAAAACCTTAATATATAGTTCTAAAATGCTACTATAGCTTTTAAAAAACTAAAAAAAAATATTAAGAGAGATACTAACTTTAAGAAAGTTTAAAAACTTTAAGAAGAAATTAATACTTTTTATACTGCTATTAATATTATTACTACTCTTATTAGAGGATACTAGAAATTTAAGCTTAATACCCTTATTATTTATAATAGTACCTCTAGATAACTTAAACTATACTTAATTTAAATTAAAACTTATTATAATTTCTACTATAATAACTTCACTAATTAGATAGAAAAAGTTATTTATATAGCTATTTATCTTTATAGATAAGCTCTTAAGTAGTTTAAACTTATCTAAAAAGAGTTCTTTAAATATAAAACCTTAAATAAATACTCTATAGAAATATATAATATCTATAGCAGCTTCTAAAGGTTTAAGAACGCCTTATAATCCCTCTTCTAAGATCTAAATAAGAGATACTAAACTAAATATAACCTCATATAGTTATAATAAACTAAATTAGCTAAAAAATATATTACTACCTTTAGATAACTTAGTATCTAGCTAAACCTAACTAAAGAAACTAAAATCTTTATATTCTACTAAGAACTTAAAGATAATATTAAAAATAAAATTGTTAAGCTAAATAAACCTAAAGACTTCCTCTAGTATATTAATATAACTATTAAGATTAATAACTAATTATTTAAATAACATAAAGAAAAAAGTAAATAATAATAAAAAGCTAACTCTAAATATAAATACTAATAGTAACCCTAATATAAGTTTAATAATTAGTAGAATAATAATTAACTATATAATAACTAAAGTAATACTTATTAAAACACTATTTATAGATAATATAGCAAACCTATAAACCTCAGTATAATAACTAAGCTAAATAATAAAAAACCTTAAAACCCTAAATATTATAACTATAATAAGTAAAAATATATTACTAAAGACTATAAATAGCCTAAAAAGCTACTTTAAAAACTAATAGCTAAGTAACCCTAATAAGTTAACATAATTATAAAAGTATTATATATATCCTAGTTATAAACTAAATATTATAATAATAACTACTAAATTCACCTTAATAATAAAAAAAACTTAAGATACTATCCTCTTAAGCTTAAAACCTTAGCTATAATATACTATAATAATAGTAAGATTACTAGAAAACTAATAAAATAACTTAATAAAATACTATAAATCTAATAACTAAAGTTAGTTACCTTATATATAACTATTTAATAACTTTACTAAGAAGAATAATAAATCTAATAGAAAATAAAAGTAATCTAATAAGAAGATATTAAATAAGTATAACTATACTAATAAGAAGAATTAAAAGAAGAACTAAAATATTAATATAACCCCCTAATAGAATAATAACTCCTTAATATAACTAGTAACTAAACTTTTAGAAAAAGTAAAAACTTACCTTATAACTTAGATAAACCTTATAATATTACTTAATAACATATTTAGATAGAGATTACCTATAAGTTCACCCCTAATATAGATAACTTTAGCTCTAAAGAGGAATCTAATAACTAAGAAGATAGAACTAAGTAACTCCTAAAATACTAAGAAATTAATATACTTTAAGATAAATAATAATACTACTTCTATAGCACCTTAGTAGACTAATAAAGCTAAAACTATACCCCTCAGCTATATATAAAAAACTACTTTACACTAAGAATTAACTACTAATTTTATTAAACCTTCTTTTAGCCCTAATATCTCTTTAATAAATATAAAAAATATATAAGAAATAAGTATAATTATTAGTTTTACTCTAAAAAACATAATAATAAACCTATTAAGAATATCTATATTATATATATTATAATTAGATAGATAATAATAACTTTTAATAAAAGGATTATAACCTTCTAACTAAGCCCTTAGTTTCCTATAAGATATTAGCATAATAATAATATAAAATAGGATAAATATTAGCATAATAAATACTAAGTCTATTACTAAAATAAAGCTTATATATAAAGAATTATAAAAAACAGACTAAGACCTCCTTAAGTTAGAATCTATAAGAATAACCTTATTAAAGTAATATAAAAAGGAAAATAAATCACCTACTTAAGATAACTAGAATAGTTAAAAAACTAAACTTACCTACTAATAATAGATTATAATAAATAATAAGGAAAAGATCTATCTATTAGATATTATAAAGATATAAAAATAATATAAAACTTAAAGTTACTATTAATAATAAAATAACACTTATACTAATTAATAGTAAAGCTAAAGTAAATTTTATTACCCCTTAAGCTATTAATAAACTAGAAATATAATAAAAAAGAAAAGAATAACTATACGCTTTATATATAGTAGAAAGAGAAAAATTTAAATATAAAAGAGGTACTATCTATAATAAGACTACACTCCTTAAAATAAGCTATTTAGATTAAAAAAAAAGAATCTAATTTAATATTATTAATATAAGAATATATAATATTATACTAAGACTACTTTAGCTATAAATAAATAATCTATAAATAAATTAAAATAAAAGCTAACTTTATTAGAACTATAATAACTTAATCTTTAAGTAATATTATAAAGAATAAGCCTTAAATAAGCTAATATTATAAGAAATAGCAAAATAATATATTTATTACCTCAAAGCAAAAAAAGCTATATTATAACTATTAATAATAATAGATCTTAAATAAAAGAAAGATCTACTTCTATCTATCTTAGAAGAATATAAAGTCTATAAAAAACTTTTTATAGCTAAGTTAGAAACTAAACTACCTAAATATATTAGCTTTAACTATAAAATCCTCCTTAAAAAAGGAAAAAAACTATAATTTAATAAAATCTATAGATTTAACTTAATAGAAATAAAAGCTTTAGATAAATACCTTAAAGAGAACCTCTAAAAAGGTTATATTAAACCTTTAATATTACTAATAAGAAGCTTAATCTTATTTATACTAAAAAAGAATAAAAAGTTATAACTATATATTAACTATTATATACTTAATAAAATAATAGTTAAAAACTATTATTTATTACTCCTTATAGATAAAATAAAATAACTCCTCTATAAAGCTAATTAGTTTATAGCTTTTAACCTTAAAGAAGTATATAACTTAATTAAAATAAAATAAAGAGAAGAATAGAAAACTACTTTTAAGATATAAAAAAGATATTTTAAATACTTTATTATACCTTTTAATCTTACTAACACTCCTATAATATTCTAGAATATAATTAATTCAATCCTATATAAATATATTAATATCTATATAGTTATCTACCTAAATAATATTTTTATATTCTTACTAATACTTAAAAAATATAAAAAAGATATCTATAATATCTTATAAACCCTCTAAGAAGCTAAACTTCTAGTTAAACCTAAGAAAAATAAATTTTATACCTAAAAAGTAGAATACCTTAGATTTACTATTACTCTTAGGGAAGTTAGAATATTAAAAAATAAGATTAAAGCTATTAAGGAATAATTAATACCTAAGAACCTTAAAGAAATCTAAGGATTCCTAGGTTTTATTAACTTCTACTAAAAATTTATTAAAAACTATAGAAAGATTAATATAGCTCTTACTAACCTTAGCTATAAAGATACCTTATTTATATAAGAAGAACTATAATAAATAGCTTTTTAGAAAATTAAAAACTTTATTAATAGCAAACTAATCCTAATAATATTAGATCCTATTAAGCAGTTTGAAGTAAAACTAAACTCCTCAGACTATACCTTTAGAGTATAGCTATTATAAAGAGATTTAGAAAGATAACTCTATTTATACGCCTTCTTCTCTTATAAGCTTTATAAACTTAAACTAAACTATTAAATCTATAATAAAGAACTTATAATAATTATTAAAACTTTTAAAAAATAAAGACCTAAACTTTTAGGAATAATTTATAAAATATTTATTTACTTAAACTATAAAAATCTTTTATATTTTATAACTTTAAAAATATTAAATAAGTAATAAATCAGATAGTTAGAATTCTTATTAAAATTTAATTTCTAAATTATCTATTAAAAAAGATTAAATAACAGTAAAGCTAATACTCTCAACTAATAACTAAACTATAATATCTTAATACTTAAAGAAACCTAAGTAATTCTCAAAGAAAATAATAATAGAGACCTAATACTAGCTATTAAACTCTTAATAATAGCTAAACGATCTAATACTAGCCTACTTAGTAAACTAAATAATAAAGCTATTATAGAGTTTTATATTTACTTTATATATAGTTACTAAGGAATTATAAAAACCTAAAAATAATTATAATAATAATATAGAGAAAAAGTTACTAAAGAATATATAGTAAAAGTAATTAAGGATTATAAGGTCTATCTTAAAAGTAAACCTACTTAATATTAACTTTATAATATACTATAACTTTTATTAATACTATAAACTACTTAGTAATCTATATCACTTAACTTTATTATTAAATTACTAAAGTCTTAAGAACCTCTTATAGGAGTATATTATAATAGTATTCTTATTATTATAGATTAACTTATAAAGTATACCTATTTTATCTTATATAAAAAAATAAATAATACTAAAGAATATATATATACTTTCCTCAAATATATTATTATTAACTATAGAATACTTAAGGAAATTATATTAGATAGAGATAAAATCTTTACTTCTAACTTCTAGAAATTAATTATATTATACTTTAGTATTAAATAATTAATATCTACTATATTTTACTTATAAACTAATAGATAAATAGAATAAATTAACTAAATCCTTAAAATATACCTTTATATATATATTAACTATAACTAAGATAACTAAGTAATATTACTACTAATAGCTTAATTTACTTATAATAATATAATAAGAGAGAGCATTAAGGAATCCCCCTTCTACTTAAACTATAAATTTAAACTAACTATCTATAAAGAACCTTAAGTAGAACCCTAAGTAGTTAAAATAGTTACCTTAATATAATAAATAAGAGATATCTAAGAAAATATATAAAAAAACTTAAATTTATATAATAAAGAATAACTAAATTTAGTAATAAATAAAGGATTAAAAGACTAACCTTAAAAAAAGGAGATAGCACCTATCTTATATAGCAAAATATTAAAATAAAATAACTAAGTAATAAACTTAACTTTAAAAAACTTAAACCTTTTAAGATTGCATAAATAATATCACTAATAAATTATAAACTTAAACTCCTAGAGATTATAAAATATTACCTAATATTTTATATCTTATTACTTAAACTAATACTATAAAGATTATAAATAAATAACCTTATTATTATAGAAAATAATAAACCTAAATATAAAATAGAAAAACTATTAGACTATTAATAAAGAGATAATAAGTAGGAATACTTAGTTAAATAGAAGAACTATAGTTATAAAGATAATATATAGAAACCTAATAATAACTTACTTAATTATTAAGATAAAATTAATAAGTATATCAGAATACTTAACTATATTAACCTTAAAGATAGACTAAATCTACTTATAACCTTAAAAAAATTTAAAAAGTATTATAAATATACTAATAAAAGAGAAAGATAAATATAAGAAGAACTATAATAAGAATAAAGAGAGATTAGGAAATAAAGAATCTAATTCTTATTAATATAAGTATAACTTAGAGGATAATTTTAACTAATATAAATAAGAAACTTTATTTAGCTAAGAATACTAAAGTATAACTAAAACTTCTTTAATAAGAAGTTTAAAATATTAAGATTCTAATTAAGGATTAAATCTAAGTCTATTATACTAAAGCTACTTATAAATTAAACCTCTAATATAAGAGAAGCTATAAGCTCCTCCTTAGTAACCTCCTAACCTTTTTAAAACACTATTCTTTTCTATTTATATAAATAATCTAACTGTACTATAAACTTATCTAACTTAGCTTATATAGTATATAAAGTAGCAGCCTTTTTCCTTAATACCTCCTCTTTAACTACCTCTATATCCTCTAAATAAGCAGCTTTATCTAATAAATAATTAATTATAGTAAGTTAGTACTACTTATAAGAAGCATAAAAAATATAAAGATATATAAGTATAAATAGTATCTACTACTATATTATAAAACTACTTTAAATAAATATACTTACTATAAACCTTACTACCTAAAAATAGTTTATAATACTTCCTTATAGAATAATAATAAGAATAAGGTATATTAATAATAAAACTAAACTTAGCGATATATAGTATATAATTATAATAATAAAAAGTAGAAGTAAAACTTAATTTTAACTTTTAAATATAACCTAATATAATGTTAGTATTATAGGAAAATTAAGAAATATAATTAATAAATCCCTAACTTAAGACTAATAACCTACTTATATTAAGTCTTAAGGATAAAACCTTTAGAAAGGGGACCTAATATTACAACTTATAAATAAGGATAATAGCTAAACAACTTACCTAGACGTTAAGTAGCTAGGATAAGATATTTATATTATAAGATTATAAGAATAATAAAGAACTTACTTAGTATAAAAGAACTATAGTATAAATTATATAATAATAAAATAAGGTAATAATTAGTAGAGTATAGAAAGAAATGCTTAGTAATTAGTTAGCTTTACTAACTAATTATAATTACTTACATATATAAATAATCACCTAAAAGTAAATAAAAACTACTATTTATAACCTATATATAGTATAACCTAAGCTTAGCTTATAGTTAGACTTCTATAGCTCTTTAGTAATTAACTTAATATTTATCCTCAGAATACTCTTAGCTTATTTTTACTATAAATTACTTATTAAGCCTAAGACTAATTACCTTAGCCTCTAAAGACCTAATCTACTATTAGCCTATAACTTATAACCTAGACCACAACCTAGTATACTATTAGGATGTGTTAATCCCTAGCTTCTGTTAGCAGACCCTACTGTCAGATAGCTAACCGTAACACTAAATATCCCTACCCTTCCTTACCTTTCTTTATCTACTCTCTACTTCTAATAGGACCCCCCCTAGTAAAGTATAAATTACCCCTTTTTACTTATCTAATTTCTTTTTTTTTTCCCTTAAACTAATATTATAACGAACTTAGTGTAATATTCTCTAACCTCTTATTTTAGTTTAAGTACTAAGTAATTCTCTTAGAGAGTTTAAAATCTACCCTTTAAGATCTTCTAGAGATCTATATTAAATCTATTATTTTACTATTATTATCTTCTATCTTTATTATCTATTAGTATCTCTTAAATATATTATAAAAGTAAAGGTATTACTAGTATTACTTTTTTTTCTACTTTATTTATTTTATATTAGATATCTATTATATTAATAATCTTCTATTTAACTCTTACTTCTCTTCTAAATACTTTTAACTAACTTTTAAGGCTTAAATCTATTATATTATAGTTTAAATAAAATAAAAATTACTTCTTATTTAACTATCCTTTATTTAAAGACCTTTTTAAAGTTATAATAAATAATAAAGTATATATATAAAAGTTAGAACTTTAGAGAAAAGGTATAAAAGAGAAGATAAGCTAAATAGAAAGCTATAGTTAGTATTTTATTCTCTACTAGCTAGATAGTTAACTAGGGGTTAGTTACTAAGCTTATTATTATTATAATCTTAAGAGTAAATAGATTATTCTTAATATTAAAGTAATTTTATCTACTTTAGAGTATTTTAAAAAGAACTATATTAGAGAGATTAAAGTATTACTTATTAACTTAAAAAGCTCTAAAAAACCTAATAATATTTTATATAAGAGATAGTATTTAGATTTTACTAGTTTAATAAAAGATTATATAAAAAGTATTTAAAAAGCTACTATTTATCTTATTATAGATATTAACTTTCTTTTTACTATTTATAAGAACTTTACTTTTTAGAGTATAATCTTTAGTATTAGTATAAAGCTAGAAATATTACTATAGTTTACTATATTAATAGTTTCTAAACTTAATAGTATTTAGAAATATTAAAAAGAGGTTATATAATAAGAACTTCTATATACTAACTTTAAAATCTATTTAACTTTTAATTTATAAACTTCTCTAAGCTAGTAAGCTATTATAAGTATTACTATATACTTTATTACTAGAGAGAAAGGTCTTTAAGTATATTTAATTACTATAAAGAAGTAACTTAAGGTTTATAATAATATTAACTTTATAAATACTCTTAAAGAAGTTATTTAAGATTAGGGTATTATAAACTAAGTGAGAACTTTAATCTCTAATAATATAAGCTTAAATAATACTTATATAATAAGTTTAATCTCTTAACTTAACCTCTCTATAAAGAAAAAGTAAAATACTTAAGTTAGAAGGATTTATTATTTTAAGTATATTTTTAACTTTATATTAAAAGCTTTTTTATTTAGTAAAGATTCTAAAAACTTTAAGAGATAATTAGATATATATATTTTTCTATAATAAAATAAAGCTAACTTTAAGTATTAGTAAAAAACTAACTTTATTAGTAAGCTTTATAATATTATAAAGTTTATAAGAGCTTTATTATAATATATATAGAAGTTTAAGAATTTATTTTATAAGATATTAGAGGGATCTAAGTAATCTAATAATATTTTTCTCTTTTAGTAGATATTTAGAGAAGTTAAATTAATCTAAGATAATATTATAAGATAGAACTTTATATATTTTATAATTAAGTATATAATTCACTTTAAGGATAAAGTAGATAGCTTTTATTCTTCTTAGAGTATTAAAGATTTTATATTAGTTTAAGATATTTTAATTTCTAATAACTAGCTATAGTTAATAGAGATTATAATAATCTTAAGGCTTATCTAGAAGATTATACTTTAAATATAAGGTTTTAAATAAAATAGCTTATATAGTAAACTTTAAGAAGTAATTATTACTATAAAGTATTTTCTAAGTTACTTTAAGGGTTAGAAAACTTTTTATAATAATACTAATAGTAGGAATTCTTAAGATCTTAAATTAGAAGAGTTATAAGTCTTCTTATAAGAAATATCTTAAAAATTCATTTAATTAGTATATTAATAAGTCTTATTATATATTTAAGTATTATAAATATCTTAGAGATAACTTAATAAGAGCTTTTTACTTACTTATACTTACTAAAAGTATATTAATAGTATCTCTAACTTAGAAGAGATAGGTAGTAATAACTAATAATATTTAAGGACTTTTATTAATAATAGATAGAAGAAGTTAAATAAGTATTATACTTTAATAGAGGAGTTACTTCTATATATTACTATATTACTCCTCTACTTTAGTTTTAATATAAAATATATAGAAAAGAATTAATAATCCTTTTATTAATAGGAATAAGTATTTAATATTAAGTTAGCTTTAAAGAGATATTTTAATTAATAATATCCTTTTAAAAAAGGAGAAGGTATAAAAAATATAAACTAATACTTAAAATTTTATAATCTAAATAACTTTAAGTAGTAAGTTTAAGTAGAAGCTATTATATTTAAAGAAGAAGAGGATAATAAGAAGCTAGATAAGTTAGAGAAATATTTAGGTTTATAGAAGTAGGCTAACTATAATCTTATTAATTAGTAGTTTATTTATAAAGAAGAATATCCTCACTTAAATAAGTTAGTATTAAGTATACTAATAATACCTTTATAGTTATCTAACTATAAGAGGGTATTTAATACTATATCTCTTATTTAGACCTTATAGAGGCTAGTAATAAAAGTAAAAAAGCTAGAAATACTATAATATATAAAATAATAGTATAAGAGGGGTATAATCTCACTACTTAGTAGGTCTGAATAGCTTTATTTAGTAATTACTTATAATTAATTAGTAATTAATTAAGTATAGTATTATGATGTAGCAATTAAGTTAAGTTTGAGCCTCAAACTTGATTGATTGCCTTGGGGTGGGCGCTGGATTCCCTATGGGCTATGCCGGCCACTTTATACAGTCGTAATGCGTCGCTGTCAGGTCTCCGATGCTTCGTGCCTCTCATTTGCCCGCTTACTCCGCAAGGTAGTCTTACTGAGAGGAACTCTGCCTCGCCTAGGAGCTCAATGATCTTTGCGCCGGGGACATCAGGAAGGGCGCTGCCGCCTGACTGACAAGGAATGAACGCATCGAACGGCAGGTTCCCGTCGGGCAGACGCAAGTGAGAGGAATGAGTGATGAAGCGTCTGGTGAGCCCACCGGTCTGTGATAGTCCGGTCAACACTACCCGAGTAGCCGTCAAACCCAGGTCACCCGAGCGAAGTGCATGAGAGGCCTGGGTTATGATTCCGGGCGATTGTGTCGTTGCTGGCCACCATTGAGCTTTGAATGTGTCGTACGCATCTCGGAGCGACTCTTTGGTAGCAGACGCCACGAAAGGAATCATTTGTCGAAACTCGTCTGACAAGGGGCTCGGAACGAAGTGAATGTCCTTGTAACGCGAAGGATTTTCACGCTTGATGTTGCCGAGGGCCGAGGGAGCTTGAGGGTCGACCTCTAGCCAAGCATGGCCTCGGAAGCCGTCAGCGGTGCCAAAAACAGCAGGATTCAGGTAGCTTACCGTTACGCATCAACCAACGATTAATATGTCTCCAGATACTGGTTCCACCCCACAAGTGTGAAGGCTCTAAGACGACAAAGCCGGTGAAGTCGGAGTTGCTTGCTGGGCAGCGGGGAAGCAGGCGGGTGCAGTACGACTCGCCAGCCGCAGTGCCGCTCATGAGATATTCGCGACTCGTATAGTTGTACTCTCCGAGAAGATCCACATGGTATGGCTCAACAATAACGGCGTGAGAAGTCATCATTTCGGGAAGAAACTTGATTTTCGGCAACCCAACGATGGCCTCAGCCACTGGCTGGTCAGTCTTAGTGGCCAACATGACGTGTCGGAGGAAGCTGAAAAGATCGCAGACCTGGCTGTTTGTCAGATGGTTTCAAACTAGAAGCCAGTAGAGCTATCTGAATTATCTTATATGTCCTTCGGCGTATATGTCGCTATGCATCGCGTCTTGCCGCCGACAAGATCCCGTGACAGACGACTTATACAAGCTGCCGATAGTGTCACATGACACAAGTTCCGACATAGTCGGTCATCATTACAGCCAATGAATTAGACCCGCCAGGGATTGCCGATTGAGTCGGACTCCGTTACCTCGGAGTCTCTACAGGTTAACGTACCAGGGAAGACAATTCTTAAAGATGATCACCCCAGACTGAATTGAAGGGCCGTTCGAATCTTGGCGTTCCCTAACAATCTTCTGTTGTTCAAGATGTCTGCCCATATCCACGACCATCAACCCCACGCAAAAGACAAGGATCAATCCGGCAGCCATGTCGAAATTGATATCGCAAATGGCCAATCTTCTAATATGAAGGTGTACGGAATCTCCGAGCCGACAAACATCACGGAAGAGGAGAACAAGCACGCGAAGAGAAAGATTGACCGGATCATGCTTCCCCTGATGGGTCTCTGCTACGTCTTTTCTGTACGCCCAATTTTGGTGCATCTAATCCTGCGACAATGAGCTGATTTCGTCATGACAGTTTCTTGACAAGACGCTTCTCAATTACGCCTCCATCTTCGGAATAAAGGAGGCACTGAAGCTGGAAGGCACCGACTACAGCTGGCTGGGGAGGTTGGTGCTGTAAAGTCCTCGTAACTGGACGATCGCATTTGGCTTACATTGTTTCCAGCATCTTTTACATAAGTTACATGTTCGGATCCACGATGTGGTCCAAGATTGTGCATCGTTGGCCTCAGCATGTTGGCAAGTTCGTCTCCGGCGCTGTGTGCATCTGGTCTATAATCGTTCTCTTGACCCGTAAGAATGATTTCCGATCTATCCTTTTTGGGTGTATCATGTGCTGATGGTCAATGGAATACAGCTCTTTGCTTCAATTTTGCGGGAATCATGACTGTTCGGTTTTCCTTGGGTCTCATTGAGTCAATCATCGGGCCAGTCTTCGTCATCATCACTAGCAATTGGTGGACACGACCGGAGCAGGCATTCAGAACTGCATTTTGGTTGGGAGGCACACCAGTCAGTTGGAAACCATGACTTTCAAGACACAAGGACTAATAATACAGGTCGGAAATTTCCTCGGAGGAATCTTGAGTTACGCCTTGGGCACAAGTCAGTTGCCCCTGCATCTGTACGGCATGCATCTAAGCTGACTGCTCGCTTCTAGTCCATGGGTCGATCGCAACATGGAAGATTTTCTTTCTCTTTTTTGGTTCCTTGAGCTTTGCATTTTCGCTTGTTCTCGTGTACTTCATGCCTGACCATCAAGCCAATGCAAGGTGGCTGAGTGAGAGGGAAAGGAAAGTAGCCATCGAGCGAGTAAGAGAAAACCAGACTGTCACATCTAACAACCAATGGAAGTGGGATCAATTTTGGGAGGCTCTGAGAGACCCGCAGACGGTGTTCTTTTTTGCCACAGCAATGTGAGTAGTCTCGGTGCACCTCTACTTATTGACCGGCGTCAAGTTGAGTTTCTGACACCCTCACGTTGCTTAGGGGAAACACCATGCCATCGACCTTTGCCAGCCAGGTAAGATCTCACGCTCAATGACCCTCATTCTGGAATCCAAATTGACGTATCTTTCAGTTCTCCGGCCAGATTGTCAAAGGCTTTGGTTTCTCTACTATCGCTACGACAATGATTTCAACCTGCCCCGCAGCTGCCATCCAGGTCGGCTCCTTCCTCTTCTTTTCTTGGCTCGCGTCTCGTCGGAAGAACATTCGCCTTCTTCTGTCAATAGTTGTTTCAGTGCCGCCTTTCATTGGGGCTTCTCTGCTCCACGCACTTCCAACCTCAAATAGAGCCGGCCGACTCGCGGGCTACTATCTCACTTACACGTAAGCCTAATCCTGGTATCGAAAGCGACGCTCAACTTAACTCGAACACAGACACAGCATGTCATTTACACTCAACGCGGGTCTCATGGCATCAAACTACGCAGGTAACACGAAGAAGTCGACTGCGTCGGCAATTGTGTTTGCGGGTTGGGCTGCTGGTCTAATCGCAGGTCCTCGTAGTAAGCCCGGGAGATTGAGAACAAGAACCCGATCAACTGATGATACGACAGAATTCTTTTTGGAGAGCGAGGCTCCGACATACAACATAGCTTTCAAAATGTTGAGTGGGTGACCCATGCTTTTCGTTGACCTGAGCTCATCTCATCTGAACAAATTAGTGGTCTGCTATGCTCTCATGATCGTGGTGCCGATCTGCCAGATTTCCTGGTACAGACGTGAAAACTCACGGCGTCAGAAATGGGCTGAACAACAGAACTTTAGCGTCTTACCTGGAGCACGGCCTGATTTTACGGATCAGACGGACTTCGAGCAATCGGAGACCTTTAGGTATGCCATGTAGTGGCCCGTGGAAAATAGGTCAGTAGTACAGACAATCAATTATTCACTGCAAGATACCACGTGATGTTACACGATGGTTTCGCTGATGGAGGACTCAATCCTTATTCGTACTGTCACGTCCCCTTAGCCATCATCCTCTGTAGCGTCCTAATCATGGTTCCTCACTTTGTTCCTACCATCTTTCCCACCGGTGTTGTTCTCGTCGATGGTATTTGACTATTCGCCTGGCGATGTGTACTCTAGTATCAGTCCAGATAGGAATCAACACTTATTGAAATTGTCTGCTCGCTCAGCAAAGCACACGCTGCATATATATTGACGACATATGACCGAGTCTCACTCAAAGTCAAAGTAGCAATAAAATCGATTAATGAACCATTGATAGTTTGACTTGGCTTGTCGTTTATCAAAACCAAGTTCTTCTAGTTAACTATAGACTCTCTGAGTGTCACGAGGACCGGCTACTCGCAAACGTATCAACCAGGATAACCCCGCTCATTAGCCACGGGACATAAGAGGCATAGCGCGTGCCGGGGCGGAGGTCATAGAGCTATTAATACCGACCGTGTTCGCTCCCTGATTGTTCGTCACACATGATTGATCTTTTGGCAGCCGACAACAAGCGACCTACGAGAAACAACAAGTTCCTTGAAATTGATCAATGCCACAAAACACTGTTGCATCTGTATCTTGAGGACTATAGGCCAAAAGAATATCTCGATAATCGTTCTCTTTCATAGCTAGTGAAATATCATTTTCACTACACAACAATGACCATCATGAGGAAAAGCCCACACGCCGGTAGGTTCTCTTGAAAGACAAGTCCACGACGTTAGCTGACATTAGCGTAGCATGCTATACGTGCAAGACACGCAAGGTTCGCTGCACTAAGGCCGGTTGTTCAACATTATATACAGAAGCAGATAAGCCTTCGGCATGCTCCAATTGCGAAAGGCTGGGATTCCAATGCCAGTGGCGGGCACCAGAGCCTGGCGAGGATTATGATCCGCCACCAAAACGAAGGCGGACGATTGGTCAACGTCGGCAGAAATCGCGAACCGCAGAGAACGGACCGCTGTCCTCAGTTGGTCCCTCGCCAGGTGTGACGGAAGCGAACAATGAGAACAATACACCCGTGTTCAGACAACCGACATCGACGATGACGCGAGACCAACCTTCAGAAGACGTTGACCGTGTATCTCGTCAGTCTCCTAACACTCCGAACAGTCATTCCACCACTCTTGGGTTGGACCTCAGCTTCGAGGCCGATTGTTTGGGTTTCGATCTTGCAGGCGAGAGCTTCGATGACTTCTTCCCTTTCCCAGCTTCTGCGGGTTTGGCAGATTTCACGGGTGTCGACTCCGCTGCTGTTTGGCAGTCTGCGGGGGACAAGCCCGGCGCTCTTCTTGCTGAGCCCTCTGTTCAGAGCCATGGCGAGGTGTCGGACGTCATCAACGACGACAACCGCCACTTAATCCAACATTACTTAGAGGTCATCAAGGGCTACTCCAAAGTAGACGACCGCGCGAAAGAGTCTAGCAATCTGTTCGTCTCGGCGTTCACGCAGTCGCTGACATTTCCACCTCTTCTATACGCTATACTCGCCTTCTCGGCCTCCCACCTCTCAATCAATGACCCGACTTATTGCGATGGAGCTATCAGATTCAACCAGCTGGCCGAGGAAACCTTTTGTCAATACAGAGAGACTCATGCAAAAGAGATTGCCAGTCTTCTCTCGGCCCTCTTCATCCGGATCAAACAGCTTCATGTCATGGGTAGCAGTCTCGACGCTCTCCTCGATCTCATGACGGAGGTCGTCGAGGTCGTATCGACCAAAGAATGCGAAAGGGCGCTAGCTGACCCGAATAGTCTAGTCAGACGAATAGTCCTTCGCCTCGCTCTGCTAGACGCGCGCGGTACATGCTTTCGATTGGGACGTGGTAAGCTTGTAAGAGCTCTCGAAAGAATACCTGCTTTGTCGTTCCTTTTCGCTTTCAACACCTCCGTCGTCTCTACTCCGTCGCATAGTCTACTTCGAGCAGATATTCTCCGCTACAGAATCGGTGAAATTGATGCTAGACTTCACGATCAGCTAGAGGCAGAGTTTGCCAGTAGCGCGCCTGTAAGAACTGCGGAGATCAAGTTACTATACGAGAACATTCGGAGGGAGCTTGAGCGATGTGGACGTGATAGGCCTCAGTCGACGGGAGCCCAGGCTTCTGACATCATAATGAATGAGGTTCTTGGCACAGCCGAGTACAACTATCACATAATTTCATCGGCTCTGCACTCAGCCATTTTATACCTCTCACAAGTCTACGTAAGTCAATTCCTATGTTACTCTGGATGAGTCCGTTCTTACGTGGTGTAGCCGATGCCAATCTTTGACGTAAATCAATCAATATCCAACATCCTCCGGCATCAACTCAGGATCCAACACAACCCATCGCGAGCCAACTCGCCGCCGCCCATCCTGCCTTCCTCGATGTTCTTAGCCGGCTTGTCTACCACGGACCCCATACACCGTGACTGGGTCATCAAAACGTTGCGAGAGGCAGAACCTTGGGGCGTTTACATCAAGAAGATGGGATTGCTTCTGGAGGCAATTCACACCATGCAAGCTGGCGGAAAGAAGGTTGATATTTGTGACGCCATGGATCAGGTCACTGGTAGGTTCTTGATGTAGCCTATGTCAAGAAATCCTTCGGGCTCGCACCATCACCTCGATCACTTACGTATATCATCTCGGTCACCGAACGGTCTTCGAGAATATGTGGTTCTCATGTGACACATCGAATGCCAGAATGTGATGTCATCTCGACCTCAGATCTACGTGTCCCCGAGAAGACATTTACTTAAGGCAGCACTTGTAAGATGGCTGAACAGGCAAAAACATGAACCTTTATTCATAGTTAAAACACCATATCTTTGAATTTAAAAGCAAGCGGATTGAAATACCCCATAGCCCCAACCTCAGTCATGGCCTCCGGCGTTGCATCCCGATTAGCCAGCCGATCGGCTCTCCGACCGGCCGCATCCGCTCTCCGCACGGCATCAGCAATGTCCACCCCGCTTGCCCGGTCTTTCACGGCATCGACCCCGGCGGCCTCCACAGCCACTCCGCGACCAAAGGTCATGCTTGAAGATGAGAACGGCTACGGTTTCATCAGGCACAACCCGCAGGACCCCAAGCCCCGCACAAAGTCGGTGACGGAGATCCGAGGTCCTTACTACTCTGTCATGGGCAAGCGGTATCTTGAAGATGTACTCGAGACGTGAGTGCACCCCCGACGTACTTCATGATGGTTCTGTATCTCACACTCGCTCCCAGGATGGGTCACTATGTGGATGGCCTCAAATTCGCCGGCGGCTCCTTCTCCCTATTCCCAGAGGACAAACTCAAGGAACTCATCGACCTCGCTCACCAACATGACGTCTACGTCTCCACGGTGCGTACCATCCCACTCCTCCCTCCCCTTGGCCGCAGACAAAAAGAATAGCTGACCTAACAAAACCACCAGGGCGGTTGGATCGAGCACGTCCTAACCCAATCCGCCCCCCTAACCGCCGTCGACCGCTACCTCGAAACCTGCAAACGCCTCGGCTTCGACGTCATCGAGCTCTCCACCGGCTTCCTCTCCCTCCCGCCCTCCGACTGGCTGCGCCTCGTCGAGCGCGTGCAGTCCTTCAACCTGACCCCCAAGCCCGAGATCGGGATCCAGTTCGGCGCCGGCGGCGACACCGCCGCCGCGGACCTGCAAGGCATGGGCAGCCAGTCCGACCCGGCCAAGGTCGTCGACCTCGGCAAGCGCTTCATCGACATGGGCGTCGAGCGCATCATGATCGAGAGCGAGGGTATCACGGAGAACGTCACATCCTGGCGGACGGACGTGATCCAGAAGATCCTGCGCGACCTGCCGATGGAGAAGGTCATGTTCGAGGCGGCGGACCCGGCGGTGTTCAACTGGTATGTGAGGGAGTTTGGGGTGGATGTGAATCTGTTCGTGGATCACTCGCAGATTGTGCAGTTGAGCGGGTTGAGGGCTGGGATTTGGGGGATGGCGGATACGTTTGGGAAGATTACTACTTTCCGATGAACGAATTCCAGTCTTGAAGGTTTCTTCTCAAATACTCTGCCATGTTAAGGAAGTTTCGTAGTGAGAGATTCTGCAGCAGCATTTCTCAGATGATACTACCGTAGAAGTTTAATCAAGCGTATTTTTGCGCTACTTAAAGCTGCCTGAAAGCTTGCTGCCAGTCGAACGTATTACCTCAGACTCGGCTCACCATAATCCGAATGATGCGGGCCGCTCGCGGCCGCACATGCGTTTGAAATTCGAAATCGAAGCTGAGGAAATGAAGCCGTTCACGATGTTGAACTTATAGACGGCAAAAAAGAGCCGTTCCTCCATCGTGTGCGCATATCGAGACCAACGAGTCCACGCGGCCGTCGACTGGTGATAGTTTCAACCCCCAAAATGCCCCGCCTTGCACTCCTCCACCTGAGATTCCTGTCATACAAAATTTGGCGCTCAAAATCAATATGAAAGTGTGCAATAAGCATACGCGTTCACGCTCATCAAACCTCCCATCCGGCACTCCTTTCCCGAGCCCGGTGCGGTATCGCTAACCGCACCAAAAGGCCTCGTCATCACGCCTCCCCTCCCGTTCCGTGTTATCCGGCGCCTCACCCGACCAACTCGGCCCCGAACTCCGCCTCCCGCCCATCCGTCGACCGGTGTGAAATCCCAGACTCTAACAAAGTCACCCCGGTCCCGACTCGGCCAACCCCAAACCCCCTTTTCCTCCCATTCTCCATCGTAGAGAAGTTCCAGACGCGCATCGCGCAGGAATCTAGACCCGTTCCATGCTCCAGCTTCCAGCGGAGCCGCCTCGCCTCGCTTCGCTCACTCCAAACAACCCACACCTCGGCATATCACGATCTCATCTGCACATCCTTCGCTGCAATACAACAGAAACGTCCCCCTCAGGGCCTCACAATCGTTCGAGACGGTGGATTCCCGTTACATACAAACCCTTTCCAGTGGCTCACCCCAAAGGAAAAAACTCCAGAACGGAGCCAAAAGACCTTCGCTCAGGGGCTAAAATCAGGCCAAGCTTTTTCGGTCCGCCGCTGTACTTGGCGCACTTGCCCCGGGGGACAAGAAAGAAAAGTCGCGACATCAGGCACAATGACGTAGCGACCAGATGAACAAAAGAGAAAATGTAGATAAAACGCGAAAAAAAAAAGGCCCAAATGGGACCACAAACATGGCACCATAGGCCCCCCAATCCAACCCAATATCTTGCGATTGAATCATGCCCGCCAATAGGAACCCGTCGGAGCATCTAACCGGAGTCGAGGAGCCTCCGTCTGTAACAACCGCGCAAATTGAAATCGAAATGAGCCGCCGTTTTACTACCACTACACCAAAAAAAAATCTAATCAATCACATACACCCATCCAGATTGAAACAAACCACCCCAAGAGATCATCGTCATCCATCCTTCAATTCCGCCGATTCACCATCGGTCCTCCCAATTCGCCCCCAAACCCATCATCCATCCATCCCCTTCAAGTGAAGAAAAGAACATTCTTCCAGGAATTCAATCACCCAAAATCCCGCGTATTGCTCCTCCTCCCATCAGAGTGGAACCCCGGACCACCGTTGCGAAATTGTCACACCCGAGTTTATTCAAATAGAGTTGGGCAACGTCCCCACCCTCATCCAACTTCAGATAAATTACCACACCTTGGCCACCGCAACAGGGGACCGTCCGTTTGTCAAAAGCCCGCACAGTCTGCGACGGAGGCGTGACACGCAATCACCCCGCGGCAGGCTAGAGTGGATTTGCTTAGGCTCGGCGAGAGAATTGCCGACAGGAGATCCTCGTCGAGCTGGCTGGTTGGTTGCTGAATGAGCTTTGTCGGTGTCGTATACGAAAAAAAAATGCATGTTTTCATCTTCGTGATGATGGCTTCACTAAGAAGTCACCATAATTCTTCATCACCATGGGGGTATATGAAGAGAGCGCGAATCGCCTGTGAGCCATCCTGGCCCTCGAATATTTGCCCGTGAGAGTCATACGGCAGTCAACAAGGTGCGCCTCCAGGCGGCAAACTGCGAAGAAAAAGTTAGACGGGAAGAAAGATTCTTCATCACTATCAAGAGCCCGTAGCAAACAATTTAGAACATATAAGTTGGGTATATTTATCCCAGTATCAGCGAAAGCTTTCCTGCTCTACCTCTCGGCAGTTTTTGTGTAAAGGCCAGAATTACAAAGGTGGCTAGACCCAAAATGTTTCTCCAGCGTGGGGAAGTGAAAGCGAATGGTCTAGAGAATCCAAAAGTCGGTTCCCTAGACATGAAGAAATAATAATATACGCCGCCCATTGCCCGTTGCCCTTTCCTGAACGCCTTACTGTGCAGCATAGTACTCATTTAATGTACGTGCGGCCGTGAATGCTTGTAAACATGCAAAGCATCTCCCATGTCGCTCCCAACTCCGCTTCTCTTGATCCGTATGCAGTGACTCCACGCGAGCTAGAGCTCAGATGACGAGTCCCTTGCCGATGCCCTGTACTGTGAAGCCCAGCTTCTCAAGCTCGGGTCCGGAGACGACGTTACGTCCGTCAAGCACAAGGCGAGGGCGCTTCATGACAGAGGCGGTCCACTCCCAGTCGATTGGGTCGCCGAGGTCTTCGCTCGCGGCGTCGAAGTTGCAGCCCTTGCAGTTTTCGGGGCAGGCATTCTCGGGCTTCATGCGCTTGAGGGGGTCGACGGGGGTGTGCGACGCTCCGCGAGAAACGAACTTCTCAAGCTCGACGACGTCCATCTCAGACAAGGGCGCCTCCTTGATGAAGGTAGCAGCCTCCTCCTTGGAAGCCTCGTTGCTGCTCCACATGGAAGAGCGGCGAGCAGAAGCCTGAGCCTTCTTGGGGTAGCGGAAGTGGTACCAAGGGGTCAGAATGCACATGGCACTGGAGCCGTGGACAGTCTCGCGCCACGTGGAACGGACCTTGACGCGATCCAGAACGCGCTGGTCCTTGATAGAGTGGCGAACCTCATCCATGACCTCGACGGGGTCACAACCGGGGTCGAAGATGGCGATCTCGCTGGGCATCTCGTGGGCGAGCTCCGCAATAATGTGGACAGCAATGCTGTTGCGGGTGTCGTTGGTGTTCTCCTTGAAAGCGAAACCAAGAATGGCGACCTTCTTGCCGCGGAGGTTGCCGTTCAGAGCCCGGTGGACCTTCTGAGCGAAGCGCTCACGCTGGTACTTGTTGATATCAAGGACGCCCATCCAGTAGTCGGCAACGGTGTCCAAGTGAAGAGTGCGAGCCATGTAGGTCAAGTTGAGGATATCCTTCTCGAAGCAAGAGCCACCAAAACCAACACCAGCGTGGAGGAACTTCTTGCCCAGACGAGAGTCAGCGCCAATACCCTGGCTAATCTCCGAGACGTCGGCACCCAGCTCTTCGCAGAGGGCGCTGATGCTGTTGATGCTGCTGATACGCTGAGCCAGCATAGCGTTGGCAACGAGCTTCGTCAGCTCGCTGGACCAGGTGTTCACGGTCAGAATTTTGGACTCGGGAACCCAAGAGGCGTAGACGCCCTTCAGAGCATTGGCAGCACGAATGCCAGCAGGAGTCGTAGAGCTGCCGATGAGCATGCGGTCGGGGTGCATGAGGTCGCGAACGGCCGTTCCCTCGGCAAGGAACTCGGGGTTGGAGACAATCTCGAATTCGGCATCGGGCTGGTATTGGGCCATCTGTTCCGGAATTAGTCACTGCCCCAAACTTTCCTGCATCGTGCTCCCTTGCGGCTCTGTCCCGAGAACCCGGCTTGTGGGGGGAAATCCGAGTGCTGTGCCGCAAGGGGCTGACTGGCGCCCATTACGATCGCACGTGGGAAAAGCAACTTGCTCATGTCTTCACCGATGTACTTACAATCTCCTTGATCATGCGGGCAGTTCCCGTAGGAACGGTGCTCTTCTCGACAATAACAGCGCCGGGTCTAGCGTACTTGGCCACGGTCTCGCTGGCACCCTCGAGAGCGCTCAGATCGGCGGTGTAGCCAGCTCCGAGACCGTACGTCTTGGTGGGCGTGTTGACGCAAATGAGGACAATGTCGGCCTCACCAATGCAGCGCTGGACGTCGGTGGTGAAAACAAGGTTGGGCTTGCGGGAGCCGAGCTTAAGGGACTTGCCAATGGCGGGGAGGAAGGCGGTCGTCTCGTTGGTGCCATCGCGGGCAATGCGAACAATCTTCGGGAGGCCGGCCTCGTGGATGGGAAGGTGAGGAGAGTTCCACGCAGCAATGCGGTCGGAGTTGAGGTCGACAACGTTGACAGTCAGGTCGGGGTTGTGGAGAGCTACCAGAGCAGCAGTTGGGCCGCCTGCGAATGTGGTTAGCTCGATCTTGACTCAGTCGAATACGAGTTGTCGATTTGACGACGTAGAAGCGGCTGCGTGTGTAAGTCGCTGGCGCGGCTGCTCGCGGCTCAGACTCGCAAAGCTCATGATGATGACTACAGCCACTGGAGATGCGCTGTAGATACAGAGCAGTCCTTGTGTGCAAGGACCTAGCGTAGCCAGGATGGACGGTCGACGAGAGTCATGTTAGGGCAAAAGAAAGGAGAGTGAAGCTGACAGCTGCCACCCGTGCGTTACTTACCAACAAAACCAGCACCGACGAAGCAGATGTTCTTGACGTCCATGGGAGGAAGAGGCTCGAGGTCGGCAGAGCTCGTCGTCGCGTTCTTCAGCTCAGGGCTGCGAGGTCTGGAGGCGGGAGGAGAAGAGTTGGGAGTGCCGGTGCCCGAGCCGGCATCAGAGTGGCCCGGGGTGCCGTCGGCGGGTGATTGGGAAACCATGCTGCCGATGGTTGAAGACGAATCTGCGGTAACGAGGCCTGCGCGCGCGAAGCTGGCAGCCATCGATTAAATAGCTCTGCTGGACAGAGCCGTCGGCGAATGCAGTGGGCAAACGGGTTGTGTTTCCCGAATGGCTGATGGTAACGACTGGCGTTGTGTGCGAGACGAGGCGGCGGTGGTGTGTTGTTGATTTTGTGTTTCCGAAGAGGAAACCGGTGGATTAGAGAGGCTTTTGTGTAGACGTCGATGATGTTTGGGACTGGAAAGCCAGGTGTGCGGGCGGATATTCCGGTCTAAGTGAAACGAGCGGAATGATGATTGACGTTGGGTGATTGTGCTGTCTATTTGAGGCGGCGAGAGTGGCCTTTTTGAGTGTGGAGAGCTGGTGCTGGGGATTGATGAAGTCCTGCGGACCAGGTGTGTTGCGGATAGGAGGAGAAACCGGTCTGGTCTGAATCCCTGGTCGATGCCTGAGAGGGGAGGGGGGGTTCAGGAAGAGAGAGAAAAAAGCGAGACGGGTTTCTGAAAAGTCGAGGAGCTGATTTCCCTTGCTTGGCTTGGCAATCGATCTTTGCTTCCTTTTTAAAGTGGCTTCTCAGACGGGGTCTCTCGCTCTGGTGAATTGAGGGACGTGAGTGACGGCCGGAGCAAATTCACTGGACTGGGCGGGAATCGGGAGAGTGGGTGCGGCGGGTATTGTACGTATTGGCGTATGTAGACGTAAGACGCGGTACAGCCAATGTAGTAGACGTGGGAGCGAAAGTGGGATTGAACAGTGACACTAACGCTCAAACCGGGTTCACATGGAGGTGGCGCCCGTTGTAAGAGGTTGTAGATGCTGATCTGGATCTGGAGCTGGAGGGTAGCGAGCGATGCGGCCGGAGAGGTGAGATCAGTGTCTTGCGCGCCCGAGGTGAATTCGAAGGGAAGGGCGGGATGTCCGGGTTTAATGTGTTGTTGATTGATGCGCCTGAAAGGTGGGCAAAAAAAGAAGAACAGTTCAGGAGGCAGGCGTGGAGCGAGCGGCAGGTTTATTGAACCCGGGGAACCATTCAATCTCCAACGAAGGTGACGGAATAGTAGCAAAAGCAGCAGGCAGGTGGACGTCTAGACGAGTACACACGGGTAATAGCAAGCAACGAAGCGGGCTGGGAGTGGGAGAGGGCGGGCAAGGCCACAGGGGCTCTTTCTTGATATATCCTCAAGGTCTTGGCTCTTCTTATTTTTGCCTGCGTCCCTCCTTCTCGACGGTGCACTCGGCGCTTTGCAGAGTGTACCTACCGTATTGCTGTAGTACTACGAATAGCACGTAGTAAAGTACTCTGTAGGAGAGTAAGTACCTTATTCAGTGTACGGAGCAGATACTGTGGGTTGCGGGCCTGGGACCGCTGAATTGGACGGTGGGAAAGGAGACGGGGGGACGGGATGGGATGGTTTAGGATGGGATGGGCAGTGGACAGGATGGGACGGGGAACGCAAGTGGATTGGATGGGCGGGTGAGAATGAGGGCGCATGGCATGGAGAGAGAAGGAGATAGGCATAGCCATGGGCATCAGATCCTTGTTCGACGAAGCAGGAGGGGAGGAGCAATTCGCATCCCATCCCCAGTGATCCCAGAGACCAGACCAGTTGGCCACAGAGATTCGATCATTGGGAAAGAGGGAACCAGGACAGGGGAGAGGGAACGGCCGGGGGGTGGTGGCCAGGAACTGAGGACTGGGACTGGGACTGGGACTGGGACTGGGTCCGGGTTGATGGGCTTTTCCACTCCCAGAATAGTGAAAGTCATATGGGCAGTCATTCAATGTGAGGTGAGGTACCTGACGGATACTCCATGCATCCATACAGCTTGCAACTGCTGTGTGGCAGTGACTGACTGACTGACTGACGGTGACGGCGACTCCTGATGACTGAGGAAAGCCTGCCTTCAATGCCTTGCCTGCCTTGTGTTGATAACAGACTCAAGGAAACAGTACGGAGATACATGAAGGTGAGATGTTCTTACCCAGACATGTAGGCATGGAACAATCAGGCCGGCAGGTACTTGGCCATGTGGAAGGCAGAAGCCAAAAGAAAGAAACAAAAGGGCAACTGCAATGTGTTCGGTACGTATCTCGGGAAGAAAAAGACGAAATGCAAGAGCAGCCGCCTCGGTGATTTGCGATGTGCGCACCTTTCGCCTTGGAGACTCTTGGCCTTATCGCACGGCAACGTTTCCACCGCCTGAAGCTTGGCACTCGGTACGGCAGCCGTGTCGAACCCAGCACACCTTCTTTTTCTTTGCCTTGCATCAGTAGCAGCACGGAAGGATGAATTGTCAAAAATAAAAAAGAATGAGCCCAGGGATGGCAGCCGATAGGCACGCATGCATGTACTTGCAGCTGGATATCAAAGTACATACACACCTTGCGGCTGTCATCTATCGTCAGGTACAGTCACAGACACCAGGCGACAGCATCGTACGCTGTGGCCACTAGGCAGGGCAGGGCAGACGAAAAAAAAAAACACACGCGGGGGGCTCCGGATGGCTGCGGCTCCTGCGACGATGGCGGGATGCCCCGGACACTTGCAGCATCACGTACAATGAGGATGGCGTGGAAGGGAGGAGTTGCGTGTCCTCCGTTTTGAAGTCGAGGGGCTCAGGGCCTGAGTGTAGGACGAACGACGGGAAGGGCTTGGTCCGGTCCCTGAAGTCGAGCTTGGCTTTTGGGGGGTCTGGCGATGATCATTCTGTGCTGCTTGCAAAGGGGTGGAACGCCTCGTTGCATCTGCCGGTAATACCTGTTTGGCCCTACAGAGTACTGCCTTTTCATCATCATCATGAAGTTGCATGCTGCTGCAGTTGGATGCAAAAGGCTGGTTCGATACCACCGACTATCAAAGGCGTCAAACCTGCGGTGTAAATCTGGCCCCAAACGTGCAGCTAATTGACTAATGACAAGACTTCCATTACGCGGTCCCATGTTTCCAAAATGAAAAAGAAAATGACGGCGAGGGGAAAAACGCAGCCAAAATTCAAAACGGACCGGCGGGACGGCAGCACTAAGCACTCCAACTGCGACTGCTACAAGTCTGCAAGTACCTCACACTGCGCTCACATTACACGACATGTTCCTCCCGCTGGGCTCCAGTTTCCCCAAATTCGCAGTGGCTCCAGCAGTCCCAGCCGTGATATTATTGCCTTCTCTCTTGGTGCCCCGTCCGTTGTTGGGGGGGCCATGGCATGGTACATGTCTCCATCAGCCGTCACCGGTGCCGGAGCATGTACCACCACACAACATTGGAGACTTGGAGATTGGAGATTGGAGATTGGGGCTTCGTTACAGGGACAGAGCACAGTGCCTGCCAAACTAAGCTCAAGCTCAGCAGGAAGCGTGGAATTTAGCGGCAGTTACGGATACACTACTCCTGTAAGAAGACTGCTGCAACATTCTGCCGGGGACACACAACAACACGGCGTGTTCAATGTTGTACTTGTTTCTGTACGTGTACTTAGGCTCTGCATGTACGTATCCTCGGTACCGTCGTCGGCCTCTCGTCGCTACCGCTGCCGCGTCCCAGCAAGCAATCATCAAATTGGCGCTAGCAAGGCAGCGTCAGCATGGCAGGCCTGGCAGCAAGGGGTCTCGTTCTGTCTTAGCCTGCCCGCCTGTGCTATCTGGCCTTCTGTGACATCATCCGAGAGGGTTCTCGACTTCCTCAGCGAAATGTCTCTGCATCAGAAGACCTTTGCGAGACAGCGCTTATTCTTAAAGCCGCCGCAGAGGCAAGGGCCTGTATGTTCCAGCGGTGCATTGGTGCCCGAGCTGCTGCTTCTGCTGCTGCTGCAGGAGAAGGAGCACATCAGAAGAAACTAGAGAGGCAAGGGGAAAGAAGGAACATGAGCAAGAGAAGGTGTGAGACACGCTGATCCGGAGCCAAGTCCACAAGCTTAAACCGCCTCCTATAAGCTCACCTGCCATGTCTTGTCAACGCCAATGTCAAGTCAGTGTCAGTTGAGGAAGGCAGATTGATACCAACGTGAGCTTTCCCAAACCCAGACTGGTCGGCTATCACGTCTATTGACTTTATCCGTCTCGCTCAGGAAGTGCCACTGCTCATCACTCCACCATCACGACCTAACGACTCGTTCTCTGCGAGTCCGCATGGCTAATACCAATACTGACCCGACCAGACCCCACCGCCGCCGGAAGCTGTCCATTGTATGCGCTGGTCGGTAATCGTGTGGTCCCGGGTCCCCAACAAGGCCAAGGAAACTCACCTCGCGCACGTCGGTCGGCCTCATCTCTCACGAGGCCTTGGCTACATGCCCGTCGTTGGATCCTACTCGTGTTCTGTGCGTTGTTCTTCCGCTGGCCCCTCCCGCCGCCCGCTCATAGCCACCCTCTTTCTTCGGCTTCATTATCGTCATCGACACCACGGACCACAACGTACCCGTAACGAATTCCCGCGTGGCCTGCTCGTCGTCAGATACGGCACCCGCAAATAGGAAAAATACAAGGGATACAAAAGACGGTGCTCAACACGGTGGCCCGCATACTGCTGTCGTGTACTCGTACCGCTCGCATACTGTGCCTACCTTGCCCTCGTCTCATCAGCCTTTGGCGTGTCTCCAGCGCCTCAGAATTAAGGTAGTGGACTGGGGATCTGTCTGACACGCTCGCTGATCGCCATCATCCGTTTACTGTGGTGTTTTACCCATACAGCCCGCAGAGGGGTCATCCCGACCCTGCTGACCCTCAGCCGCCTGACAATGGAAGCCTCCAAGCCAGCGGAAGCCTCATCCATAGTGCTACGGACGACTGCCGGTAATGCCCTATCATGGCCACTCAGAGGCTGAACAGGCGCCCGTTCCAGGGGATGCTCCTCGCGCCGGCGGACGGGATTGGTGAGCTGAGACACGAAGCTCACGAACCACTCTCGACTCGCCCTCCTTGCCTCCTCCCTCCCACCACAAAGCCTCCACCCCTCTCCTCCCGCCTTCCTCCTCCATCGGAGTGGCGGAATCCAGGAGATGAGGGACGGGGGTTTGGACGGGGACCTCATTACGGGTGCAATCACAACATCAGCTTGGCCTTTTGGAGGTACCTTACTTCAACTGCTCTACAAAGTACCTCCGGATGAGAAACGTCTAGTGGTCAATTGAAGCTGATCGCCTCGAGCCGGGCCAATTCTGAGCCTCCAATCGATAACGCTCTCAGGGGTATGCACAGTCTGTAAAACGGCGCCACGAACCGCACACTCTGAAGGTGACCCCGGACATTCAGCCGAGGCGAGCGAGCCAGATGCGTCGATGCATCGGAGGGGCAAAAAAACAGATTGATATGAGTTATGAGGCTCCTTGAGCCTAACCGTCTCGCACATATTAGTTGAGGCGACAGGATGGGAGAATGGTGGCGCGACGGCAAAACCACACCGTTCCCTGCTGACGCCATGCACACTGCAGGGCTAGCAGAGAGAAGCAAAGACGCCGCGCGCGATCTTCAGGCACGAGACATGCTTGACCACGCTGGCGAGACCATTGAACAATTGCCGCAGCGCGGGGACGCCACAGAGCGTGCCTGTTGGCTCGGTCTTGTCCCACACGGCAGCACAATGCGTAGGCTGAGTCTAGGGAACGAACGGCAGCGTGGGCGAGAGACAGAGCTTTACCTTTGCACGAATACAGAGGCCACAGAGAGGTCTCACTCAGCAGCTGGTTGACATATGCTGCGCAGGGGCAAGTGTCACTCATCAGCACAGAGGGAAATCGGAGGAACCGCCAGCCACAGACACAGACACAGGAACAGACACAGCACATCAGCACTGCCGTCCGTCACAGCCAGAGATGAAACTCAGTTCTGCCCCCCATCCACTGACGTGCTTTTGTGCGCACCCAATCGGGAAACTCAATTGCAGAGGGCAAAAATATTGCTGTGGATATCGATCCGGACGAGTCCGTTTCGCTGACGAGGAGATCCCCGTTAGATCGATAAGGTGTGTGGCAGGCGGGATCGAAGTCTGCTCTCGACCTTCTTTTTCGACGCTGAACCTTGGCGCCGGTACGGTGAAGGGAACCGTTATTCTCCGCTAGACAGGGGTTCTTGGCTCGCTCTCTGTCTGTCTGTTCATGTTTGTTGGAGCTGTCAAGTTCTGGCCTGCTCGCTAGTAGCCGAAGCTGCCGTGGAGGAATGGCCAGACTGTGCGATAGCGACACGGCGCGGCATTAAGCCATGCCAAGAGGGAAGAAGCAAGCAGCTCGTGCTGTTCGTCCCGAGAGCTGAGCTGATGAAGGGTACATCAAACACGGAGAGCGTGCGAGATGTCAATATGCGGTGGAAGGGAGGGAGACACATGCACACACACACACACAGACATACACACAAGTACTCACCGTCCAGCCGCTGTGGTGTACGGATCGGATGCAGATTGTACGGCAGGGCAAAGAAGAGGTACCTTTTCGCCTCCAGAACCTGGTGCAGCCAGCGGACCGCCAAGCTGGCACCAAGAGCGGAGAGACGCAGGTTCCCACCCGGACCAGCCTCGACCCCTGTCACTGCTGACGACGCCTCGTTGATTACAGGCTCGGCGAGGTGGATCGTGGGCACGGGAGAAAAGGACTTCGGATTCGAGAAGAGAGGGAGGGGGGTTGGGAGCCGCTCGCTTTCACGTTTTTGCCTTTGGTCTCCGTGGGGTGTTGCGAGTTATGCCGAGCGTCTCGCTGGAATACGCCTGTTCAGGTTTGGTCTGGGCCGGTTTGGCTTGTCGTTCGTTCGGCCTGCTGTGCTGTCATTATCAATCGGTCGGTCGGGTCGGTAGTGTTTTAACGCCGATGCGTCGCCGTGTCTGTGAAGCCCATCGCGTCTTTTTTCCCCCAACCAGCGGCTCATCAGAGAAAAATTCTCTGATATTTCGTTTATCCGCCTCTTCACCCCTGGACCCAAACCCTTTTCAGGCGCAGGTGGCCGATCTCACTCGGTCACGCTTCGCGATGCTGGTTGCAATTTGATCCTTCCCGTTCGCTGGAAGATGTTGGCTGCATCCACGAACGACCTTTTGGCGAGAGGAGTCGGGTACGGCGGCACTTTGCCCAGAGAATCATCCCCCCTTTTTTTGCTTTGCTTCCCAACCTCGTGTCGCTTAGGTGCTCATCGACAGGAGAGCGATTGGAGTCTTGGAAAGTCGGCTCCCTCCTGTTGGTCCCATTGTTGGATTGTCACCCAAGCCTTGGTGTTGTCTTGGTGCGTGGTGGTGTGGCCAGTCGCGGTCTTCGGACGAGAGAAAACAGGGCGAAAAAAAAAGGGGGTCTTCCCATGTGCTGGGTGGAAATCCAGGGTTCAATGTTCGCTGTGTGTCTCTCTCCTTGTAGTGGGTGTTGGTGTTGGTGGTGAGTGATGGTGGGATGGGATGATGACTGTCTTCCCTCTGTTTCTCTCCCACACATCGCCGTATCGTATCCTCCTTACGAGGTCATCGTCGCTTACTCCGCCGCAGAAGAGGAGGAGGAAAACAGGTTGAGACGAGGAACGAGGGGGCGACGGCCGCGATTATGTAGCTGCGGCGCAAATACGAGAATTTGGTGGTTCTGGGGGCGCGCCCTATTGTTTCTCCTCCCCCTCTCGCTCTCTGAAAATGTGCCTCAACCACTGCCCAAAAATTCTGCCCCCTTCTGTTTTGGGGTCGTTACGGGTTACGAGAGCTGAACTTCGGCGGTGGCCGAGAGGTGCGAGGGCCCGTTGGACTGCCTTAAGCGATGGGCGCTGGGTGTATGACTCGCCCGGCGCAGTTAGGGGGACTTACCGGTGGGATTAGTCAGGGCGGTCTGGGCCGGTCTGTAGCGCGGCTTGCGGTTTATGGTTATGAGTTTAATTCAGTGGTTCTGGGAAGATATGATGGGTTTATGTTTTTGAAAGTGAAGTTTGCATGAAGAATGAATGGGAGTCAATGTTGTTGAGAGAGGAATGAGTGTGTATAAGGCAGATAGATGTGCATTGCTCGAGGATCTGGTGGTGGTTGTTGTGGCTATTGTCCTAAGTCCCCGGGCTTCATTGAGAGGGTTGGTCAATTTTAGCTCATGACAGCTGCATGCAACCTCCGCCCTCCCACACTCCCGTCGACGAGGGTGCGTCGGAGTCAGTTACGCTTAAAGGCTTTCTCCATGCCACTTTACGAAACCGCATGTTGAATTGGTGACCGTTTTTTGGCCTCCGATGGTTCGTTCGTGATGTGGGAGTTCGGAGGTTGTGGTGGTTTTCCGGACACGGTCTACCCGATTTTCTGGGTGTATGGGTATTATATGTGACGATGTGAAGAAATATGTCGGGGGTATTTCATGAAGATGCTTCATTTATAAGTTGTTGGGATGATAGGTTGTTGGGTTGTGAGACTGATGGATGGAGGTATGAAGCACTTTTTGTGCAAGTTAGGACATCCTAAGGCTGTTGTGTTGGCTTCACATTGGCGTAGAGGCGCGGCCCCCTTGTGCTTATCATTAATCAACTTCGACTCCGGTTGCTTGAGGTGACAACTGTTTTGCATGGCTTAATGCTCAGTTTCGTCTCTCGCAAGTGTGTGTGAAGTGCTGATGAGGGTGGAATATCGACTCAACACCGTCCTCCAAGGCGCAGCCCTCATCGATGTCATCTTCTAGACTGCTCTGAAAGCAGCGCTTGCTCAGTTCACTATTTATTGATGTTTCTCACTCTCTTTTAGCGTGAACGGAGTTCATCTTGGAGAGAAGTGGATGTTCCAGATATAATGATGAAGATACCGCAGTGTAACGATGTTCATCTCCATGCTCAACGTTGCGTTTGAAACAGAAAATTTCTGCTTCTCATGGGTATTTCTGCGAATACAAGCTTTATAACAACACCATAAAGCGCATTAATACTTTTATACTTGACCTCATTGGAATGAGATGATCAAGTTGGCCTCATCTTAAACGGTGATTGGTGAAAGGCGGCATCCAAACAGTTCCTGCTCACTCACAATACCTTCCACTCTCAGGAACATAGGACATAGAGGTTCGTCATTATAATATATATCATAAACGTCAGTCCAGTATCGGTTTCTGTCGCGTAAGAGTCATGTTCGGGATCTTGCTTACAGTTCCAGGCGTGCTCCAGGTGCGACGTAGGTTGGTTATCGACACAGGATCCCTATAGATACAGCTTTGTTTGCTATCAATAAGTGCTCGTTTTGAGACTCGAGCTCTACTGAAAGATTGAATCAAAGAGTATCAGTCGAGTCTAATTTAATAGTGAAACACATTATCCCGGCAACTAACATTCAAGCCACGTTGTTGAAATACGTCTACGAAATGAACGAAACATATTCTAGCAGCAATTTGAACAGCACTTCCAACACCGACGACCATTCAGACGTCAAATTCAAAATAAAAACCAAAAATAGAGTCTCGGGTAGATCTGAAGAAGAAGAAGAATAATAATGGCAGGCCATGGTTCTGAATTTGTTGGTCGTCTCAAACAGTTTGAAGCCTCTGACGATATCCATGCCATCACCACTATCGCATATCCACGATACTCACACAAACACCGAAATCTGACTGAGAGGGAAGCGACATTATAAGCCTCATCTCGGTTCACAGAATTCCATTCAATACAGCTGAAGAGAACGCCATGCCATCTCATACAGCAATCCCAGACCAGCCCTTCCCCCGGCCATCGGGCAGCAGCTCCGGATTAGGTAAGCCTCCCATCCGGTGTTAGTGCCAACCAAGGAACCAAGGAAACCAAGAACTGCAGGTCGCGCCCTCGACCAAGCCTGGCCAACACAGCAGCAGCAGGCGGCGGGGGCAGCCAAGCTGAATCTGCAGGCTGACCTCAGTCTGTATCGCGGCTGCCCATTTTTGTTTTTATTTTATTTCATTTCCTGTCTCCCAATAGGTATTGAAGAAGGTGCTCTAGGTACGTATCTGTCTCTTCCACTCCCATTCCATCTACCGGACCCCTGCCCTCAGCGACCCTGGTTCCTAACCTTTCTCACTCTGGTCCAGGCCCGGCTGGCTACGCGCTTGCTCTCTCTCACCTGCTCCTCCCCCGGATTGTCATTCACTCCAGCGACATCATCGTTTTCTCATTTCTCGATTTTTTTTGGGCCAGACCTCTCGTGTGTTTCCTCCCTACATTACTGCCGTCCAACACAGTCGAGGTCGTAAGCAAACACACAAACAACTGTCTCCAGCTGCACCCCTCATTGATCTTACACAATCTGCTCCGCGGTAGCTGCAAACGCCGTGATGAGAAACGCATTGCTCGCCGCGGCCGGCCTCGCTGCCTTCAAGACGGCGCTCGCATACGACGCGACGGTCTGCGGCAAGGACAAGTTCACAAGTGAAGACACCAACTACATCTGTAAGACGAACCTCCTCCCTCCCTTCTGATCTCCGATAGTCAAGCACATCATGAGATTCACACCACACCATCCGTCTGCTCTTCGAATGCGCCCGCGCTGACCAGAGACCTTAGTCCAGTCAAACGCCTGGGCACCCGTCGGCGATGGCTTCCAATGCGTCTCCGTAAGTCACAATCACCCTCTCGGAGTCCTCTCGGCCCTCTCCTGACCACCCCCGACTAACACGGCCCTCCAGATCGACCAAGCAACACCAGCTTTCGACGCAACCTGGTCCTGGGACGAGAACCCCGAAAATGTCCACTCCTTCCCCCACGTGCGCTTCAACTCGACCAAGCTGCCCACCCGCCTCGACGCCATCAAGACCTTCCGCCTCGCCACCAGCTGGACCATGACCGCCGGCAACCCAGGCTCCTCCGCCTCGCGCGACTTCTCCACCTCCGCCTGGGAGGACAGCAAGGCGAACCTCAGCGGCGTCGTCGCCAACGCCGCCTGGGACTTCTTCGTCGACAAGAACAAGAGCAGGACGTACAACCCCGTCGACGCGGAGGCCGAGATCATGATCTGGCTGGGCAAGGTCGGCAACCCGTACCCGCTGATGGGCGACTCCATCCTGACCAACATTACCCTCGGATCGACCGAATTGTGAGCTTTCTCCTTGACCATTTTGCATCACATGTGACGCTGACCACTGGAAATTAGCTCCCTCTGGTATGACACCAACCAGCGCGACCAAAAGGTCTTCACCTGGGTCACCCGCGACGGCTCCGACGTGAACGAGTTCGACGAGGACGTCAAGCCCCTCTTCGACTACGTCCTCAACTCTGGCGAGATCGACAAGGAGTCGTGGCTCGGCCTCGTCGAGTTCGGCTCTGAGGCCTGGCACTCCGAAGACAACACCACCTTCAGCGCGGCCAACTTCAAGACGGAGCTCGACAATGGCGACTCTGGCTCCGGCGACAGCGAGGATGCCGCTGGCATGGTGACGCTGAGCGCCTGGCTCCTGGCCGCGCCCGCTCTTCTCATGCTCGCTGGGTTCTTTTAGATGATATCATGGATACGGCCGTTTAAATGTCTAGGTAGACGATAGCCGGGCTCTACTGGCCCCGACTTAACATAATAATAACACTCATCATCACCAAACGAACAAGGCTGAAAACCAACCAGCGCATTCACGAAGACCCTTGGGTCAAGTCAGCCTTGCATGCGCGGATCAACAGTGACTAAACTACTTTGAGCACCCTGAACATCCATCATGATATGGCGGTCCGCAGAAATCATGTACCTGGAGTATGGCACCATGTGACCCTCTCCGATGCAAGATCGTTGATCAGGACCCTACCAACCACCCTGCGCAAGTTTACAGCTGGGAAGTGCCGTTGATTTCGCAATGACGACCTCCCATTAAGACCTGTCACTTAAATTCTTTGTCTTCGGCCACGACGTGGAACACAAGTCTCAGCTAGCATATGAATCTACATACCGATGAAGCCTGTCTCACAGAATACGCGTTGCCCAAGCCCCCAGCCACGACGAGATCAACGCCAACACACGTTTGGTGTGGGAGAGACAATGTCAGCCACGTATAGGCGGAGGTGGCTGTCTGTCCGACACGGGCATCAATAGCCTCGCCAGCTTGCCATTCAATGTCGCTGTCATGACGTCTACATATTTCTACTCGGGGTCCAACGGGCATACTCTGTGCATTATTGCTGCGATTCCCGCAGGCTGCATACGGTGTTGCATTTTCCAAGACACCATAGACGGTAGCCTGGGCAATCGCTGGGTGAGCCTCAATTCCCGTGCTGTGACCGTGGTTTACAAGTGGTCTGACTAATGGCTTTGGTGTGTCTGGCAATCTCTGCTGGTGGTGTGGTGTGCTGCTGCAGTGCTCCCACACATCTCACGAAGGAACAGGTCCCCGGAGCTTACACGAGTCTTGGCGGAACGGTTGGCGTCCGAGGCGGGTTGGAGGGCGGAGCGGAATTGGGGGCATGTACCTACCTCGAGGGGGAGGCCACCCGCAGGAGCGTGAAAGAGCATCCAGCGGCCGGCCTGTGGTCATCGAGATCGACACGCCGGACAATAGTCTCGAAGCAGGCTGGGTTAGCTCTGATGTCCCGCTCCGAAGGTACCCATGAGTCTGTGTGTATCTCCATTATCCACACCCGTTCGATAGAAAATCAATGGCGTGGAAAAAGTCGTCGAAAAACAAGGTGCTTATCTGGCGAGACGGCTTCGTATTGGCGCCTTGGCGCGCGTGCCGCCATACCGAGAAGGCCAAGCACACGGCTACAGAGGAGGAGACATGCCCAGGACGGACTCGTCGGATGGAGGCGGAAACCAAAAGACTTTTGCCGCTGCCGTGCCGTTGAGCCTGTCAGGAACAGAGCCGAGATGAAGAGGTCATTTAAATCTCTTGCGTGCTTTTGTTGGGCATTCGTCAGGGTAATCTTCCTCCCGCTGCGGTTCTTACTTTTATCACGGTAGAACCACTTTTTCTCTCGGATTTCTGAGCCAAAAGGTCCCCAATGATCTGCGACCACGATCCTTTGATAAGTGGTTCTGCTGATGAGAGATAGACTGTGCCGTGGTCGAGCATATGGCGCTCCGTTGGATGCATGTCGTTGTCTTGGCGTGTAAGTGAGCGGGAGGCGGGAGTTCGAACACGAGGCAGGGAGTGGCCCGGTCGCCATTTCGCAGCGATTGTCTCGGCATAGAAAAACCGGATCAGCAAGGTGAGTGGGCATCGTCGTTGATTTTTGGCGCGTGGACGGTGGAGAGGAGGCTTTTTCGTTGGGTTCGGCCGGGGTTGCGGAGTAGCAGGGATATTGTCGGGGATGAAAAGTCGATGCAGAGGGAAATCTCGCCATGTTGACATGGTTGGTTCGACCATGGGCTGCGGTCATCGGCCCAGAGACAGCGGTGCTCTTGGGATCGACGGTAGAAACAGTCCGGCAGGCCCCCCGGGGTGCGTGATCGCTGCATTCTGAGTCGAAATGGAGCATTTGGGTGTCCTTGTCGAGCTGAAGGCCTCTATGCCAGACTCTGGCGGCGTCATCATGGCCTTGCCGAGAAAACTAGAGAGACATGTTCGTCAGCGATGTCCGGCGGAGGCGGGACGGCGGCAAGGCAGTCGAGCAGAGCAACGCGGCGTGGAAAAAAAGGAAGCAAAAACAAGGAATTGGCCAAGAAGACACGCGCCAACGAATGGGGATGTCGAAATAGCCTATCTGGTGGAGGCTGTCAAGGTTACGCTTATTACCTTAGGTTCCTCTGAGAGCGGGCTAAAAGGCGACCATTGTTCGTTAGTGAGGTGGGAATCGGAACGGCCAGCTGAGAAAAACCGTTTTCAACCTGGGTCGCAACTTGCTGCTTGGATCGTTTGGAGTCTAGACCTGATGTCTTCTGTTTGGGTCCACTTCCGCTGTTCTTTTGTTCGGCGCGTTTGCCCGCTGGTGAAACATTCTGCATCATTGACGTTATTTCGCATGTGCCGTGGAGGAGGCGCTGCTGCTTTGGCGAGATTTAAGACTGGAATTCTGTGTCTTGTCCTTTGGTCTAGCCATGTTTGCTGGCCGCGCGTAAATGAAGTCTGGTATCAAGGCGAGACAAGCCACCAGCCAGGACGACGGAAAACGGTACGTTCGAGAAGGCAGCGTCTTTGTCTCGTCGGGTCGTTGAAATGTGGTCGAACCCGTTGGTGGTGGGATCTGCTGGTGGCTGGGAGGGTCCGATTTAGCGCGGTGTTGAAGGCAGGATTCCCACCGAACCCATCAGATAAGAACCGCCGCTATTGCTGACTCGAGCCTCACGGCCAGTCCAGATCGGGTTTAAGGAGTGCGAGGCAGGCTGACATTGGAGATTTTGAGCATCATGACAGAGATGAGGCCGAGGCAGCGAGCAGGACTCAGGAGAGTCAGGAGGAAGTTCAGGACTGCCCGTCCTGCTGCTATCATGACCCCTGCGCTGATTGGCGAATGGGAGACGACATGATTTGATTGGGACCTCGCACCTGCCCGACTGACACCACCCGCCCCTGCCTGCCTGCCTGCCTGCCTGCTCCCGCCGTTGGTGTAAGAGGTACGTACCGGGGTGCTTCGTTCTTTCCGTTCTGCTGTGATCAAGGTGAAGGTGAAGGAAGGAAGGAAGAGCCTGCCTGATGGCAAGAGCATCATATCGCACCCGTCAGCCGTAGGAAAGAAAGAGTGGGGGTGCAGCTGCAATCCGGGAAGGACCAGATGAGGCGCCGTCGTGGCTGCAGGAGCTGCTGCAATTGCAATTGCAAGTGCGATGCAGGCAGGAGGGAATGGATGCACCTTCCTGCTGTCGCCTGTCGTCTTTCCCTCTCAGGTCTGGGCAGGCGCCGGTGGCCGAGACTAACAAACGGCTCCCCGCCCCTGCCCTGCCTGCCCTGTCAAAAAGTGACATCCACTTCCACTTCCCGTCGCCCTCCACCCCCAAGAATCCCGCTACTTGGCGGCTCTTTCTTGCACCTTTTTTTCAATGTACCGCGCATGCGCTAATTTGAAGTTCCCATCTTCTTTCACCTGGGGCAAATCAAAACTTCGAAAACGCCAACAAACGGGCCCTGTTGTTGCCCCGGCAGTTACGATGATGCTTGTGGCGTTTTTCGTTTCCCTGCCCCTTTTCATGGCGGTTGTCCACCTCACCTTGCGGCCAAGTCCGCCTCCGAAGTACCTTATTCCTCCAGCTGGCTTGCTTCTCTCAGTCCATCCATCTCGCATGCTTCCGTATGTACCGTGTCCGTACCTACCTTCTCGCCCTGGTTATTATTAGGAATATTTACCGCATTTGTCTGCCACTGCCGCTGAGGCAAAGCGATGCGGATGCGGCGCTGGCGCCTCCACCTCAAGGCATCGAGCGGTTGTTCTGATACTGAATCTCACCTATCGTTGCCGTTCCCCTGTCTTGGTCCTTTTGTTCTTCTCCGTCTCACTCCTCCCCTGGTCGAGCTGTCACCGTCGTCTTTCTCCGTCTCACAGTACCACGGGCAAGGCATCTCGCGAGTACTACTTCCCACCTGGTGCCCCCAACGGTGTGAACCCATCCCTGCCTGCCTGCCTGCCTTAGACCATCTGCAGCTTCATGGGAACCTCGCATCCTCCATCTGTGGAGTTCGTCGGCGCAGGCAATCTGACTTAATCTTGGCACTGATGTCACGAACGCGCTGATTCTCTGTCTATCTAGGTACTAGTTCATGGTCAAGGAGTACGAGACTAAGAAAAATGCAGGCCACCATCCATCTGCACTTCTTGCCCCCCCATGCTGCTACCCAATCGCCGCATCCCGGTGACCCAGTTCACATCTGTTGCCCATGATCTGAGTGGGCTTTCCTGAATTCCATGGCAGGGGCAGAAAAAGTCCATCTCATGTAGCATTGCCTGGGCAATATTCAACGAATAGAGGCGGGCGAGGCCTCTCTGGAGAGAACCACACGACTTACCCAAGTAGAGTATCCGTAGAGGGTGAGCCCGTGTTCGGCTCCGTCCCGACCGTATCTAGGTATCCTTGTAGACGACGGCCGCACCTTCCCATTGGTGACAGACGCCAGACGGACGACTCACTTGCGCCTGCCTTGTCTCTGCATCGCCTGTTGCTGTGTGATGTTTGTGACTGCGGGCGTGCCTTCCTCTCCCATCTCCCACCACCTGCCACATGGGAAGGTACCTACCTGCCCTGGTCTGTCTGCCTCAGATTCACCACACTCACCCCGTTCCTTCTCACCTTGACTTTGGGTTCCTGCTTTTTGTCTGCCCATGACTCCTTCACCATCGACACTCGTTTTGTTTCTCCTCCACGCCCCTCCGCCTCCTCCCACCACCACCACCACCTCCTCCTCTCCTCCCCCCCCTCCGCCAGCTAAGATACGGATCCCGGGTAGCTTGCCTCTAACAAAACCTTTCCTGCCTCTGTCCATCGTTGCTCGCAGAGGCTGGCCGTTAGCTCAAGATTGCACCTGCGTATCCTAGGTACGCGCGCACATGCTGCCATCGTTGCTTGCTCTCGCCGCCTTACACTCGCTACACTAGCTCCACGCTCTACGAGGCTGGACACCATTTTTTCAAAACACCATACACGTCTCTAGTCACTCGCTTTGACGACGTTCGCTGATTTTTGGGATTTTCTTTTGCTTCTTGTCTCGGTTTACCTTCCCCGCTCTCGCTATCCAGACGCCCTTCACCCCGTCCGCCGTCCAAGGTCAACGTCACGGAAAACACCATCGACAACTTGAAAGCCATTTTTGTTTGACTTGTTTCCTCCTCTGGCGCCTTCGTGCTTCCGTCGACGGAAACTTTCTCTCGCTATCCTCCACACGACCGTTTGACGAATCTTCTCTGTTGGATTCCAGGTCACCACTAATACCATAATGTCGCGTCCTCTCACTCCCCGGGGAGGTTCCCCCGACTCGGGCTTGACGCCCCCGAATAATCCCTTTGCTTCGAACCCTTTCGATACCGACAACGATTCCAGCGCTGTCGCTTCTCTGGCCAGCGATTCCACCTTCACTGTGGTATGTTCACAACGTCCTCATGCGACGATCCCAAACCCGACAAAGCAGAGACTGATTCCTGCCAGAATGCCATCAATGGTCCATCTCCCACAGACACCCCGCAAAGATCAGGCCAAAGAACCAGCTGGGCAGACTCCTCCCATCACCGCCTTAGCCGACCTGACATCGTAAGTCTTCACATATCCTCGCTGCCACCCGAGCTACGGAAGGGACTCCGGCTGACCGCGAAACAGGAGCCTTCGCCTTTGGCGCGAGAGGTCTACAACGAAAAAGGCCACCAGCACTCGTCGTCAGACACAGACATTGAAGCCAACCATGTGCCGCCCGTCGTGTCCGACCCGGAGAAGGCCAACGAGAAGCACACGACGGCCCTCCCGCCATCCACGGGCGAATCATTCCCCAAGCGTCTGTACAGCCGCTTCCGCGCGACCTACTGCCCCAAGGAGGAGCCGCCTTTGGTGCTGCCTGTCTGCCCTAACGACACAGAGAAGCTCACCTATGTTCACACCAACCGCATTCTACTCTACGTCTTTGGCGTGTTCTCATTCCTCTCGCTCGGCGCTGGTATGTGGTTGTTTGCGCTATCTGCCCCGGCTTTCTACTGGTACGGTGTTTTCGCAGGTGCCATGTGCATCTACCTGTTGATCTCGTACGCCGTCGGTATCATTGGAAAGGACTGGGACTACAAGGGTCACCTGGAACTGGTGGAACGCTTCCCCATCACCGAGGAGAACGCGCCAACTGTAGACATCTTCCTGCCTTGCTGCTCCGAGCCCCTCGAGATCCTGGAGAACACCTACAAGCACATTGTCAACATCGACTGGCCCGCCTCCAAGCTTCAAGTGCACGTCATGGATGACAGCGCTTCCCTCACTGTTCGCGCTCTCGCCGAACAATACGGCTTCAACTACTCCGTTCGCGACGACCGACCCCGCCTCCGCAAGGCCGGCAACTTGAGATGGACTTTCGCACGCACTAATGGTGACTTCTTCGCCATCTTCGACGCCGACTTTTGCCCTCGCCCCGATTTTGTGAAGGAGCTGATCGTAGAACACCTGGGTGACGATAAGACGGCCTTGGTCCAGAGCCCTCAGTACTTCCGAGTCACCGACGACCAGACCTGGGTTGAGCAAGGTGCTGGTGCTACGCAAGAGCTGTTCTATCGTGTCGTTCAGGTCAACCGCAACAAGTGGGGAGCATCAATCTGCGTTGGAAGCAACGCTCTCTACCGCCGCGAGGCACTAGTTGAGGTTGGCGGAACTGCCGAGATTGGATTCTCCGAGGATGTCCATACTGGGTAAGTTGGGCAATGCGAGCAATCGTGAACAGGGCTAACGTTGTGTAGTTTCGGCGCTGTTGATCGTGGCTGGAAGGTCAAGTACATCCCTCTCTGCCTTGCCACTGGTGTCTGTCCCAATTCCCCTCGAGCCTTCTTCTCCCAGCAAATGCGTTGGGCCCGTGGATCTACCACGCTGTTGACCAACGGTCACTTCTGGGTCTCAAACCTCACCCTCATGCAGAAGATCTGCTACCTCTCTGGTAAGTCTCATTCTCGCGATCGCCAATCATTCACAGCTAACATGCCAGGTTTCCTCTACTACTCTGCTGTCTCGCTTAATATCTTCCTGGCCCCGATCGCAGGTACTCTTCTGCTTGCCATCCGTCCCGAATGGTTCAAGTTCTGGAACCTTGCCTTTGCCATTCCCTCAATTCTCTACGGTGTTATTCTCATGCGCGTATGGGCGAAGGCTAAGTACGGCTTCAACGTACAGCATGTGGTGACAATCCAGAGCTACGCCTACCTCACCGCCATCAAGGATCGCCTCTTCAACATTGAACTCCTCTGGGCAGCTTCTGGTGACGCCAAGGCCCACAAGAGCAACAAGTATCGCAACATGCGAATTCTGTGCATTCTCTGGACTCTTGTCGTTACTGGTGCTATGGTCGGTGTTGTCACCTGGCGCCTTCTCAACGGCTTCACGTGGTACCACCCACTGCCGCTCATCATCATCAACGTTTACAACTTCTTCATCAACCATTACTTTATGTTCTGCAACTGGTAGCGAAATTCGTCGATACCCAATAATTCTGTACGTAAGGAGGGAGAGGAGGATGAAGGAGGTGTTTGTGGATCAAGCCTTGCATCATACATGGATAATGGAGTCAAGACATTTGAATTAGATGAGAGGTTGGCATACCAAGTGTTAACCTCATGGAAACGGCCGATATCATCGTAGAATCGCGAGTGCAAAGCTTGGCACCGCGCGCACACTCCCACAGCTTCTGCAGCATACATACATTCGAGAGTCTTGTATATCTGATGGATAGGGCGAGCGCGAAGTACAGTTCATGCACCGCCGCAGTAGTGTTAATAGTAAAAGTTTCTCTGTCAACTTGCTGAAGTAGCTTGTGATTCACGGACTATGGTGTTACTTGATACACTCATCCATCTGAGTGCGTGGAAACGTGCCGCATGGTAGCCATCGGCAAATTGCAATACCCGCACGGCCCTTGTCTGGCAGATTGGTCTAGGAAAGAAACCTCATATTGGTGCGCAACATATTTGTCACCCAGATCAATAGCACGGTTCATGCGAATAAATGTTTATATGGGTATTGTTTTCTCTCTTTTTCTAAGCTAAAAATTCTACCTAGATCCCATCCCATCCATCCATAGTGTCGAAAGTGTTGGAGATGTCAAAGGTGTCGAAGATGTCGAGGTTGTCGGAGGTGTTGGTGGTGTTGGTGGTATTGGAGGTTGGAGATGTCGAAAGTGTCGAAGGTGGCGGGCGACAACCAGTTGCCTGAGTCTACCTGTAGAGGAAGGATAGAGTCGAAGGCGGAGCCCGAGTCATGGCTGTAGAGGAAGCCAGAGTTCAAAGGCTGTGGAGGGGGGCTGGTTGTCGAAGTCGAAGTCGTAGTTGGAAGTGTCGAAGTCGCGAAGTCGGTGTCGTAGTCGGTGTCGAAGTCGGAAGTGTCGAAGTCCAGGAAGCCCGAGTCTACCTGTAGAGGAAGATAGACTCAAAGGCTTGTTGCCCGAGTCGTGCCTGTAGAGGAAGGCAGAGTTCGAGGGCCCATCAGCGATATTGGCTCCGGAGAGCTAGCGTCGGCATGGCCTGAGTCGTGGCTGTAGAGGAAGCCAGAGTTCGAAGGCCGAAGAGGAGGAGGAGGAGCCAAGGCGGAGAAGAGAGGCCAAGGCTGGGGGTGACCGCTGCTGGAACTCGCGGGTCTTTGTAGATGCCCGCCCCAGGTCAGGGTTGTTTTCTCTGGTGGAGGCTCGCGTATGCAGAAGCACTTAGCGGATGAGAAGGAGGAAGGAAAGAAGAGATGGAGACGGAGAGGGAGGGAGATTGGGGTTATATAGAGGTTGGGGATGGGAGCTGGCTGGATTCTACTGATGGAGGTCTGATTGACCTGGAGATCAATTTCGGTGAGGGTCTGGGGGTGTAATTGGCATTAGGTTCGTGATTCCCTAGGTTGTCGCGGTTGGGGCAACCTTTTCGTCCGAAATGGACCGTTCCCGGTGTCTATGACACGGAGTGTTGTGGAGAATGCGAAGACTGGATGGTTGGGAATGCCTTCATCTGGAAAGATGACGAAACACCAAGGTTGCGATTGCATCGTGTTGCCAAATTGAAGCAACCTCTTTATCCAACACAGGCTTTTTGATGCCTACGATGCAGAATGCTGTGGAGAATGCGACAACCGGGTTTCCGGGATGCTCACCGACGACGAGAAGCTGCCTACAAAGAGAAGATGGTTCTAGAAGATGCTGGAAGAGAGTGGAGGATGCCACGAGAGCCCTGTATCGAGGAAGATTTGCTCATGCTTCTGATAATGCGATTGACGATGCCTTCGCCTAGCATGAAATCTCACTGATTTCCAAGACGTGTGCCATCGGGTAGTAAACTAGTGCGATAGGTGCATCACTCAACTTTGAAGCTCTAGAAAAGGGGAGGGAGAAGGGACCAATCCCAAGGTGCCCAATTGTATCTGCAAAGGAAGGAAGAGGAAGCAATAGTGTCAGTAGGTATGCGACACAAGGTGAACGCCCACAGAGGCCAATTGCAGTAAGAGATCAAAAGAAGAATTACTGAAATATACCTCCCTTCTAAGTGATGAACGCCCTGTGATCTATATACATCCGTGCCGCTCCTTTGTTGTCCCCCCCATCCCCTTCGTCCCCCTCGTCTCCCTCGTCCCTTTCGTCCCCCTCGTCCCCTTCGTTCCCCTCGTCACCCAACCTCCCCTTTCTAGCCCCTCCCAAAAGAAACTCAACAAAGACATTAGCAGAGTTCACCTGTAGAGGAAGATGAAGTCGACGCCGGGTGCCTCTGGCCCACCAGTAAAAGAAGGGTAGGCGAGCCAGAGGCTGGAGGAGTCTGCCTGTAGAGGAAGGCAGAGTCAACTCCGAGGTGCCCGAGTCTGTCTGTAAAGGAAGGCAGAGTCGAGGGCGGGTGCCGTTAGCCCAACCTGTAGAGGAAGGAAGGTTGAGCCAAGGCAAGCTGAGTCCACCTGTAGAGGAAGATGCAGTCGAAGCTCTTCAAGCTTTTGGCCCGGAGGCAAGCTTGGAATATCCCACCCGAGTCATGGCTGTAGAGGAAGCCAGAGTTCGAAGGTGGGTAGCGGAGTCCGTCTGTAGAGGAAGATGGAGTCGAACGCCAAAGGAGAAAGCCTGAGATAAAGCTGGAGAGGAAGCTGGGATTGAAACTCGAAGGCTGTAATGGAAGATGAGGAAGAAAGAGAAGAAAGGAGAGGAAATTGAAAAGGAGAGATCGCATGTTTCTTATACGCTCCCCAGGGGGACCTGTTTGGCTTGGAGATCGGAACAGCTGGTTGAGGTTCGGTGAGGGCCGGTAGATGTGTCGTGGATCTACGTTTCATCACCACCTTTATGTCCGGTATTTGCGACGGTACCACACAAATGCCAGAGTTAGACTGGCATTAATGATTGATTGAACTGTGCTTTACCTTTCCGGCCGGGGAGACGTTCGGTGAACACAGAATGGATTTCATTAACGGTATATGTCGCATGCGAGTGGATACTCAAGAGACGAAGTTGGCCAAATCCGACTTTTGATCTTCAATCTTCAATCTATATACAAAATCGTAGGCTCAGGTCTTTCATACATATGTACAGTGCAGGAAAGGTAAGATCACGGGAAAGACAAGCCCCGTTCTGTTGCTGGCTTTACCGAAAGTGTGTCGCTCTACAACGACGAAGTCGGAGTTGCCAGTGCCCCCATAGTAACAGTAGAACACGGGGCGCCATACACATCCGGCTTCACAAAGCTTGGTTGAGGGTCGTTGCCTTGAGCCAAGAGAACCAGAGAGTCTGTCTCTGGGTCAAACTTGGGCCAACCAATCGCCTCACACAACCCATTCTGGGGGTCATTCGCGAACGCAGCCCAGGCTCGCTGCATAACTTTGGTAGTTTCCCTTTGCGCGTCTGAAGGAGGGATACCGCTGACATCTCCGGACGCGCCAAAGATCATGTGCAGATCGACGCCGTGGTAGGCGCCGCTCGTGGGGAAGAGGCGGGTGTTGTCCCAGTCGCCGAAGTAGCGGTAGATCCAGGCTGGCACGCCTTGAGCGTGGCGTGCGTTGGCCTGATAGAGGTTGGGGCAGGTGAAGGACTCCAAGAGGAAGGATGCCACTTGCTCGGATGTTGGCACCACGCCGTTGCCGTAGGCTGGGATCCGGTAGTATCCGTCTTCGTTGTTGTTGTTTCCGAAAAGAATGGGCTGCGTGCTTGTTTGAGCGACAATTCCATCCATCCAGGGGAATGGGAGGGTTTAATACTGACCAACTTGGCAAAACTGCCGTTCTTTGTCAAGGAAACGTAGTCTGGGAAGACAATCTCATTGTCGACAATGGGATAGAATGGGGGAATTGATCGGAGGACACTGCTGCTAGAAGTCGGCTTGACAGCCGTAGCGGCCGCCTTGATATCCTCCCAGTCCACCTCACGCATACAAGCCAGGACATCCTCAGAGTCACTGCAATTAACAGCTCCAACAACAGAGTTCCAGTTCCGCTCAGGTACGCCCGGGCTGTTCAACGGGAAACTGAAAGCATTCCCCGACGGCGCAATGAGTCCGTTCACAATGGGGTCTTTGGTGTACGCATATGACCAGTAATCCACGCTAACGCCGCCGGATGATTGTCCGGCAATGACGATCTTGCTCGGGTCGCCACCGAAGCTGGCGATGTTGGCATGCACCCATTCCACGGCGGCACGTTGGTCTCTCAGACCTAGGTTCTGCGGCTGCCCAGGGATTCCGGGGAACCCGAAGATGTTGATGCGGTAGTTGACCGTCACCACAACCACGTCTTGAGCGTCTGAGAAATATTTGCCGTTGTAGAAAGGGCTGTTGGTGTTGCCGATGGCGAACCCTGCGGAGTTCAGTCAGCATCTGAACGGAAATCCGCTGCGGGTTACTCACGTCCACCGTAGAAGAAGACAATCACGGGCTTGTTAGAAGAATGCAACTTGTTTGCTGGTTTGGCCCAGATGTTGAGGGTGAGACAGTCCTCGCTCTGAGGAGTGCCCGCGCCGGAAGCGAAGTAGCTGATGATGCGCTGGGCTTGGGGAGTCATGCCGGGATAGTCCACTTTCTTGGATGGTGACAGCGGGCAGTCGAACCCGAACTTTGATGCCTCGTATGATGCATTGCTCGTGAATTGCACTGGGGGAGCGAATCGAAGGTCGCCGACGGGAGGTTTCGCGTACGGGATTCCAAGGTACTCGATCACGGCTGAGGCATTGGACGCGAGATGTCCGGTGATGGGGCCATTCGTCGTGTTCACCGTTAGCCGGTCTGCCCTATGGTGATTTTGCGACGCGGCGACGAGGCTCGCAAAGGCTGCAAGCCCAACCTCGAGCCAGAAGAGAAGCATCTTCAGCTTTGAGAGCGATGTTGAGGTGAAGTTGAAGTTGCTCAAAATTGCGGTTGTGTGACCGCCACACTGTTGCATCGGGCTTACTGAACCCGCTTTTGCCCCCAAATCCTTCTGAATGATCGCTGTTCGTCGAGCTAAGCAACTCCCATGTTCGCTTCTGCGCCGCTAATCACCGGACGGGAAACAGCGCCGCTGCTAGCTCGATCGAGCGGTTCGTACGGAGACAGCGTCCCCCGTCACTAAGAATGATTTGCTCGACCCCGGTGGAAAATAGATTGTGATCATTTGCGTGGATCGGATTCTCATGTTACGGCGAAATAGGACAAAATAGAGTCGCATTGGCGATTGCTGAATCGACCGTGTATGTCCGTCACAACCCTCATTATTCATCAAAGTTTTGTCGGTCCAATGCCACCCCACGTCCGAATGAATGAACATCGATGGTCGAGATCTCTGACCGTGAGAGCTCATCTTGCAAAACAACCGACCTACCAGTGGTAAACAGAAGAATTTTCCATTTATCCCCGCGTAGGATCTTCAAGAGATCAGAAAGGTAGTTGTCAGTCCCTCGATCGGTAAGCCAATGAAGACCATCAATGATGCAAAGCACCGGACCTGGCATGAGCCCGCCGAGATCAACAAGAACTGAGGTAGCCTGGCTCCAAGTCCCCAGAGATCCGTCAAGAGCTGTAAACCGTCTCTCTGAAAGGTCGATACTAGTATCTAGCAACGGAGGAAGAAGCTCGATCAGCTGCCTGATGAGTGCATAAACCAAAGATAGCATCGCTTGTGCCTCCATGGTGTCGTTCCCATCCCTTAACCTCTCACCTCGCCGGAGCTCGCAGAAGTACGAGACTACCGGCAGCTTCGTTCTCTCTGCAAGGGTGATTATGGTCTCTGCCATCATTGTGACCGGGTTTTCAGAGTCGTCTCCATCAATAGAAGGGCCCTCAAGCCACAAAATGTTCGGGGCGGGCGCCCTTGCCCAATCAGCAATTTCTTTAAATGATTCTGGTGGGATCATGACTGAGTCAAAGGTGTAGCACGACAACTGTATCCTGTCTCGGTGAAGAAAATCTTCAAGATGCCTGGAGTTGATCGAGATTTCTTCCGAGGTATAGTCTGGTATTGGGTGAGGTATAGGTGAGCAGATCGCAAAACCACATTTTTCGGAATGAAAAGCATACCTCTAGTCGTGGAATCATTGAGAGATAGAAAAACTGCTGGATGAAATGGCTGACGGTGATTCGGTGAATTTCCGTTCGCGTCGAACCAGCGCGATGCATTTTCTTTCATCATGTCGACGATCTTATCGCCCAGATCCTGCTGCTTTTCGGCATATGTAATCCATAGATTGGATGATCGGATCTGCTCCTGTAGTATCCTCTCCCCAACATATCTCATCTCGGCTTGGTGCCGTTTCTCGCCCTCGAGACCTGCGCGTATGTCTCTCGCGGAACTCTCTGCTGTTAACCGTGTGCATCTGAGTTCTGCTCGAGCCTTTTGCGATGCTAGGTTCCGAATGCGATCCGATATGGCTTGAATCTTGCTAATCTCACTACTGAAAGAGCTTGGCAAGTCGTCATTAAAAGAGTCAAGAAGGCGCTTGATTCTCTTCTGCATCATCCAATCCATGACACTGGACAGAAGGAGAAAGATATGAGCATACAGATCTGCGACGAGGACCTGCATGTCTTCCATGTCGAATAATTGCAGTTCATTCTTGCAGTCATCGACGTGTTGACTCATCACGCACAAAGCCTCAGAAAGGCCTTCAGCAATCTTCTCATGATTTGCGCTTGCCTAGCGCAGGAGTTTTTGTGAGTCCAATTCGCTGACTTATATTGAAGGGCCAGACTTACTTGAATCACCGCATTCAGAGTTCCAGTGAATATTGACACGTATTCGTTCCCAGATGGAAGTATCTCTATCAGTGCTTTGTGGGCGTGTAGAGTTCCGCAAAACTTATGAAATAATCTCTTGGCCCTAGCCAAACGACTGTTACTTCGTTTCGATTCCCACGCACGTTGTATTTCCTGGACAGTTTCGATGACTCCATTCATGGTCGGTTCGGATAATTTGAGATTCAATCGGTCCACGGCTGAGCTAGACTCTACAAACCTTTTCCATTTTTTGCGCAATTGCTCAGTCTCGATAGCAAGGATCTCAGGTATTGGATTAGCATCTCTGCACAAAGACCATGTTAGCGCAAAATGCGTCGAAAAAGCGTCGCTGAATGTGTACCTTTCTTCTCCATTAGAGTGAAATGGTTCAAAGAATTGTCGCCACGGATCTTGAGCATCTTCGCGGCTTCCTTGCTGTTCAGCCAGTATGTGAGCTAAGCCATGTGCGTCGCTTCCTGGAGGCAGACGGTCCTCGGCCTGGAAGCTGTAAGCACGAACGAGATATCTTGGATCGTTCATGTCGTTCATGTCAACACAGAGCCCCGAGCCTGGATTCCATCCAGTTGCAACTTGTGGACAGCAGATGGGCGAGCAACGTATAAACCTGCGAGAAGTGTGAATATTCTTTTTTCGTTTTTGGCGACGTCCCCGCAAACACTGGAGCATGGCATTCTCAGCATGAGGGGAAAGTTCTCGTTGATTGGACTCTTGTTTGTACCACATAAGCGGCAGCTTACATGCCTCAATTGTGGCGTCACTTACTGCTTCTACGCTCAGTCATTGGCAAGATCTCGTAAGACGCTATGTTCAGCCCAGGCTCAGCTGCATGGCCACGTCGTTCAGGCACAGCCTGATACCCCGCTCCTGTTGCCGCCTCCACCGCTATGTATACACAATCAGAGCGATAGACTGCGGTATTTATGAAAAGAAAAGCTTTGAACTTCACTGTTGGAACAACACGCCTTGAACGCCTCTACCGCCAAAAATGTCGACGACCGACACGATCACTGACGGAATGGCCCAGACGGAGCCTCTAGGCGGGAAAGAGCTCGAGAGTGCGGCTCATGCTTCTCAAGACCTCATTGAAGATGACTACAGCAACTCGACTAAAGAAGAAAATATGGGACAAGTCGAAGATGGACTTCAGAGCCCTGAGACCACTGACCAGAATGCGCCAATGCAGCCGAGAATTGGCTACCGCGTGGAATACCGCAACCGCTTCACAAACGACCTCCTCACCGAGAGGGTCCAAGAAAAGGGCAACGAATCCATCATCAATCAGAGAGATGGCCCCATCTTTGAAATTGTGACTTCTTACAAAGTTGTCGCTCAGACACTGGATGCAAATATGGACTTGGCTCTCAACTCCCAGTCACTTCCAAATTATGCTCTTCGTATCCACTCGGTAGCACTTATCAACGCGATACAGTCGGTTGTTCGATATTACCCAGGACAGGATCTATCAGGAGAGTACATTACGATTCCCAAGCCTTATCCAGTACTTGTACACTACTACGGCGAACTGCAAAACTTTCGTAGAGATTGTCTATCGACTCCAGACGAGGAGCTTTGCGTCCGAGAGAAGGATGCAGCCGAACACCTTCGTATTCTGCTCCAATACCTGGACACTGAAGTTATGAAAGATGTCCGCGAGGAACAAGAGAGAAACAAGAGAGGTTTCGCGACATTCGACTGGAGATGGGTAGCCCACAAACCAGGAATCACCGTTCTGGAAAAGGAGGAGCGTGATCCTGACTGGAGTGCGTATGTGATTCATTCTATTGAAGGAGGTGTACTCAACAACCCGCCATCTCCTTGGAAAGTTAGGAGCTGGAAGCTGGACTACGACGGACGTTTCATTCAACGCGTGTGGAATGAGCCCACAGTTTGGAACAAGTTCGACGGCGAGAGGAAAGAGATAGACCATGGCGAGGTCACCAAGTTCATCGATCCGACTGCCAACGAAAGCTATCTCGAGGACGAGTCGGCCCAAGAACTTATTGAGAACGGGAAGAGCTTCGTGAAAATGCTTGAGCCAAAATGTTACCAACACAAAGGCAAAACAGCGGATTTCCCCCACATTGAGGTTAGTCTCCAAGTATAAGTGCCCTCTTCCACGGCTTCATGCACTGACTTTCTAGATTGATGGACTGGTAATGATAGATGTCAACAGTTTCCAACACATGTATCCAGAAGAAGTACCTACGCCAATGGATGAGGAAGACCTCAGGGACTGGGCAAGCGAGTGCACTTGTGGTGTATGCGTACGTAAGAAGCAAGAAGGAAGCAAGAAGAAGCGTGACCCGCCACTTTTCATCTCGTTTGGAAGTAGTGACAAGGATGACGACATCACCGATCATGAACTCCTTCTGCTACCCTCCAAGGTTGTAGCCTGGGTATTCAGGACTCGAACGTGGGGTAAGTCCTCCATGATTCTCATAAAAGCTTGTCAGGCTGATTCTGGCAAGAACTTGTACATATTCGAAACCTGTCCGAGCCGCAGTTCAACGAGAACATGATCAGCCATCTTGTCATGAACGAGAGTCGCTTGAAGACACTCAAGGCTTTGTCAAAGAGCTTCGCTAGATTGACTAAACATGGTGACGCCATGGAGGATAAGAGATGGAGCGCAGACTTTGTGCGTGGTAAGGGAAACGGACTAATCTTTCTCTTACACGGCAAGCCAGGTGTTGGAAAGACTTGCACAGCTGGTATGGAATATGTCCCCCTGCCCATCAGTCACATGCTAACATAGGATCCGACACGAAGAATGTATTGCGGAGTTCACTCGCCGTCCTCTCATGGTTTTGACGAGCAGCGACATTGGCACTGAGCCCCGAGATGTGGAATCGAATCTGACGGCCAATTTTAAAAGAGCCATGAACTGGGGCGCAGTTCTTCTAATCGACGAGGCCGATGTGTTTATGGAGCGTCGCACAACGTCTGATCTGACCCGGAACAGCTTAGTAGCCGGTGAGTCGTGATTTAATCCTTCACCGAAAGACATTTGTTAATCTAGTCTCAAGGGTTTCTGAGAGCTCTCGAGTTTTATGACGGCATCTTATTCCTCACCACGAACCGAGTCGGCTCATTTGATGACGCGTTCATTTCACGCATTCACATTCAATTGTACTACCCAGACTTCAATGACGATGAGCGACAACGGGTGTGGAAGACTTTCATTGACAAGCTTGCCCGAGAGAAGGGTGATACGATGCGCATGACCATCGATGCCAAGGAGTACATTGAGTCCTTGAGGAAGCATGGTTTGAAATGGAACGGCAGAGAGATCAGAAATGGTGAGTGAACCAAAACGGCACTATCATGTGGTCAGCCCTCCTGACATGTCATCACTGTAGCATTCCAAACAGCTGTTGCTCTGGCAGAGTATGACGCAGAGAAGGACAGCGAAGGCAGAATAATGGTAAAGGATGACCATCTTCGGGCGGTTATTGAACTTTCAAAGGACTTCAAAGGGTACCTAAATGATCTGCATCGTAAAGATGAGGGCAAGAGGGCAGAACAGAGATATGAGAGATTGGACAGCTATGATGGCACCAAGTAAGTATCTTCACGAGTGTCCTTGTTGGGAAGGGAGTGGGACACCTGATAGGCACTAAACATCTACGCATGTGTGTCATCAAAGTCGTCCGCAGGAGGTGATGAATGTTCTTCTCATACTGGTTTATGTATCGGCATTAAATTTCTGCTTCGGAATGTGGCTCTTTGACCAATTGGAATGACTTAAAAGACGCTTTAACTTCATTTAGCATGGAGGATTTGATTTAAATCTAGGCGTAATCGTTTACGAGTGTGACTTAGGCGCCAAGAGCCATCCTGTGATCCTTCGAAAAACACCTTCCTTGATAAGACAAGCTTGCTATTTCAACCTTAACCGAGCATGTAATGACTGATGATGATCAGCTGTCCATAAGCGGGTATATATAATACAGTCTTCTCACAGACCTTTAGTTGATAATGTGGTCGAAAACAACACAAGAGTTCCCGAGAAGATTCCCTTCGCACAACAGACTTGCTCAACTCGACTTATAATCCCTTCAACATCCCTTCAATGTGAGCACATGCAGCTGATCAGACTTATCTCGTGACTTGTTTGAGATCGACAGACGCTGACCATGAAAAGCTTCGAAATCCACCATGGTCAAACTCAATTTCACCGCTCTCATCATTGCGGCTACTGTGGCGTTTGCTGCTCCGGAGGCTATCAAGGCACGACAAGCTGCCGGGTGTCAGCCTGCAGAGACTGTCTGCCGCGATGGTTGGGCTTGGTGTTGCTCCGGATCTACCTGCTACGAGTTTGCTCCTCCCGTGGCTTGTTAAAGACACCGGTGCTAGAGAGAGGCGTTGTAAATCTGCGGCGAGGATGATGGCTATCATGGATAGGATTGCAAAAGTCAAAAGCCAATGATCTCCTTTACAAAGGGAACCAGCTTTGGTTGGGATGAGAGTGCGTTACGGAGCATAGCCGTAGTAGCTTTCTCACAGGGGCTGATTTTGCTGCTGTGTTCGTCGCTGCACTTCTCTTTCCCCAAACCATCGAGCTCAACTGTACTTTCATTACACTCCGTCAACTCGTTGGACCACCTGGGTCGTCTTCCTCAATTTGACACTATTCTTACATGCAGCGTCAGTCGGGCATGCTGTCAGACTACGCAGCCGCCTTCTGGCCGTACACAATAACGCCGGGGAAGTTGCCGCCCTTCTCCGTCATGTCTTTGATGTATCTCTCCTCGAGGTTCTCAAACACTGAGGCCGGCATCTCGGGGCACATCACTGGCGATGCAACGTCAGCTCCATCATAGTTGGCGCCAAGGACGCGACTGACCTTTCGCCTGTCTTGAAACAAGGGCGATTGTGCGTTTAAATGGCTCAATGGACATTTTCATGTCCTCATCGTTGGCATGTACTCTGCCGACGCCGCAGTTGATTCGCTCCAGTTTGACGTTCTGCAACCCCGCCTTTTTGAATGCCTCGGGCAATTTCTTCTGGTACCCCCGATCCATGCCCACCTTCTCCATCATCGTTCCGATAATGTGGATGACATCCTTCAGGGCCTGAGGCTGGTCTGGCTGGTCGGAAGAAACATCCAATTCCATAGCCTGCAGCCATCCGCCAGGCGCCAGCGTTTCTATCAATAGTCAGCCCACAATGCACCCCATGAGTGGCGGGAAACGCGAAACCTCACCCGCAAGATTCGCCACGGCCTTCTCGACGCCGGATTTACTCGTGCTGTGAAGTACGTTGCGGACATGGGTCATGTCGAACTTGCCCTTGAGGTCGTCCGCGGGTGGATCGCAGACGTCCTGGGTTACGTAGCGAATGTTGCCCTGAGCTGACGTGGGCATGAAAACGGTCGACACGTCTGCGCCAACCAATTCGGCGGAGGGTGGGACTTGTTTCTGCAGGTCCCTAAGGAGCGTCCCTAATCTTGCGCGTCAACTTCAGGTTCTGGTGAGTGCAACTGGCTACGGGAGTAGCATACCATCGGCGCAACCCATGTCGAGGACCTTTAGCCCGTCTTTCTTGAGGTCGACGGGGGCGAATGCGATTTTGTCGTTGAGGCACATCTGGATCCAGCGGTGCTGGATTTGGAGACGCTCCACTTCGGCGTCGGCGTTACCAACCATGGCCAGGTATGACTTGTCGTCCTGGGCCTGGGCCTGGGCCCCGTTTGCACCGTTTGCGCCGTTCATGTTGAAAGTATCGTGATAATTGAATTAAATAGCTGAGAGTTAGAAGTAAGAAAGAATTGATGAATCACCAAGAGATGTTGAGAGATGGTGGAAGAGCAATCACTTATTATATGTAGGTCATCGTCCCAAGCTTCAACACCAACTCGCGAAAGTCTCAATGTCAGCTGCTAGAGGCATCGGCAAAAACATACCGAAAAGCGCTGGCTACCGAAGAGACGGTAGCCAGGGCGCAGTTCTAGAATGCGACAGCTAGTCAGAATATTGCCTGTTTCGACCAATGGCTACCGCTCAGGACCTACTTTTGCCATGCAAACTCAACCAGAAAGCCGGGGAGCATGAACTTCAACTTGTGTTTGCAGTATGGCAGAAGTTTCGATTGCTCAGGAAACAACATGGAATGGCAACATGCCGGTTAGCGAGCCTCGAGATACGGATCCGATAGCGATACCGAACGGGCTTTGAGAGCGCCAGAGTGCAATAACATTTATTCCATCGAGAACCTCACTTTCAGACGATCCGATTCTCCGTCCGTTGGAAGAGCAAACTACTTCGACTTGTCAACTCTCCCTCCGGCTTCAGATGGATGGGGAGTTAGGGATGGTGAGGTCAGTGACGTGTTGGTGGGAGGGAGGGTTCATCGGGTGCGGGCGAGAGGGGCCGGCCGAGCTCCACGTTTTCCCTTCCCGTTTGCCCCTTGCCATCAAACATGTGCCTGGTGGCTCGAGCCACGCAACAGGCACTATCAATCAGTTACAGACGTGCGGACTAACCGAGGTTTACGCTGTCATGTTGCTTCTGTATTTAATTCTGTTTCGTTTGCAATTGAGTTCTTCTTTGTCAGCCGACTGCAGCAAGTCTATGCATGCCCCCGGCGCACTTTCATCTGCTATGCCGCTTCCGCCGTCCGCAGCCGTGGCGGCGTGGCTCCGTCTAGTCAGCCGGACGGGGGCCGGGACGAGAAAAGCATCAATTCGGGGCTGGGCACTATTCGGGTGATCCGAGTAGATTGTCGCTTAGAGGCATGGCAATTCGGAGAATCCTGCATAGCAATTCAGCCGGCGCCGTGCGGTTCCTGGCGTGCCTGGCAGAAGAACGGATGGGTTACAATACTGTGTCACATCGCCCGAGCCAAGCGGGTTGATCCATGCCCTGCAACGTATATCACTGCGCGTATCTCAACATACATGAAACCGCTGCCCCAATCTTGAGCTAAATAAGCAAAGTCACGCCATCCCTGGGAAACACTCACTGTAGGGCTGTTTCTCAGCGCCCTTTGCTGCTCTCCCAGTGCCGCTGTGCCGCTGCCCGCATGGCACAGCAGCCAACCCTTGAGTCCCTCACATTGCCGAGTCATTCTGGCTGATCCCCTTACCACCTTCCCTCATGGCGCGTGCGAAGATCCGAATCTCTCACGGCCATTGGCTCCACCCCAGAGACGATCAAGGTTTGAACATTGATTAAGAGCCATTATCATCCCATCTAAGCCGTCCACCGCTGTCTCGTACTTAATGACCCCGTCTACCCTCCATCTTCTTCGACAGTGTTTCGTGTTCGCGAGTGTCAAGCCTCAGTGTGTGGAAAAAAACTCCGTCCGTTGCTCTCTGTCCTTTTTGCCTCCTTCGAGTTGACCTCGACACCACCGTTCACTCCTTACCACTACGCCTTACCGCGAACGCGAAATCGACATCGAACCGCAGCGCAGATCGCTTGCTTCGACAACAGTCATCATGAAGGCCACATTCGCTTATGTCATGGTCGCCGCGCTCTTCGGAGTGTCGCAGGCTTCCGTTACCCCGCTCAACAACATCATCCGCCATGAGTACAACTTGAACGCCAGAGCTGGTGTTCACGGCAACCTGGCTGCGATCGCTCGCCGTGATGAGGCAGCGGCGCACACGCCCGAGTCCGACGTCTTGCAACCCGTCGTCTAAGACCACCACAAACACCGAGCACACGATGGCAATCCCATAGCTACCACATGGGCGCACTGGCAACACCAGGCAACGGGCCACTTGGTCCGCCAAGTCTTCTTCACACCAAACGGAGCACAGCCAGATGCATGGCTCTCCAAGCAACTTTCAACCTTCAATTCTTGCATGCGTTAGACATGCCACCTAGGGTACATGAGCGGGAGTTTATGGGCGAGCTGGGAATATGAGGGAGGCGTTCGCAGGATCCGAAATGAATTGGGGGTTGACCGGGCACGGGAAAACGGGACACGGGAGGGATGATGGCGGAGGGCGACTTGGCCGGACTGGTCTCAACAAACATGACAGACCACACGCTTGACAAGATTTCATTTTTTCTTCCAACAAACAAAAAAGAATTCGTTCATCTCATCACACACCTGCCCCTCTCGAACAAGATTGACGTGATTTAACCTGCATCAACCCCTGCCGATAAGATCCCGCCCTAGCTGAGCTATTTTCTCAGCCCAGCGCTATCGCTGATAAGTCCAGGTGTAATTCCACGTCTTCTGCCCTTGAACCACCAAGTCGTAGTCAACCACCAAGCGATCATCTTCCGAAGTGTCGAAGGAAACAACGCCAAACTTGGAGCTGCCCCAAGGATGCGAATGCACAGAGACGTCCGTGTCCTCGATCTGCCTGTGATACCGAGTGAACGGTTCATAGAACTGGTTTAGAGGGGACGTGGAAAATTCTATGATCGCCTTCCCACCCTTGTCGCCAGGCGGGAAAATTGTCGTCGCGTGTTCATGGCGATCCTAAAAAGCAATGTTAATCTCGACAATCACAATAGAGGAGATTGCCATCTCCACTGCAGTTTTCGGCCGGAGAGAAGCTTAACTCACCCCACTCAAGATAACCACTCCCTCGGTCAACCTCATCATGTCTAAGACCTGCTCCCGCTCGTGGAGGTATCCGGACCAGCTGTCGGCCGAATCGGGTCCCCTCCAATTTCGCGTGAAGGGCACGCTGCTCACGACGACCTTCCATGCTTTTTCGGACGCCAGCCACGCCTGGAGATCCGCGAGCTGGGCGGAGCCAAGCATCGTCTTGCCGGGCCCGTCGTCCATGGATTCCGCAGATCGGTATCGTCGGGTGTCCAGGACGAAGAAGGAGATGTCCCCCCTGCGAAAGATGTAATGCGTCTTGCCGAGGCCGAACTGCGACGAGGGGTTCGCGTGCCCCTGGTACGCCCAGAACGGCTGCATGGCGGACTGGTACAGCCCTGTCTCGTTGGCGGCCCAGTCGTTGATGATTTCATGATCGTCGTAGAGATGGAGCCATGGCAGGGAGCGGAGTGCCGGCGTCCAGCTTGGCGAAGCGTAAACCTGGCGGTAGGCGCTGGTGTAGTCCTCAGGGGTCCAGCCCAGGGCGATGGGTAAGTCGATGTAGATGAAGTCGCCGAGGAAAAGCATCATATCGACTGGCTTATGCGTGAGATATTGGTCTAGGTATTCGAGCCCCTTGATTCTGAGACCATGATCCACCGGGCTGTAGGGGTAAAAAGGCTTTATGCAACTAGTCGACACTAGACTCCATCGCTTGGGGTCTCTGGCTGCTGTCTTGAACGAGCCTGCATGGCTTGCATTAGTAGTGTAATAGTACTCAGTATTGGCTTTGAGTTCTTCAAAAAGGAATGTGCCGGTATAGTCGTTTGCGTCGGTCACAGTGATGACCTGAGACTTTGTCTGCTCTGCATCTTCCTCCGCCGAAGTAAGTCTAATTTCGACATGTGTGATAGGCGCAGTTGGGGCACGAGCAACGATGCGCGCTGAGGTCTCGTCGACGTAACCCACACGAGAGAATGAGATGCCGTTGCTTTGATGAAGGTAATGACTTCGATACAGGAAGTCCCAAACGGCGCCCAGAGACATTAGATTCAACAAAATCGTAATGAAGCTCGGAAGAAACTGCCTTGAGTCCACCCAGCCACATAGGAGCAGCAAGCTTGGATGACGGCGCTTAGGCTGAGAATTGCCCGAGAAGAGTTTTGCGATGAGGTAAAGGACGTAAACCGCAAAGTTGCCGTAGATGCGGTTGAGATACTTTCGTCCCAGAGGATGCTGTCTCAGTGTTAGCTCTTTGACTCTTCCATAGACAACTTGAAGTTCAGATAGTCAAGTACAAATCTCGTGAAGATCACCGCAGTGATTCTGAGAGTGAGCGTCGTGATGGCGGCCACGGAGTCAAGAACGCTGGACAATGCCATATTCAGACTGGTTGTACCCTGGTTGGGTTGTTTCTCCGATGTTGATTTTGAGTTGCTTCCGACGCAAGACGGTTTGTCATCCGTTTTTCAGTCGACATGTTTGGTCAAAGTTGGTAGGAGGAGAGACCTAGACTTCCCAGTTTCTCACCCTCTTGCCGAATCTTCAGCCCAAGTCCGTGGTCTTGGAAATATGGTCCTTGTCCGGTGGAGGTTCAAAGCTTCCATGGAATGGCCAGCATCCAGTCTTGCCAATGAGGAAGACACGTGCTGCATCTCATCGGCTCAATCAGCAGTTTGCAGTTTCTAAGATTCACCAAGAGGGGCCTGTGGGCTGGCATGCGCGTCCCAGGCTGCGTTCCCGAGCCGATCGGATTTAAATCGACTGTTAAACACACATTCAAACACTCTCGAATCGCAATGGCCCCCACCGAAGGATTGTGTTCACGAACTGCACGTGGGTGCCGTTGAGCGCCGGGACCCGACGGATTTCCTCCGACAGCGGGGACTTCGCAACAGCATCCAATAGAGAGGTTTTAGAGCTTGTGAAAGCTTGTTTTCGCTCTTAACTCACTGGCGAGGAAGCTCGCCCTTGTCATGCGAAGGAACGCTATGCTCCTGCAAGAATCAACTTCCGGTATTCCTGGTATCGGTCATGTTCCGTACATCTAATGGCCATCCTTCATCAGTCCTCAAATGCAAAATTTCAAGCACGTGCCCAATGGTTCGCGGCGACTGGTAGTTCCCAAGCATGAGGATCACTATTGAGCTCTAATGGCCGGCACACCTTATCCAACTTGGCGGGGGACCGGGAGCCACCAAGTGGTGCGATAACACATCGAATGCCGGTTCAGGCCTGAATTTCTTCTGAATTTGCATGCGAACCCACGTTGAAGATCTTCAGATTTGCGTACCGAGGGCTTGGTATGATCAAGGGTTCCACGTGCAGTGGCTGCAAAACTCTCAGGTGCCGGTACTGTACCATACTTAAGCCTTGTGGTCGTCCGCGTCGAGTCTCGTTTTGTGACCGAGAAGTCTTGGTGGAGTGAGCCTCAAAGTTGCATCGAACATCGTTAACATGGAGACCGTAACACGCTCAGAAGCAGGTTCCGAATCTGCCAACGACATCCCACAGAAAGATGCCGGAGTTGTCGTTACATCACGAGACGACGCCTCGTCACAGGAGCCGGCTCCTCCAACCAGGACAGCTGGCAAGCTCGATGTGCTGGTTCAAGGTGTCGCGTTGTTCTCAGATGGATACAACATTCAGATCATCGGCTACATGAACACAGTCTTGGCGAAGCTGTAAGTTCTAACAGTCCAGCAGGCTCCTTTTAGAATTGAACCTTTTGGCTGACATTCTCCCCAGCTATCCAAAGCAGATGACCAGCGAGGTCAAAACCAGACTTTCCAACTCCATCCTTATTGGTGACATTTTTGGCATGCTCATCTTTGGACTCTGCATCGACAGGTTCGGCAGAAAAGTTGGCATCGTACTCACCACTTTCTTCCTGGTTTTGGTGAGTTGCTAGCTGTTTACTCTTCTAGCAAAGACATTACAGCTAAGATATTCAGGGTATCGTGATTGCGACCGCCGCGCATGGAACTTCCGTGGAAGGAATGTTCTGGATGATGGTTATCGGGCGTGGAGTCGCGGGAGTTGGTGCTGGTAGGCCCATGCGGACGCCTTCATTCTAATACCTCGACTGACCCTTTCTAGGTGGAGAGTACACTGTCTGCACATCCCAAGCTCTCGAGTGTGCCGACAGCACTGAAGCCATGCGGAGACGGCGTGGAATGCTCGTTGCCGTTTCCACGAATGCTGCCATTATCTCCGGTTTCGTGGGCTCTAGCATCGTATCCCTAATCGTCATCGCAGCTTACAACGGTCAAGCCAGCGACGGTATCTGGCGCATTTGCTTCGGCATTGGTATCTTCGTAAGTAGATCGTTCCGGTTCCCAGAGCCCCAGAAGGCTGACTATCGGCTTGAAAAGCTCCCCTTGGTGATTTTCTTCTTCCGCATGCGACTCGTCGACTCTCAGCAGTACAAGAAACATGCAATCCAGCAGAACATTCCTTACAAGCTTGCTCTGAAGTTCTACTGGAAGCCTCTCCTCGGCTGCTGCAGCGCCTGGTTCCTCTACGATGCCGTGGTCTACCCCTTCAACCTGCTCGCCCCTACCCTAGTCTCAGGCTTCTCCTCCCAGCAAACCATGATCCAGTCCATCGGTTGGTCGGCATTGATCAATGCGTTTGCTCTTCCCGGCGCTTTTATTGGAGCGTTGTTGATGGACCGCATCGGCCGCCGCCAGACCTACGCCCTCGGCTGGGCCATCGTTTGCGTCTTCGGTTTTGCAATCGGCGGATCCATGATCCAACTGAACAACGTCTTCCCTCTGTTCGTCACTTTGTACGGTCTCTTCCAGACTTTCTTGTCTGTGGGACCGGGCGATTGCAACTTCCTCGTTTCCAGCGAGTCTTTCCCGACTCCGCTCAGAGGGCACTTCCTTGGATTTGCGGCTGCGGTCGGTAAGGCTGGTGCTGCTGTTGGAACGACGGCACTCAGCGCCGCTCTCGCCAGCTTTGATGATCGCCTGAAGGGCCAGCAAGCCATTTTCTTGATTGGAAGTGGTATCTCTGTTATCGGCACTTTGTGTGTCTGGTTTTTGATCCCTAACGTGAGCTCCAATCCCGCTGTCCCTCTTCTTTTCCCTGTCGACTTAGCTAATGATGTGCAAAGGCTCCTAAGCATCTTGAAGATGAAGATGTGAGATTCAAGAATTATCTCGAGGCGAATGGATATGATACCAGCAACATGGGTTTAAAGGCGTAGTAGTTCTTTGACCGACGAAGGAGCCTAGACATAAAATCATAAGCTCCCAGCTTTACGAAAGAGGAAGGGGCAAAAGGTGTTTTCTTCAAAAGCAAATGTATTTCGCTACCTAATAATGCAAAGAAAAAGCACGCGTATTCTATAATGATGTGGCCTTCTCCGAGTTGCCGCCGATTTGCCTTGTCCACAGATCCATGTATCTGCCTCCAAGAGTGAGCAACTCATTATGAGTTCCACTCTCCACTACCCTTCCCTCGTGGACCACAATGATCTTGTCTGCACTGACAACCGTAGATAGTCGATGCGCAATGACAAAAGTCGTCCTACCCTCCTTCAACACGTCCAGCGCACCCTGAATGCTCGACTCCGTCTTGGTGTCTACTGCGCTGGTGGCCTCGTCGAGGATAAGAATTGGCGGGTCCTTCAAAAATACTCGCGCGATGGCCAGTCGCTGGATTTCACCACCTGACAACTTGACACCCTGCTCTCCCACACGACTTTGATAGCCATCTGCAAATGACAAGATTCTGTCGTGAATTGCGGCTGCTCGGCAGGCATCGAAGATCTCCTCATCTGTGGCCATCGGCCGGGCGTAGCGGAGATTTTCCATCACTGTTGCATTGAACAGCAACGGATCTTGCGGGACGACGCCGAGGGCATCTCGAAGTGAGCTGAGAGTGATGGCGCGGATGTCGTGGCCGTCGATGGTGATGCGACCCGAAGTCACGTCGTAGAATCGAAGCAGAAGCTTCATGATGGATGACTTTCCAGCACCAGTTTCTCCAACTAGGGCTATGGTATGCCCTGGCGCGGCGGAGATATTCAGGTCCTGGATCGTTGGCCGTCTTGGGTCATAAGAAAAGCTGACATTCTCGAACTCAACGTGCCCCTTGACGTCCCTTAGCTCCTTCGCGTTCTCACTTTCAACGATCGTGGACTTGGTTTGGAGGAGATTGAGGAGACGCTCGGCGTCGACCAAGTCATTCATCAAGTACCGGTAATCGTGCGAAAGCCACTTCAATGGCCAGACCAGATAGTCCCAGTACTGAAGCAGAAACACAAAGTCGCCCGCAGTGGCTCTGCCTTGCGAGATCTCGCGCAAAACCAGGCTGGCAAGAACGAAGAAGGTGAGCGGAACGGCCATGTCGAGAAGGCCTTGAACAAGCGCGTCGCCAATGCCGTACTTTCGGCTGGCTTCAAGTCGAGACTCAACAGTCTGGCCAAAGCGACGCTTCTCATAGCCAAACATGTTGAAGTAAGTGACAGTCTGCCAACCTTGGACAGCCTGGTGCATGACCCTGGCCTCCTCTCTCTCAGCCTTGCTTGAGGCGCGCTTGTTCTTGATGTTCATGCTGGATGTATAGACTTCAAGTGTCATGAAAGCTGCCGCGGCCAAGGCCATGGCAAGAGCGAGGTAGACATTGAACTTCCAGTAAAGCAGCCAAAATGCCACAAACAGATCGATGACGGTAGGCAGTATCTCGTTAACAGCGGTGTCCAGAACGTTGGTGAGCGACTCGCCCTGCTCAATAGCCTTCATTACTTCAGCTGAGTCTCTCTCAGAGTGAAACTCCATAGACAGGCCCATGACATGACCAAAGGCGGCGTTAGTAACTTGGCGGTAGGAGAATTGCTTGATCGGAATCTTGGCGAGCGCGTCAAGTAGACCGAGACCTGCATCATCCTTCAAGATGACCAACCCCAGCCAAATGGCAAGAGTCCCGTAAGGGGCCTGGTTGTTGAGAATCTCATCCGTAACGCGACCTAACTGACTTGGGATCAAGACGTTCAAGACTCTCCTTCCAGCGATAGAAAGTAAGCAAAGGAAGATAGAGAGCTGGACTTTCCGATCTTTCTTTGGGATCAGATAAGGCAGAAAGATGGTGAAGTCTTTGATGTAGCCAAGCCAGCCTCCGGTCTCTTTAAGTCGCTTAGCACGGCGACGTTTGATGCTGGCGCTGTCATCCTCGTCATCTTCGGAATCGAGGTCGGAGTCCTTGCTGGCCACTTCCGTCTCGGTATCATCGCTAAATGACACGCTGCCATAGCAAGTTGAATCGCTTCTGTTGGTAGAGGAACTCGTCCGGAGGAATGGCTGGCTTTCTTCCGAAGCATCTTGTTGATTCTTGCTCAGTGATTGACTTAGCCGGGCCGACAGAAGGAGCAGCACAGCCAGTAGGCGGACTGCCTGGCAGCAGAGAATGGCGATTTGTCGGGTGGAGTTAAGATCGCCAACAGCGGTCAGAACTAATAGTGGAGTTTCAAAGAGAACTGTGGCGACGGGAACGCCTAGAGAAAAGCCGCGTCCATGGCGACGAAAAAAAACGACTGTCCAAGCGAAAATAGACACAAAGAGATGAACCAAATGAGATTGTTCAGTTTCCAACGCGTTTGGTTGATTAGCGGTGATAACGAACTCCACAAAAAGTGTAGAAAAGGTGACAAGTAAAAGAAATAAGCGTGGTTTTGATTGATATTGTGGTAATGGTCGTACTCTGTTGTCTGTTACTCGGCCGAGTTGTGCAAGTGTTGAAACAGCTGGGACTAGAGCGACGCCCAGTGCACAGCCGTAGTGAAGGGCTTGACAAGCCCCAAGGCGAGTGACCATGCTGGATGGTAGCGGTGATGCTTGGCTGAAGATGATCAGCTTTGGTGAACAAGAGCCTCAAGATCAAGGCGGAAGAAACTTACTCACTATATAAATCTGAGTTGGTTTGAACTGGCGCGTGTGACGTAAGACCAACTGCCGGCGTGCATCGCAAACCAACAACAGTCTCTTTAGCTGTGTACCGTACCCTTTAGTGCTGATTCTGTCATCCCCACTACATTTACGATGTCCCGCAGTGGGCAAGTTTGTCTTGACTTTTTCGTGCGGGCAGTGCTCATACACTGAAATCTGACTCATACCGGGCCCGGGCCGTCTCTAGCTAGACTGTTTAGACTGCGCTGAAGCGCGAACTTGAGTCGGAACGCGCGGGCTGCGGCATAGCTGTAGCAGTTCGTCTCTATTAGGCTATCTTCAACAGGTCCTAATTGGACCATTTTCAGTGGTTTGCCGCGGTGTTCTCGGGGTCCACGATGCACAGCCATCACCTTCAGCTGCAACCCAATTCATGTTCCCTGTAAATATTTCTTTCAATAGAGCCAATCCCCACTGAGGCCAAACCCAACTCAATTTCGATGCGATGCTATCCATTCGCAAAAAAAGCAGCAGATCAATCGACATTGGGTGAAAGCAAGTCACAATTGTCTGGGAGCATCATGATGAGCCATCATATGACTCACATATGCACATCAGCAGTGACATGCAAGACCCGAATTGAGCTTTCTTGAAGAAGAACTGTTCAGTTGTCAGACGACAGAACCAATCAACTGATTTCGGCAAAAGTCCTCCACTTGCGTAACGGCTAACATGCTGTTTGGGTGGCGAATTCGATGCTCAACCAACAGTCCGTAAAATTCTGTCCAATTTGTCGACCGCAATGCAGCAAACATGAATCTCAAAGTCTAACTTGTACCGGTTCTCCCACTCCCCTCGATTTACTGGCACCTCATTCGCTTCCAAGACTGAGAGCCGTCATGTTTGTCGCAAGGGCGGCTGCGCCCTGGTGCTTGTGGTCAGGAATCGCAGCCAACTCCTTCAGCTTGGCCTGCTTCTCCATCCACGCTCGTGCTCCACCGTAATTGCAGTTGTAGTCCATGAACTCTCCGGGATTCCTGTCCATGTCAGAACCTTCACTATCACCCTAATCGAAGAATAGTTTCACTCACATTGTGATTTTGTTGGTGGACTTGTCAGTTGCTGGCTTGCCTGACTGCCTGCTGTAACCCTGAATGAGCGTTGCGCGATCGTATCTGCATTCGAAAACGGTCTGTTCTGGTTGTTAGGATAAGAAGCATGTTGCGCAGATGTTGTGCTTGCCTTCAGCAAACTAGCAACCTCCTCCTCCGTTGGCTTAGTCTTGACATCGGAGAAGATAGCTCCAAGCGCTTCTGCGTCTTCGACGCTCTGGCTAGCCCCTTGACCCTGGGTCGGAAGCATCGGGTGGCTTGCATCACCAATGATGATGGTGCGTCCTTTATGCCATGTCTTCAGAGGATCCTACAAGACAGCTGTCAGTGAAAACCCTTCTGAAGTTGGCTTCGACTTACAAGATCACGCAACTGCCACAGGCCAACTTCGGTGCAGTTCTTGAAGACAGCCCTTGCCCAAGGAGGGAAGACTTTGAAAGTTTCCCTGAGCTTCTCGGGATCTCCCTTGGTCGTCCAGGACTTGCCTTCCGCATTTTCTTGCATTTGATCTGGTAACTATTAGCAACGGCTTCGCACCAAATGAGACAGCTCACACACCATCTGGGACCATTGCGACAATGCTGTAAATTGAACCATTTCTAGCAGGGCCCATGATGATTCTTCGGTCATGGCCCATTATCATCGTGGTGATTGACTCTTTGGGGTCGATCACGGATGTGAAGTCTTTGTCTTGCTCGAGTACCGAGCTGTCAATAATGAGTCGGTACGCTACTTAAGATTAGCTGCTACAAGATGCGAAAATAACTGTATGTGGGCTCACCCGACAATCCGGTGGGTATCGCGGGGGCCTCCTTTCCAATGACAGCCTGTCTCAGGACACTCTTACTGTCATCCAAAGTAAGTCAAGGCCGAATTTGAGAAACGATGGTGACTTTGAGGTGATACGCACATGCCGTCGGCACCTACGATCAGGTCTCCAACTATCTCCTCGCCGGACTCAAGCTTCACAACGCCAGCGTCAGGGTCACAACTCTCAACAACGCACCCAGTCCGGATGACCACCGGGCCGTCATCTGGCGTTTCTTTTGTTGCAGCCTCTTTCAGAGCATCATGCAAGTCAACCCTTGGCAGTTAGCTTCTGCAACTTGACTGCATACCCCTCTTCGCCTACCTGTGGTACACCATGCGTTCCTACGCGACCGGTCAGCTATCATTGACAGAAATACTTTTATTCTGTGAAGAGTCTACTTACGGCTCCATAGTTCTTCTTCAGATGAAATGGGATCTCAGCATGTAGTTTACCGTCGGTGTCATAAATGCGGAACTGGGGAAGACATCAGTGCCATGTACTTGCATGTCTCATGGTCTATCAACGCGCACCGCTTTGTCGGCCATAGAGCCCTTCTTGGCAAGTGAGGCTTCGAGACCCCATTCCTTCTCAACGATCCTGCGAACCAATGGTTAGAGAAATGAAAGGAGCTGCCGCGTCTAGCAACTATGGCTTATACAAACGCACTTCGAGGCATTTGGCTGTAGGCTGTAATATCCAATCAGTCACTTCACCTTGAACATCGGAGGGCGATAGAGGGCTCATAGAAGAAAGATTCATGGGTTCTTACGATATTGTTGCACCAATTTCCTTGTTCAGATGACTTTGCTCCAGGACAGTGATGTGCCGGTTCGGCCCACGCAATGCGATGGCCTGCAAATATTAGCAATGATGTGTCGATGACTTGGCAAGGGCTCAACATACCGAGGAGAGGCCTGCAATCCCGCCACCGACGATAACAATGTTAAATGTACTAGTATTGGCGGCCATGGCGATATGCTGTAACAAGTCACCGAAGGTATGCCGAGTAACAACGCCCAGAGCACCCTAGCAAGATCAAATACGAGTCCTGACCAGTATTCGACGAAACAGAATGGATTTGAGACAATCGGAAGATGCAGACTGCTCCGAGGTAAGTCATATGCCTACCGCATCCTCGCTCATGGTAATCATCCTTCAATCAATGGCCGTCCACTTGCCGACGACCCACCGGAGTCGGCACGCGTGCCATGGCAATGTGGAGAAAGTTCAGGGGTACTTATTTCGCAGTGAAATCCGAACCGAACAAACCGAACCGAGGATTTGGAGGGGCCCCAGTGTAAGTCACCACGGGCGACCGTCGTCGACCTCGGAGACTTGGAGGAACCCCCGGGTGCACGGAAAGCTATTGTTCAGGAGGAAATTTTGTGGCGAAAATCATGCCTTGATCCAAGATATCAATAAGAGCCGCGATCGTCTAACCCGAGTCAGACTTTTTGCAACAGCTCTGCAGCAGTCCAAGACGCACTTGCATAGGCACACGCACATCAACTACATCCAACATGGCCACCACTACCACCATCACTGAGCAGCCCAGCGCTCCCATCACGGCCGTCGATGATGGTCGCATGAAGATGGATGGCTCAGACCCGACGTTTGGTGACTGGAGAGATGATCTTCTTCGCGATGGCTATGCCTTGATCAAAGGTGCCATCCCGAGAGAGCGTGCCGATGGCTACGCCGACAAGATGTACTCAGTCCTTGAGTCGTTGTAAGTAAATATAGCCCTCTAGGAAAAGCTCGAAAGCTGACCAACTTGGCAGTGGTCTTGGATACGACCGCAACGACCCGTCTACCGTTCACCCCGACAAGCTTCCCGTCATCAACGAGAAGGGCATGCTGATGGCCTACGGCGCCTGCCACGAAGACTTCGTCTGGAGCATTCGCAGCGAGCCTGGGGTAGTCGGACCCTTCGAGCAGGTCTACAACACCGAAGACTTGATTGTCTCCTTCGATGTCATCAACTACGGCTTTGCCAACCGCGCCAACTTGCCGGAGAACAAGCCTTGGCCTCACCAGGATCAAGTAGGTGCTGGACAGATGCAAGACAAGAGCGACTACTGACCCCATAGCAGGATCCCGAGAAGCCCGGCTTCCGCTGCCTCCAAGGCCTCGTCAACCTCCACCCTTGCGGTCCCAATGACGGCGGCCTGATTGTCTGCAAGGGCTCTCACAACCTCAGCGCCCAGTTCCACGAAGAGCTCAAGGACGAGCCTCGCATCCCCGCCTGGACGAAGGAGTGGTACGGCTTCACCGACCGCGGCATGCAGTGGCTCAAGGACCACGGCGGCGAGTGGATCAAGGTCTGCGCCGACCCCGGTGACTTGATTGTCTGGGACTCCCGAACCGCACACTACAACGTCCCTGTCAAGGGCGAGATTGACCGCATGGCTGTTTACACCTGCTTCATGCCAGTGACCGACGCTACTCAAGAGGATCTTTTGAGGAAGAAGGCCGCATACGAAGGTAAGATAGTATTATTCCGCATGTAATTGGACATATCACTGATCTCTTGCCTGCGTAGCCCGCCTAGGAACTACCCACTGGCCCAACGCCAGACACACCGGCTCGAATGCCGCAGTTCGCAACGGAAAGCCCGATCATATCGTGAGGGACAGGCCACTGAACGACGCGGTGTTGAGTGAGAGAGCTTTCAAGTTGACCGGAATTCCCTATTTCCAAACAAGCGCATGAGCTAGAAACACAAGCTCCTTTCGCTTCATTTCATGTATTCAGAAAACATTGTCATTCGCTAGCATAGTGTACAAGAACAAGATTGCTATCCTTCAAACCATTGTCCCAACAGTTGAAATCGTGATAAACACCGAACTTCGAGCAGGGCAAGGCCTGTAAAATGCCTCGTTGCAATATGCATCGCCAACAAGGGCACTTGCCTTCAAAAGACGTATATGCAGTACTCTTCGACGATGCATTGGCGCATGCATTGTCACTCATGGTATTCCGAGACATGCTCCGAGGATTTCGCGTCAAGATCCGAAGATCCTGGCTCTTTCTTTACAGCATCGCCATCCGTGAAGAATTCCCGAGTCCGCGGATGTGGTAGGTGAGAACAACATTAGCCCAAACCGTACCGAGCTGCGTTCGCCATCCGAGATGAGCCCAATCACGAAAGATGCCATCGCGAGTCTATCCAATAGTTGCCACATAGCAGGGGAAAGCATATCCGCGATGATCCGTTCTTGGCCAGGGGCGAAGGCACTGATAAGACAATAACAAAGACGTCGCTTTCCGAACCGAAGCGTCGTGTCCAGTGTGGCACATCAATCAAACCGAGGACTCCAACTCCGGGGTGCCGTGAGGGGCATTCTGCTGGGCCTCCCCTTGTCTGGCTAGTCTTCCCCGCAAACCAGCTGAATGGGTACGGAGCGCCGAACAACACTAGCGACTGACCCAAGCCCGGGGCCCCTCTCTCACAATCATCTGCACCCCAGCTTCCCCAGTCCGTACCCCACGCCGAATCTTGGTGAAGGCTGGGGTAAGGGGGGAGAGACACAGCCAAGGAATCAGACACGTAGAGACGAGCGTCGTTGAGGCATGTCGAGTTCGGCAAATGACAACGTCGACATTTGTCAGGTAACATCAATCACAGAAATAGACCCATCTTCCCCGGATTGTCTCTGGATGGGGAGTTTTGATCAACATCCTCATTTCACAGTCCTGATTTGAAGGACAGAGGACAGAATACAGTCATCCATAGGGATACCCAAGTTCCTCGTTTCATTTGAAATTCCACTATCAATAGCTCAAAGTTCTTCAAGATGGGCGAAACAGACAGCAAGATCACCGAGGAGAGAGTCGAATCCGCCGATTTCGCCCAAAAGCCCCCGATTGAGGATGGAACTTACAAGCCTAACGTCCAGTTGGCTGATGGAGACGTCACATATCTCATCCCGACTCCGAGTTCTGACCCTCGAGGTAAGTTATCTCGATGTAGTCAGCTTGAAAACCGAGTTGAACGCTGGATTGGGAAGCGAGGAACTGACTTGACACCTACTCAGACCCTCTCAACTTGAGCAAGCTGAGAAAATGGGTAAGTTGTCCAAATCACAGCGAAACGATAACATGACGATGTACTGACCACATCTTACAACAGATCATCACGATGACCTGCGCTACCTTTGCCGCCGTTGGCTTGGTACAAGTTTCCGGACTCGGTGCACTCCTCGGCGAATTCATCCCACAATACGCAGCGGAAGGACATGGCAGCTATGAGGACATCTCACACCTGATGACATACCCATCTCTCTTCATGGGACTGGGTAATCTCATCGGTATGCCTCTGGCCCTTGCCGTTGGCCGTCGACCTGTCTTCCTTGGATCCTGCGCCCTGGCTGTTTTGGGATCCATCCTCTGTGGCACAGCCAAGACTTACAACTCCCATCTCGCTGCTCGCATGATCCTCGGTCTAGCGGCTGGACAGAGTGAGGCTCTTTGCCCTTTGATGGTTCAAGAAGTTCACTTCCTTCATGAGCGAGCCCGCTGCCTGATGTGGTTCACCCTATGGCAGTCTACCCTCAGCGGGGTCTACACCCTCCTCACATCTTATATCGCCGCTGGTATTGGCTCTTCCGGGTGGTACTTTCTAGGGGCCGGCATCGCTGCTTTAACCTTCCTCTTCGCCATCTTCATGGTGCCCGAGACCAAGTATGACAGACCCCTTGCTGCCTACCAGGGCCAGGAAGCCTCGGTATCTCGCTTCGTCACTGCTCATGCCCCGGGTGTCGACGATACCACTGGTGTCTACACCGAGATGCTCACCCGCAAGACGACCACTGAGCCTCGCGAACTCGACTTTGTCAACTTCAAGCCTCGCACTTTGGCCTCCGACATCCGCATTCTTAACCAGAAACCCGACTGGAAGGAGGGTTGGCAATGCTGCACCGGCATGGCTATTGTCACCTTCTTCCCTGATATGATGTGGGCCCTACTTCTGAACGGCCTTACAATGTAAGATGCAGCCCAGGCATTTGCCAACCTACCCCCAAAGTTTCAGTATACTGTCACTAACGTATTCTCGACAGCGGCGTCAACATCGCACTTGGCACCACGTATGGAGCTATCTTGCAGGCAGCCCCCTACAGCTGGAGCTCTTCCGTCGTCAGCTTCGCCTTGACTGGCCAGATCGTCGTCGCCTTCCTGGCTCTGCCCCTTCTTGGCCGCGGCTCAGATTGGATCATTCAATACTTCGCTCGTCGCAACGGCGGCATTCACAAGCCCGAGTACCGCCTCATTCCTCTCATCATCCCCGTCATCGTGGGCACGCTCGCCTCCATCCTCTACGGCCAGGCGGCGGCGCACCCGGAGAGGTTCCATTGGTTCGCCATCGTTTTCTCCATCAACGCTTACTATTTCGGCTTCGTGGGAGCAAACCAGGTTGGAATCACCTACGCCCTTGACGCCTACCCGACCCGCTCTGGCCCTGTGCTTGTCATCATCTGCGCCATGCGCGGTGTCATTTCCTTCGGCACTAGTTACGGAGTCACGCCGTTTGTCAACTCTATTGGATACGATGGAGCTTTTGGAGTTTACGGTGGGCTGACTGCTGCTCTCGGGGCTGTCGGAATCTTTGTCTTTATTTGGGGTACTCAGATCAGAGCCATGGTTGCGAAGTGGGCTGTTGCGGAGACGAGCGCTACTCCGTCCTACAACCACTAGCATGACCTCATGGCTTGAAGGCTAAGATACCGACAGCGACTTGAATTTGCTGAAGCTTGAGAAGTGGTACTACGATATGGTCAGACAAGGTCAAAGACAAAGTTGGCCATGGAAGGCCGAATCTCGAATGGAGAGTCAAGACAGATATTGAAATATTGAGCATTATTGAATTGACCGTTTGCTGATTGAATGACGATCCATGGACGTATCACGATATTTCGCCTGTGACAAGCCTCGATATTTAGCAATGATACCCTCGATCCCTAATTGCTAGCAAATGTCCTGAGCAAATTGAACATAGTTGTTGCTATTGAGCGAAGCACAACGCATTGAAGCCAGTCTCTCTTAGAATTGTTCCGCTGCGCTAGTGTTGAGTGATAATTTTGTGGACTTCGACGCTGTATTGACTGTGTAGACATTCCAAGAAATGGGTTACGTTGTCTCTCGGCGAAGCAGTCGTATCATTCATATTCACAACTTCCGCATACGAAGTATGACTGCACAAAGCTATGATGACTAATTTCTTCAGGATATCCAATTATAAGTGATTTCTACATATGAGTGCTATCATTGAATAAACGGCAAGATAATCCGACTCTGATGTTCCGGACCGCAGTGGATAAAATGCTCGCCCTTATTCCTTTCATGCTCGGGCCGCTCGGTCGAGAAGGCCTTGTACTCCGCAATAGAGGGAAATTGCCCGCCAATCTGAACCTGTACAGACTCGCCGGCCTCGTAGTCCACACCCATAGCCCAGATGCCAATCTCCAGCTCTACAATCTCGCCAGGTGGAATCTTCTGCTCCTCGTCATGCGGATGGAAGGGGAACTGGGGATGCATCGAAAGCGACGGGTCGATCTTGCGGTGCGATGCCCTCAGCTGGCCAACTGAGCCAAGGTGCAGGTTCGTACTGCTTCGCTCCTTCGGGGCGATGTCATGAATCGACTTGACAGGGGCTGCCCAGAATGGGAAGCACAGATGCATCATGGGGTTGCCGTCCTTATCGAGCTTGCGGATGTTGACAAAAACGTTCATGTCGTCGTGAGAAGGACAAGACACGTAGAGAACTGCTTTGGGAATGCCAACCAGGCGCGAGGGCTTATCGAAGGTGTATGTGAACTTGGCCAGGGAGTTTCCGTCCTCGGAGTTGTACGACGCCTTTGATGCACTTGCTGGGACTGACTCAGACAAGGCGCCGTTCTCAAGGTAGAAGGTCTTGTAGTCGGTATTCGGAGGAGGGAAGTCTTCGAAGAGGATATCGCTTTCGGGTTCTCGATCGCCGAACTTGAGGGATGTCCAGCGAACCTTAGGTGTCTTCTCCCAGTCGTTTTCGATGCCTTTCAGGTACCTATCAAAGAATTTCTTATCGAAACATCAGTCATCTGTGAAAACAGGGTCCGGGCTCTTAGAGACTTACTGCAAGGTCCTCGTTCGTCTCGGGAACGCTGTAGAGGTCAAACCACTCCTGCCAAGCGCTCCAGCGAATCCACTTCTTTTCACAGCCCAGCTCCATGAATCCTCTGATGCTCCCCATTGTGTGGATGGAGCTGAAGTCGGATCCCGAGATGTATGCTGGAATGTTGATGGCCTTCATGTTCGCCCGCTTGTCTTCCCACCAAATGTTGGACAAAGGGCTGCGACGGTACATCTCGGCAAAGTCCTCCACACCTGAAGTTCCCTTGATGATCAAGCTTGTGATGAGGTCGAAGTTGCTCATGGAGAAAATGCCGCCCCTGACAAACTGCTCGCGAAACAAATCGCCGCTCGCCTCCCAAGGTGCGATGGCCTTCAGCGACGGAGGATTCAGGGAGGCGACGTGCCATTGAGCGATGGCAAGCGCAGAGTTGCCAGCCATGCCGACGCTGCCGTTGCACCAATCCATCTTGGCGATGGCTTCAATGACATCGTATGCGTCCTCGGCATCCTGCAGACCCATGATGGGGACCTGGCCGTCGCTGTTGCCAGCGCCTCTGCTGTCGACGCTAATGATGGCGTAGCCCTTGGGGCACCATCTCTGAGGATCCAGGCCCTCGAATTTCTCAAGTCCACTGAGATCGCTCTTCTTGACGCAGCAAGACCACGGCGTCATAGGCAACATCGTCAAAGCGCTGTACTTCTTGCCGTAGGGAGACCAGCCGACGATGGCCGGGATCTTCTCCGTCGCGTCCTCTGGGCGGTACACGTCGATGTAGAGTCTGCACCCATCTCGGACTTTGATCTCAACGTCATGGTCGATTCGAATGTCGCTTTCGAGAGGCTTCGCGTTGTATCCGTTCCAGCCCTTGGGAAGGACTTCGGTGCGGCCTGGGGTGAAGCCTTGATAATTGTTGACTCCGATTTCCGGCTTGCCAATCGGCTTGTGCGCGATCTGAATTGGGAGAGGCATGATTGGAGAATGTTTGATTAGCTGGGGTCTAGAATGGGAATGTACAATCTCCTGAAGCTGAATCTCTAGTCCAGGGTGTTGCCATTGTGGCGCTTTTTATTGAACGCGCCAGAATACTTTCTTCATCCTATCAACGACACCAATTGCTCAGCACGACGCGTAGCTCACTGCTTCGCGGATCAGGGACCTCGGTCTATTGCTGTCCGTTGCGGGGATAGTATCGGAAACATGTCCAGCCAAGCCAGATTTCGTGGGGTTAGACCGCGGGGTGAGATCCGGCCCAGATCCGTTCGGTTTAGAAGCGGCCGCCGGCCCCACTCCCGTGTCGAAAAGGGGTCCTTGCAGCACCCCGAACCGAACCGAACCGAGCCGAATCCACTTCTCACGCTCACGGATAGAACACGAGACCGAGGCGAGGTTGATAGACCGAGCCGGATGGGGCTGGGGGAGGAGTTCGAGACGAGGTCTGACCAGGGTAAGCTGGAGAACGCGGGGATCACGGACAGGGGCGCATCTGAGAGCTTCAGATCGCAGACAGTGCAGCATGTTATGGCTTTGACTGGAGTTGCATATAATGAAAGACGGGATTCTTAGATTTCAGCATCAATTTCGCAGCATTGATCTTTATCATACCATTAAACATCAGTCAGAGCTCAGAAGTACATTTTCTTGATCTCCCATATCAACCAAAATGTCCAAGTCCCTCCTCGAGCCAAAGGCTAACTACGGCAACTGGCGTGACCACTTCTTCGAACATGGCTACGCCATCCTTAAGAACGCTATTACTCCTGAGCGAGCTGAGTACTACAAACAGAAGCAGATCGACTGGCTCAAGTCCTTCAACCGCGGATTCGACCCCGACAATGAGGACACCTGGACATCGGAGCACCTCCCCGTCTCCTTCAAGGGAGGTATGTACGGGTCTTACTGCGCCCCACATGAGCGATTCGCTTGGGAAGCCAGACTGTGAGTGATCTCTTTTGGAGAGTAGCATGGACTTGGCCTAGTCAGGGTGACTTACTGGATCCGGCTGACACATTTTTAGGGAGCCTGGTGTCATCAACCCGTTCATCCATATTTGGGAGACTGAAGAGCTCCTCGTGAGCTTCGACATGTTCAACGTTACTCTCCCACGACAGAAGGATCTCAAGTGGTCTCCATGGCCTCACTGTGGTACGTTTGTCGCTTGGCATACGAGGGCTTTCAGTTTCTGACTTCCCTGAACAGATCAAGATCCCAAGCGAAAGGGCCTCCAGTGCGTTCAGGGCCTGCTGAACTTCGCCCCGAACGGCGACAAGGACGGTGGTCTGATTCTCATGAGCGGATCTGCCAAGCTATACGACCAGTTCTTCCAAGAGACTCGTGTGATGGCTGCTCACGAAGATGCTCCTCCTCCGGAAGAGAACTATAGAGATCTCTTCATCTTCAAGGAGGAAGACGTCAAGTGGTTCGAAGACCGCGGCTGCAAGCTTATCAAGCCGAACCTGGAGCCTGGTGACCTGGTGCTGTGGGACTCTCGGTATGTCTTCCGCTTCACTCGTGGGAGAAGTTTACTAAATTTGCCAGCTCAATGCACTACGCCAAGCACCCCGAGGGCACGCAGATTCGCCATGCTCAATATGTCTGCTTCACTCCAGCTAAGTTCGCCGACCCTCAGAGTATCAAGGAGAAGGCCGATATCTTCAGAGCGTGGGGAGGGACCACTCACTGGCCTCATACAAACATTCATCCGCAAGGCAAGGCAAAGAGGGATGGTGTGATTGATCCGCAAGAGCGTGAAGAACCATTAGAGAAGCCGGTGATCACGGATAGGTTGCTGCAATTGGCGGCAGTCAAGGCGTATTAGTATTAGATTCAAGATGTGTGAGTAGCAATTGAGCATTCGTCAGAAGTCATAAGTCCAAGAAATGCTACATCAGTTCCGAACAATTTGATTCTTTGACACTGATACGTTGTCTTTAAAAACAGACGCAAATGTAGGACTGAAATGCTCGTAGTCCAAACAAGGTACGTGATCATTAGTAGATTGGACATAGTCAAAAATATCATGAACATAATTCAATAAATGTTGCGCAATGCGTTCTCTGCATCTTCATCGGGGGAAAGGCGTTAAACGAAGGTGCTCTTACGGATACACGAAGAACTGGACACAGCTTGGGGAACCCTGCAAATGTTTGCGATGTCACTGCTGCAAACGACCAGCTCACGTGTAGCCAACTATTGAGATGAACGCTGCACATCCCTGAATGCATCAAGACATGGACTCTTCAACACGTCGCCAGTTTCCACCGAGCATATAACGAAACAGATCCACAGCTGCAGCAAGGAATGAAACCGGCTTTGATCAGTGATCAGCCATTAATAATTACGACGCCTCCAGTGGCCACTACCCGAGGCACATTGCCGCGGACCCCCGCCCCCGGATTGCTCAGGGCGGGGTCGCAGCGAACATGGGTCATTTGGGGGGTTTCTCCCCCTTCCCCACAGACTGGTCACATAACCTGGGGAGAATGCAAGATAAACTATTCGGTTCAGCTTGTTGAGTTTTCCTGGCAGATGCATACCCCCAGGGACCCTTTCTCCGTGTCTCCAAATCTTTCCGTTATATACCCAGCCTGCCATTGAGACACATCCGAGCCCGACCGAGGAGTCTCCAAAGTCTTTCCCGTTCCGCCTCGGAGTCGAGCACCGGCCATGAACAGCCCTTCCTCTGCTGCAATGGCGGACTCGATGTCAAGCTCAAGCGAACAGCCGCCGATCACATCGAACGATAACCAGTCACATCCGAAGCGCATACGCCTCTCCCTGGCATGCAATCAATGTCGAAAGCGCAAAGTGCGCTGCGACGCCCAGACGCCCAAGTGCCATAACTGCATCCTCCGAGGGGATGACTGCCAGACTACCAATCCTCGCAATCCAAAAGAGAATGCAGTTCGGAGATGGGCATCTAAGAGCAATGCCACTCGGAGTGAAAGCAGCATACCGGAAGGCTCTGAGCCGCCCCGTGATCGTCACCTCCGGACGGTATCTCCAAGGCCACGCCAATATCTATCGCCGTCCTACGAGGATGGCTCTGAAGGCGAAGATGCCGCCTCGCGCCGGCTCTCATGGGTCGCACAAGCGTACCGAGCCAACGTCCGAGATAATGACAGCGGCCATGCACCCCACGACCACTCAGATCTCAACCCTGACATGGCCCTGAACACGGACGAAAGTCCCCATCGGCTCAAGTTCATGGGTGGCAGCAGTGTGCAGTCGCTTACCATGTTCGCCGACTTGTTCTTTCGCAAACGCGGTCTTCGGACCCTATCGCCTTACTTCCGGTTCGGCATGCACCACGTGGAGGAATTCCAAGTTCCCCTGACACTGCGGCTGCCATCGCTGCCACCCCTTTCAGCCCTGGACGCGTATTTGGACGTGTACATGAAGCGGATATTTCCTCTCTTTCCCGTCTTTGATGAGCCTACCTTTCGCTCGGACATGGGCCAGTTGGTCTCGCTTCAGGATGCCGATCCCTCTGGTGGAATCCAGAATGCTATCGACCTGTCACAAGTACCGACACTTGTCTGCATCTACTCTATCATCTGCATCAGTGCAGATGAGGAGACAGGGACAGTAACAGAGATCGGCACGCATTTCCTGACCGCGGCGTACAGCCTTCTGGCCCATGTCATCTCAACGCCTTATCTTGCTTCAGTTCAGGCTCTAGTCCTTCTCACTCTTGCCCTTCGTGGCCGAAGCAAAGAAGGGCAGGGATGGCAGACTCTTGGTCAAGCCATCAGAATAGCCCATTCCATCGGTCTTCACAGGCACGCCTCAACAAGACACATGAAGAGCCCTCCCCCAGCAACGGCCAACTCGGCCCCATCTCCGGGTTATCAAGGCTGCAGAAAGCTTCACAGTCAGCTCTGGTGGACTTGCTACACTCTTGAGAAGCTGATGCAGCTGGAGACAGGTCGTCCAAGTGCCATCCACGACTCAGACTGCGACCAGACATTGCCCGAACCAGTCCCTGTTCCCGCGGCTGGCATAGCCGTCTCCATCGGATCCTCTCCAGAAGGGCAAGCCGACCGCCAGGTGATCGACTACTTCCAGCCGTGGGCCTCATTGACACGCATAATCAGCAGTATCAGTGGACATATCTACCGCCGGTCCGGCCAAGCACAAACTCCCCGCGTCCTCCTCGGCGACACAGTCCGCCTCGACTCGGCCCTCACAGAATGGGCTCAATCCTTGCCGCCTGAGATTCGTCCCCCAGGACCTAATAGCGGAAACGTAATACTTTGCGAGACGGGTCACAAACACCTCGCCATCTTTCTTGCAATCCACTACCACCATGCCCTGATATCTCTCCACCGGGCCGCACTCGTGTTCCCGGAAGCCATGTACCGAACCCACATCAACTCCCAAGCAGACTCGACCAGCATCTCAGCCGTTGAACTCAGCCGCCTTAGACGTGGTGCAGAGATCTGCATCGGCTCTGCAAGGGCTATTGTGAGACTAGTCGGCGAAATCGCCGACGACTCAACGCCGACGCCGCGAACCAGAGGAGGCATGCTCGGAGAACCACACATCAACCGTTCCGAGTCGGTGATCTTCACGATCACACAACCTCTCATCTCTGCTGTTGCTCTGGCGCTTCATATACTAAAGCAGCCCGGTTCGCGCCTCGCACGGTCAGATCTCGAGCTCTTGGGCATAGCAGCGCAGTACGCAGAAGAGCAGTACACCAAGGTCACGCAGAACCCCCGCTTCATCCAAGCCTGCTCCGTCTTGCAGTCAAACATGTCCGAGATTGTCTTCTCGCAGCACGGCCAAGGTCAAGGCAGCTACTCTCATCACAACCACCGGGGTTCCGTCGCATCTGATAATATGGCATGGAGAGGGGAGGACCAGACTCCAACGGAGACATCCAGCGCCGGGAACATGGCCGCGGAGATGGACATAATGGATCTGGAACTACCAGATTTGACGGGCATGTTCACCGAGATCAGTAACACTGACATCTTTGGAGGCGTCAGGCTTGAAGACCTTTGGGGCATGTTGGGGGCGCCCGCAGACGGGCAGTTAACCGACGGTTCGGAAGGATCATGGTCGCGAACTTGAGGCAGGCGTCGGGTAATCGGCGTGGGCGTATTTATGAAACGTATGTATGATTGACGCATCGGGCATAGGTCCTGGTAATAAACATTGCTAGTGTAAGTTTTGTATACAGTCATTGGCAAAGGCCCCTTGTGCTCAATGGCCTCATCACCGCTGAAGGTAAACCTTGAAGCAGAGAAGACAGCTGAAAAGTGGCCGTCTACCCGACAGTATGGTCCGATGCCGACAGCCGCAGAGACATTCCCGACAACCTGGAAGAGACACTCGTTAGCGCTTCTTTTATGCTTCTTGGCGCTAATATCATTCATGGCGGCGGGATGCTGCCAGTCGACTTCCGGCGATCCAACAAAGGCGGCAGCACAAAGCAACATCTTTGGCTGGCCGGCGAATTACCCAAAATAGCAGTCTGGGGTGTTCTGGCCGCCACCTCGATGGTAAGACATCAGCCAGCTCTACCCGATTGCCCATTGCGTACTGCATGGCATTTGTCTCACCGAGTGTTCAACGCCCTTGGCGCGCAGCGATGGAGTGGCTTTTTGGTCCCTTTGTCTTGCTGGACCTTTTCAAGTCGGACAGAGCCGCGAGAAACCCTCGACTGGTCATTTCTGCATCTTTCGTGGACATCGAAACGAAGATGCATTCCCTTGTAGCAGCGGCACTTATTTTCATCCTGGTCCCAGTGTTGATCTGGCACTTCATCGTCTATCCGCTATTTTGGTCTCCTCTGGCGTCCATCCCAGCAGCTCATCCGCTATGTCATATCACATCGCTCTGGATTCACTGGAAACGACTACGCGGACAAGAGTACGAATGCGTGTCAGAGGCCTTTATCACCAAGGGCCCTTATGTGCGTCTTGGTCCGTCTGAGGTTGCCGTCAACGACATCGAAGCCGTCCGTAATGGCTGGGGCGTGGGATCGTCCAGCTTTGACAAGCACCACTCTTATACGTATTTCGGAACTCATGGGTTAGTGAGACCCTCTCGTTTCCTGCTGGGTCCGACTAACATATATCACTTCAGCATTACCAACACCTTTACAACGCTCGGGAGCAACGAGCATCGGGGACGTCGCCATCGTCTCAGGATCGCCCACTCCCGTCAGTTTCTGATGAAATCGCCTGATGTTCAATCTATCCTCGCTTCTCTCGTGCAACAGAAGCTGTATCCTCTGCTGGCTGATCTCGCCTCATCCAAAGAGGGAACTGCTTCCATAATGCCCTTGGCTCAATCTTTCGCGCTCGACTATGTGTCAGCGTTTGCATTCGGACTGTCTCTTGGCCACAACTTCCTCAAAGATCGTCTCGCCTATGATCAGTGGTTTTCTTTGAACAACGACTGCTACCCGGGTGGCTTCCTCGGTTACCTCCTCAAGGAACACCCGCGGCTTGTGGAATTTGCTCGTCGGCTAGGTGTGCCGATCCTGTCTAAGACCTATGTCAATGCTCGTCGAGAACTGGAGACATGGGCGCTGCGGAGGGTTGATGCTGCCGAAGACCTGCTACAGTCCCGTATGCAAGGTTCAGAGCCTGCACCGGGTGATCTGCCCGTGTTGTACGATGCCGTCAGGACAGCTATGGCACAGCAGAGCGGTGTCAAAGATGCTGATTTTGTACCATCGGCGACTCAAAGGCTTGAACTGGCCAGCGAGTGTCTGGATCACATCAGTAAGTTGTCTCAGTTCTTCATATCAACACAGCGCTAACGGACTGTAGCCTCGTCGGGAGAAACGTTTGGCACTACCTTCACCTACATGCTATGGGAGCTTTCCCGACACCCAGATATCCAGGCTGCGCTTCACCTCGAGCTCTCGTCTTTGAAGCAGCCTCTCAGCGAAAGCAATATGCCCGAATCGCGGGATCTTGAGCAGCTAGAGTTGCTCAACGGCATCATCAAGGAAAGTCTGCGTCTGCGGAACACGGCGCCCGGTCTGGACCCGCGCGTAAGTCCTGCGCACGGCACAAGCAAGTTCGGCCGCATCGATGAACTGCCATGCCACACGCGAGTCGGCACCTACGGCAGACATCTCAACCGCAACCCAGATGTTTACCTGGATCCTGAAGTTTGGAACCCGTACCGCTGGGTATCCAAGGAGCCTAAGGACTTGGCCGCGATGAACAGGTGGTTCTACGCTTTTGGCTCAGGGCAGCGAGGATGCATTGGGCAACCCATTGCCATGGAATGTAAGTACCAGCCCCCACTCAGTCTATGCTGCTGTCACTAACAAACTCGTAGTACTACGCATGGGAATTGCATCCATCTATACCAACTTCAAGACGAGCGTGGCGGACGAGACGGAGTATCCAGGGGCCGAATGCATGAGCGCCGCATGCACAGAGACGTTGTTGCTGCGCTTTGAGAGAGTGCCTTCAGAGCCATGATTGCTCAGGTTTTCAGCTCTCGTGGGCGGGCAACCATGAGGAGGGTTATTTTCTGTCATAACCGTACTTAACTAAAATAATTCAAATAAGTAAAATCAAACAATTCAAGAACACCTGCACACGGTATATGACCTAACATAATACAATGCCGTTGGTATTTTTATGTCCCGACATCTCTGGACTTAAGCATATGTTCGACTTCACAGATTCTATGACAAGCACGCTCACAGAATCGGGTTGTAAACATACGAGGTCACAACTGGGGTTGTTTATGTTAAACTTCGCTAACCAACCTTCGAGCACAGCCATCAACTCCTGGCCCACGTTCGAGCCCTGTTCTATTGTGTGACAACAAACGCCCAGGCCGCTATGAGGTTCGTCTGTTTACCGAGTCAGTCGCATTGGGAAGGATTGTAGGGGGGATTTGCGAGTACCATCAACTGAATCGACTGGCGCTCAATTTGTTTGGGTGAGCCTTTCTCGACACGAGTAGGTATCCTGGCACAGTGGACCCCGAATGGTCCAATGGATGCAACTTTGGGGTGGACTTTCTCCTCTTGAGATACGGCGAAGCCGAGTTGTGAAAGACTCTGGTTCATGGACAGTGCACGAATAGTGGGCTGTCGAGAATAATCATGTCGCCCACTACACTATCTTATAAACAAAGGCGGTGCGCCGTGTCTGGTTCAAAGCTGTCTTCGCCTCTGTTTCCTGGAACGTCGCACCTGTGCACCTTCACTCGCTACATCTCTCCATTCGTTTCCTGCGTTGTGGATTTTGTCGCTCGGGTCAATCTCACGCTCATTCAAACCAGATCCTGACAATTCTTACCCTCAGTGATCCTCCAATTTACTCGAAAAGCGAATCTCAAAAGTCAACAAACCTGAGTTGCTCATCATCATGCGCTTCTCCGTCGCCACGTTGGCGGCCTTGGCCCTTGTGGACCACGCCACAGCCGATCTGCACTCTCTTGCGATAGCAGCAGGAAAGAAATATTTTGGAACGGCCACGGACAACAACGAGCTTGCAGACTCGTCATACACTGCCATCACCAAGGTTGTGGGCAATTTCGGCCAGATCACTCCTGGGAACGGGCAGAAGTGGGACTCCACCGAGCCTACGCAGGGCAAGTTCCAGTACGCGTATGCGGACGTGGTGCCCAACTTCGCGAAAGCAAATGGACAGATTCTCCGGTGTCACACGCTGCTGTACCGGTCTCAGATCCCTTCCTGGTTGACCGGCGGATCGTGGACTAAGGATTCGTTGACGGCTGTTATCAAGACGCATATCGAAAACCTGGTTGGCCACTACAAGGGTCAGTGTTACTCATGGGACGTAGTCAACGAAGCCATCGACGACTCAGGCAATTACCGCGACACGGTGTTTTACACCGTTCTCGGCCTCGATTATCTGACGCTCGCTTTCAACACGGCACACGCTAGTGACCCTGCAGCCAAGCTGTACTACAACGACTACAACATTGAGAACCCCAACGCGAAGCAGAAGAAGACGGTCGAGCTGGTCAAGTACGTCCAGGACGCCGGTGCGCCGATCCATGGAGTTGGTCTGCAGGGGCACTTCCTCGTTGGCAGCATGCCCAGCCAGGAGGACCTCGAGTCCGCCGCCAACTCTTTCACCGCGCTAGGGGTTGATGTTGCCTACACTGAGTTGGATGTCAAGTTCACCAGCTTGCCTTATACCGGTGCCGGTCTCCAGTCTCAGGCCGAAGCCTATGTTTCCGTGATCAACGCTTGTCTCAATGTCGAGCGCTGCGTGGGCTGGACCGTCTGGGACTGGACGGATAAGTACAGCTGGGTACCAAACACGTTCCCTGGCCAGGGCGGCGCATGCCTGTACGACAACAACCTCAAGCCCAAACCGGCTTATACTGCTGTTCGTTCTGCTCTCGCTGCTGCTTCCAAGAAGGCGTAGTGTCCGAGGCTTCAACTGCCGTTGCTATCAACGGCATTTCTGCTATTCAGGCTACATCCCTCGCTATCTTGAGCGCTGTCGCATCCACTACGCTCAAGACTTTCTCTTCTTCCAAAGCGTGAGGATTTCCCGTGCATTTCGACCATGGATGTCAAAACTTTTGAGCGGTTCAAGCATATTGTATAATCATAGTAATAAGGCACAAAACAGATACACCCTTACGCGTTTTGCTTCAAATGCTGTAGATTCTATTGCACTTTGAAGAAGCCATAAAGCTTTCGACCAACGTGAACCTCCAAGCTCCACGCCCTTATTACAGTAACATACTCGCAGCTTCAACAATGCTATAAAAGCTCGTGTATTCGAAGAATGACTTGCTTAGTCAAACAGAATCCAATGAACAGAATCGCGCGATAGTACATGTAGTAATCTAGCTAAGCCATGCGGGCCCTAGATCTTGTGTTGAGAAATCAAGCTAGCTTGTCTGTGCATGTCTATTGCACTTGACTGAGGATGCCAAGAACATCGGCCATGAACTTCAAGTGGGTGATCTTGCCATCCTGCCATCGTGCAATCGTGTAGAACCAAGAGTCAAAGCCCTTATTGGTTGCATCGATTGGAGTCGGGGAGATGTAGTCCGGAACTGCCAAAGCATTCGTTAGGTTGCCGCTGAGCCGAGCCACTGACGCAGTCCAATCGCCGGATCCGAAAATCACTTGAGGGGACAAGTGGAGGTTCGAGAATGACTTCTGCAGCTGGCTGACGAGTGCAAACAACTGGTCGCTGTTGAGTCCATTGGGAGTGTCCTCACGAGAGGTGAAGATCGTGACGTTGGGGGAAAGCATCAGGCTGTCAGAATTGAATTGACCGCCGTTCAAGGCCGTCTCGAACTTCTGATGAGACTCCTTGTTCGTTTCTGATGTGTTGGCGGATGGGTTGACCGCAAGGGGTATGATATAAGGGCTCAAAGTGAGCGACTGAGTTCCATCTGTGGTGACTGGGGACGGGAAGAAGCCCATCTGACGTTCCATGGTGAGAAGGTCCATCCAGAGATGCTCTATGACGATTCTGCCTTCTTGCCAGTACGCCGCGGTCATGAACTCATAGTTGACGTGGCGGCCGGTCGGACCCCGCCATCCATCTGGGGCCTGAATTGGGCCGGTATTGGTTCCGGTGACATCGATCATGGTGATGGTCCAGTTGCCCTCTCCAAAGGCCACCTTGTAAGGATGGTTGGTGACTGCAACCTTGGGGAAGCTTGCGTATGTGTTCTGCAGGTCCTGAACATGCTGCACCATATTGAACTCTCGGCCTCCCGGCATGTAGACGATAGTGTCCTCCCGGTGGTTGAATCTGGAGCAGTCCAGCGAGTTGTAGGCATCGTCGGTGACTTGCATTTGTCGCACATTGGCGGACGAGTCCCAGGGCCCAGCGGAGGCATTGGGATAGGGACAAGTGCCAATGAGCTCACAAGTCACAGGTCCTAAAGCGGCGTTAGTTGAATACAACTTTCTTGACATTTCTTTCCTGAGGTTGAGGGAGTGAGCTCGTACCTGGAGTAACGCATCCGATATAACCCGTCTCGGCACGCTTTCCCAAAGAGCTGCTGCTTCCAACAGATTTCATATGCAGATGACTGCCACCCACGCAGGCGTAAGCGACGTCGGTAAAATACACAGTCGCAGCCAAAAGGCTAAGAACAGAAGTATGGCTTTTCATGTTGAAGATTCGAGGTAGAAGCGATTTCAATCGAGTGCTTTTAGCTATGGGATTGAAAAGGCGAAGGAATTTTGATGATATTGATGATTCTTTCATGGAGTCTGTGAAGATGGGCACTGATCACTTTTATAACAACTAGATCTTCTTCTTGACTTTCAAGTGCCTTCATCAACATATTCCCATGCTCAGCATATACTCTACCAAGTCTTGCCGCGCGGGTCGGTTGCGCTAAAAGGAGCTAAAATCCAACAAGCCACACGGTTTTCTGCGCCTACAACTGTGACGTACTGTACGACGGTGAACTTGAGGCGCTAGTCCGAGCTGGAACCAAGCAATCAACACTGTTCGGTAGCGATTACATTCTGCGTAGGGCTAGCTGCCAATCTTGAGCAATAAGACAACCTCTTGCCATGGTCTAAGCCCACATCAGTACAGTATGTGACAAAGCACGCTTACGACACGCCATGTCTAGGTCTGAGAACACCCTTTGGCCGGAACCAAACCTCTTCCGGCATTACTAAAAAGCATCATCAACTTCAGATATTCAAAAAGCTGTGGAGTTGCTCACGATCTCGGCGCTTTCGTCAAGGGCCGAGTAGCGAGGCTGCCAACCTCAGAAGCGAACCCCATGTCCGCGGTAGGTGCGGTGCAGTCAGCTCGCGAACTGCTTATTCCGGTGGGATACCAATCTAGGACCCGTCCAGAGACACGGTAGACTCTCACTAGCAATAAGTGCCAGCTTGTTATTTAAAGATAATCGCATGTCATGAGGCGCTGTCGTACATCCACTGCATCTTGGCGCTCGGGGAAAGACCAGAAGAGGAATTTCGCACATTACGAGCAGTCCGTATGTTGAGACTAGCTATCGAACTCAATTGATGTGGGCCAAGCTTCACTTCAACTTTCAGTTTTCCATTTGATGTTCTTCAGCTGATATCCTCGGCTACAAGCTTCAGCTTGGGCAGAAATGTGAAAGCTATCCCGCCATCCGTGAACCTTGGGGCCTTGGTATGGCACACAGTTCATCCCATCATTTACTGGGCAACAATATTTCCACGTTCTTTTTGCCGATGATGTGAATATTGCCTGAAAAGGTGCCCATTTCTTGGGACTCACCATGGCACATCCTTTGTGGCCCATCTCTGTCGCATGACTTGCCGCATCTCCCATAATAGTTGAGCTCCCAGACTAGGTTTTACAAGCGAAGACCTGCAATGGCAATCTGCGCCAGGATCTCATTAGCACACAATATGCATGTGAGTCTAGCGCTTTCCGCGGCTTCCACGTGGGCGACCGCAAACTCAGTCAACATGGTATTACGTGGATTAACGGCAGAGATGGATGAATGCATGCAGCAACGCAATGTCGTATGTTAGCGGTGCTCGCTGCTGAAAACTCTAGGCGCGCACAGATGCGAAGGGTAGCATGAGAGGCATTTCTCTACACCGACTGAATCATGTTAGGCTCAGTCTCAACAGCCAGACCCCAGATAGTTTGGATGCATGAAACCTCGCCTAAGTAACGTTTCCGGATGAAAATCCACGTATGCTCAATGCCCATACTGCCCAGATGAAAATTCTGCTTTTATGTCCTTTCCCCCTTGCCGTAAGACTTGCTTCAGATCAACGACGAATTACAGCCATACAAACAAATCATCTAGTATCAAATCAAGATGGGAAGCTACGAGCAAACGACACCTATGAAGAAGCAGCAGGTGTTGGGCTCTTTCAGCTACTATGACAGCTCTGGGATCCCCGCTCTCGACGACCTCACGATCATCGAGGGTACCTCCCCTGATAACAAAACATACAAAGTCCCGGTAACCGACCTACGATCTCTACCTTCACCGCTTTCAAGCTACACGCACGAGAAGAATGGCTTCCAAATCGTACGCCAGCCTCTTCCGATATCTCCCTCGTCGGCCACGGTGCACAACCACAAGTATATGACAAACAAATACTATCCCGCTATGACCGAACTATTGAGAAAGACTCTGGGAGCAAGGTGCGTGGTGGTGCGAAAACACTCCATCCGAGACATGCCGAGCTGGTCCGAAATTGGTATGAATCCAGAGATTGGGTTCAGCATCGAGTCTTTGGCCCCATTCAATATCGCGCACGCAGATCATACACCGGCCGGTGCTCGTGCGCACTTCCGCGCCATCAAGGAGTCAAACTGGTTCTCGGAGAACGATACAGCGGACGAAGAGTGTACATCGCCGAAAGAGCGTACCGAGTTCTTCCGCCTGCGACGCGAGATCATCGAGGCCGAGGATCGCGCTATTGCGGAGGCTGGACTAGACCCAGAAGTGCAAGGAGAGACAACCTTGCCGAAGGGTGGCCATTGGGACTGGGACGGCGCCAACTACGAAGGCCCGCGCTATGCTTTCTTCAGCGTATGGCGTCCGTTCGAAACTGTCCACCGTGATCCGTTGGCGGTTATGGATATGAGTTTGCCAGTGTCGAAAGATGTCGAGTTCGCTCCACTAACACGAACGTATCGCAAGCGCCCCGGGTGCGTCCCGTTTTACTATAGTCAAAATGCCATGGTGAGGCCGTTGGATGGAGGAAGGAGAGATTCCGGATTCCAAGACGGAGAAGACGGGGAGGCCCGAGAGCATGCGTGGTGTTATCTCAGCGGGCAAGCTCCAGAGGAGGTCTATCTGATCAAATTCTACGACAGCGAGGCTTTGGTCCGCAAAGAAAAGGGAGATGACGAGATTGCGTTGCTATGCCCGCATAGCGCTTTCTATATATCAGGGACTGAGAAGCAGCCGGTTCGACGAAGCTGCGAGCTAAGGGTTTGGTGCATCTGGTGAAGCAAGACACGGGTCGGTGATCAACGGGGCAAAAGGGACCAGGATTATGAACTATTAATAGACGAACGAGAATGGATTACAACTTAGACGTATACCCGACGTCCTTCAGATCCAAGACTTCCCCTGCCCTCCAGCTGACATTACTGCCGGCATCACTTCCTTCCTTCCACTTCCAACGAGGAATGCTCTGCTCTCCCTGTTCAATCAGCGTCTTGATCCAGTCTCCAACCACAGGTAACATCTTGAATCCATGTCCAGAGTCTCCAGTGGCAAGGAACAGGTCCTTCTTTCCAGGTACTGCATCAATGACATAGTCAGAGTCCGCAGTATCGGCACACCAGCAGATGTGCTTGTTAATGAAAGGCCTCTCTGCCAAACTTGGGAGAGTTTCTCGAAGAAGCTGACGAATCTTTTGTTCGTCTGACTCGCTCACGAAGTTGTTATCGATGGGAGGCACGGAAAGCCCAGTCGTGGGAGAGTAGTTGGTATATCCTCCGCCACTGGGCGAGAACTTCAGAATACCCGTGCCCGGTTCTGGCTCGAAGTAAAATCCAAGGTCGCGCGCGTATGTGACCGGGATGCCTTTCAACTTCTCGGCCTCCTCAGGCTGAAGCTGAATATGAAGCACACTCCAAGCCTTAGCGGTAACTTGTCGGCCGACAGAGGGAAGGACATTTCCCAACGACGCACCAACCGTGATGATGGTCTTGTCTGCGGTGAACTGCTTTCCTGATACAGTCCGAGCACCAACGCACCGATCGCCGTCGTACTCAAAGGCAACAACCTCATCGCCAGTGTAAATCTCCACCCCTTGACTCTTCACATAGTCGTAAGTCGACTTCAGCGCATTTGCAGCATGTGCATACCCAGCGAAGCGGTTGAAATAGCCCTTCCATCCTTCCATCGGGCCATCCAAGGCGGGGGCAGCTTTGGAGATGTCTTCGCGACTCTCGATGGCGTCAATCTTGCTGGCCCATGCTGGGTGCGTCTTGATGCTCTCAAGAGACTTTGCCAAGGTCTTTTTGGTCTTTTCGGGTGCCGCTGCCGAGTTCGCCAACAGATATCCGGTCTGGTGGTAGTGCGGGGAAAATGTCGGGTTGTTTGTCCACTCTTCCATGGCCTGGAGGGCTAGGTCGGTGTAAAACGGGTCTTCATATTCTGCACGAATGATCTTATTGACATCGTTTCCTGCTGAAAGCTCGGATGGTACTGATGTGCCCTTTTCAAGTATCGTGATGGACTTGTAGCCGGCGCGGGTGAGATGATAGGCTGCCGACAGCCCAAACGTGCCGGCACCAATGATCAATACTGACGGCTTTTGACTTGACATCTTCAAAAATATTCGGAAATAGAGACCGATCGTAGAATAGGACGACTGACGAGACTTGGCAGTGGTCACTGAGGGAATGCCTATTTTGAGTCGCGAAGACGTCCCAACTCCGAGGGCAACATCTCCGACGTCGGATACCTCCCGATTGCGGCTTGCGCCGGAGTCATGCGAGACCCAACCGGGACTATTCCAATTGAAGCGCGGAGAAGTGGAAACTACGACTCATTAGCACTGATGTAACTCTCTGCAATTTGTACCCTTTATTGAAATCGGCCCAGTCGCACCGACGCCGACGCCGATGTCCTCCAATCGGTCTCTATCTCCACTATGGGTAGCATCCGTATCTGCGGGGTAGCGATTAGCCAACTGGGATGATGCCGTCGATTCGACTTGCCATCTCTTATTCCCGTTATCATCTCATCCTTTCTATCGACTAACACAACAAACAATTCTGGGTGACGCCGTCCAGAAGCGTATGAACATTTGGTGATCTTTGCATGCGGTGGAGTTGCGTCTCATTACCAAAAGCATTGACACTTGTTCACAAGCAAAGTTACTATGCCAGCTTCAGCACACCACAAGGCTCGAAAGCGCCGGAATGGGGAATTTCGCGTGAGAAGTGGATGCTGGAAGTGCCGAGGTGGGTTCATGTCACACTGCCATGTTCAAGAGACTATGCAGCATGAACTAACTGTTATACAAATCCAGAGCGACGCGTCAAGTGTCCTGGTATGCAAACCGACAAGGCTTTATGCTGCTGATGAGGCTAACTGGAATCCACAGAACAGCGGCCCATCTGCAGCCACTGCCAGAGACTAGGTTTCAGTTGCCATTATGAAATGCGGCTTTCCTGGCAACGGCAACCGAATCATGAAGACCGCCTGAAGAGTTGTATGCGACGTTGTTCCTACAACAGCTTGATTGAAGAGTGGATGTTTCTCAACACAAATTGGCAAGACTTTGAAGAGGTTTCAACGATTCTTACTGAGCCATGGATTCATAATCCAGATAACCGCACCAGATCACCCGCCACGACCTGCAGCTTGCTGTCGTTGAATGCAAGCTCATCGGACCTAACGATTCCGAGAAGTCTGTCTCCACTAAACTTCTCAACGGGAGAAGCTTCCCTGTGGAACTACTTCAATGATTTCATTGCTCCACGCTGTGTCCTGAAAGATGGCATCAATCCCTATCGGCAGATCATTCTCCGGATAGCTGCGGCATCGCCAGGAGGACCTGTATACCGAAGTATCCTCGCTGTTTCAGCACATCAAATGCAAGTCCTTAGACATTCGGGGCAGCTAAGAAGTATTTGGACTAACCGAGACCATGCGTTATTTTCTCTGAGAAAGACAATATCTGAATACTCCTCATCGACAATCGGCGGGTCCTTGAGAAAAGCATTGGCTCAGCAAATCATGGCGTCAACATTGATGATGTGTTTCTTCGAAGTAAGATCTCCAATGTCGCGTTCTCTATAACGTCACACCATCTCCATGGACAAGTAACTAACTATTCATCATAGATCCTGCACGACTGCTCTCGGTCATGGGAAGTCCATGCAACATTTGCCAGGTCCTTCTTGATGTCGGAAATCTGCCATGAAATCAAAGACGACGATTTCTCCTCCAGCCTGTATGCGTTCGCCTCCACATATTTTGTCTACCACGATGCCCTTGCGTTCACAGCTAGCCCAGACGCAGCAACTGTGCCACAGACGACAAGTCAGCTGTCAAATCTCATTGACGGGTACGACTCGTCTATTTTCATGACTTTGACTGGCTGCTCAAAACGCCTCATCGAACTCCTCTCTCAAATCACGAGCCTGGCCAAGAGGTCACCCATGCAAACCTCTAGCCGTATTGACCAAGGTTCCCCTGAAGGAGATGTCTCCATTCAAAACGGCAAGCGAGATTCAATCGAGAGGGAGCTGCACCAAATGCAGAATCTTTCAGCCCAAGGCGCACAAACAAGGTCTTTCTCGGATGAACCCCACGAGTCGGAGTGGATTTCTGAGCTGAAGCGTCTCACGAGCCTGATGTACCTGTATGCCCGCATCGACGGATGTAACCCTTCGGACCCGCACATGTTCAGACTCACCTCCCAAATTCTAGAGATCATTCCAAAGATCTCTCTTCGCACCAACACTCTTCTTTGGCCCCTATTCACTGTTGCGACTCTTGGTGTTCGCTCTGATTCAGACGAAGAACGGCGGATGATTCTGGAGAAACTCCACCTACTGCAGCAAACAAGACAACTAGGCAATGTTAGAAAGGCCAGGCGTATTATAGAAGATGTTTGGAAAGCACGAGACTTAGAGACGAGTAATGCGGAGCAAGGTTGGTCAATACTTGCAGGCCGGTACGACACCATTAGTCTAGCATGAAACGTCGTATCGCGAGTCCCGATGCATCGCATTAGCCAGTGAAATCGACTTTCAATCAACGTCCACTCTTCTTCAGACTCTTATTTGACCAATTTCTTACGCTCCTAGTTCGTCATCCAAACGTCGCTTCCGATGGAGAGCACCAAGCTAAGTGGTATATCTAAAGTCCTTTTGCTTCTTGTCCGTGATATCTACGAACCCGTCGACTGTTCCCTCGTGAACCGCTTCCGGCTTGCCATATTTCTTGTCACGCCTCTTGTTCTCCAAGAGCGCCACCAGCCAGTAAGCTAGCATCAATACCATGCTGACAACGTAGCTCGTAAGCATAGCAATGACTGCCCCGTTGTATTTCGGTGCCTGGGTTGAGATGAATGTCTGCGGTCCAATCAAGTTGCCAGCCGCATAACCAACTTGGACCAAACTGAAGCAGACAGCCTTTTTGGTTTGTCCTGCGGTGTTGGCTTGCGGGAGAGAGATGCCGACCACGTACGGGGCTGTAATTATCGTTAGACATTGAGAACAAATTCTTGGGTCGGCTGCACTTACGCCAGTAGAAATACATGAAATAGAGTCCGACCATTTGTGCTGCAATATTCGTCCTTGGAAGTCCATGAACGAGTGCCGTCCCAAGGATGGGCAGCAAAAGAGCGATGCAGGCAACGAGCGTTCTTCGGTTATGCCATCTAGCTGCCAGATAGCTGAACGCCCAGGCGCTGGATGTCGCCAGAACTCCAAACGGCATGGTCAGTAGACTAGCTTCCAGGGAAGTGAACCCCAGGTTGTTGATAATGATGCTGCCAAAGTTGACAAGGCCCCCATTCGGAATGTTGATGAAGATATTGAATACGAAAATGATCCAAATCTTGATGTCCAGCAAAGCTTCCCAGACTTGATCCCACTTCCAGACCTTGTTGGCAATACCAGTGCGATTCGCAGCGAGACGCTTGGTTGCGTAGTATTTTTGCTCGTCGGTCAAGAAATGGGCGTTCATGGGGCTGTCCGGGAGGGTGAACCAGATGAATATCGAGTAAAGAACGTTGATGGTACCGGTCAGAAGGTATAGATATTGCCATTTGAGAAGAGGGGCTGAGTCCGGGATCTTGCCGACTAGCCATGCGAAGAAGCCATTGAAAACCGAGGAAAAGTACGCGAAGATAACTGCGAGTTATAAGTCAGCAAGCTCTTCTGGCCATGGAATCAACACTTTGCTTACTAGCGTTCCTTGGCGGCTGTTCCTTCTTCGTGTAAAAGCTCGAGACGAGAATCGTCAATGACGGGGAAATGGCAGCCTCGATGAAGCCCATGAAGAATCGAAGAGCCATGAAACCAGACCAGCTCCGACATGGTGCATGCAAAAGCGTCAAAACCGACCAAAGTAAGGATGCGGCGCATAGAAACTTCGCGGGTGGAAATCGAAGGACGAGGTAAGATGCGATAACATATCCGATCAGTTGCTAAATGGCTGGTGTTAGCAGCTGCATATCCAACAGCGGCCACTGTATAACTTACTCCCAAGGGAAGAACGCTTCCAAGCCAACTATATTGTTGTCCAACAAACCCATTATCCGTTTGGAAGCCATAGAGAGATGCCGTTCCCATTTGGACTTTGTCGACCGCTCCGAGGGTGGCGGTAAACAGTAACTGCGGACGTTCAACTTCAACTTCATACTGAAAGACTGATAGCAAAACATTACTCACAAGTGGAATCATCCAAGCATCGATTTTCTTGACAATCTTCTTCTCGATCTCTGGAGTCATTGGCGGATAATTGTTCGCGTTCGCCAAGAACTCAGCGGCCTCGTCAAGGATGCCATCTTGTGGCGCTTTGGTTATTTCAGACTGCCCTTGAACGTTCGAAGAGCTCGGATGAATGGCGCTGATATCCGGTTGCTCTGCCGGACCATCTTTCTTCTCGGCCATGGTGCCGTTGACACCTTCGTATCCGGTAATGTTGCTACAACAGTTGGTCTTTTTTAAAAACAATTCAAAAAACACTTGTGCTGGGACCGAGATGCTAATGAGGGGGAGATCATATCTATTTAGCTAAACATAAGTCCTTGTCGACCTGGCGAGGCAGCTGTTGGAACTGGCCATCCTCATATCACTAGCCATATCTCCGACCGGGTAAGGGTCAGCGTCGCCGACTAGCATGGGGTTGGTTCGGGGGTTTATCGTCGACCGCATCAGCCCCGGGTTCTTATCACCCGCGTTGCAACTTCCCCATGCATGGATCCACCCAGCGACGTGCTGCTCTGAGACAAGAGCTGTGTGATAGGACTCTTATCATTGGAAGGTCTAAACGACGAGGTTGGAGAACAGGGTTTTGGCCATATCTTTCCCCTTGGCTTCCCCTTACCCCGCTATCGACGAAGCTGCATGGGCTGCAGATCACCTATCATAGTGCATGGCTGACTGATAGGTGCATGATTTCGTGGCAGGTCGAATCGACGGGCGTCCGTTGTGTCCAATATCATCGTGCATCTTGGGATAATGGTTGCCGGAGCACTCGCCGATCGAATCTGCGACATCGGCATCTAGCCATTTCTCCCGGATTGGTTATGATGCATCCGAAGGTTGTGTATGATATAATACGATGAGGTTCTTGTGAAGTCTTTCATACGGTAACATCGATTTCTTGTCAATTGATTGGTACCACTCATTAGACGCAAAGATGGCTATTGGGACAGCGATTCCCCAAATTGAGCCGAAGAGCATTAACTTCGCGATCGGTAAGTCAGCCATTGTTCTTCATCGCTAGAGCTTCCAACTAAACATTACATGAATAGATCGCGGTGGCACTTTCACAGATGTTTGGGCCTCCATTCCAGGTCGGCCCGATGTGGTGCTGAAACTGTTGTCTGTTGACCCTGGCAACTACGATGATGCGCCCGCCGAAGGCATCAGGCGGGTGTTGGAGATGGTGTCTGGCACAACCATCCCTCGTCGGTCGCCAATTCCTAAAGATTTAATTCACTCAATACGCATGGGAACTACCGTCGCGACAAATGGTAAGCAGCTCCAGCTTTTCAAGAAACTATTTCGACTAACTCAATAATCAGCACTTCTCGAGCGGAAAGGAACCCGGCACGCCTTCGTAGTTACCCAAGGATTCCGCGACCTTCTCGACATCGGCTACCAATCGAGACCAAAACTTTTTGATCTCGGCATCCGCAAGCCAGAGCTTCTTTATGACGAAGTTATCGAAATCTCAGAACGCCTCACGGTAGAAGCGTACGATGAGGATGTCTACAAGACCGCTCGTACCCAGCCCAAGGAGTCGCCTGGTTTGTTCGTCAAGGGCATCACGGGAGACATTCTGAGAGTCATCCGACCCTTGAATGAAGAGGAAGTCCGTCAGAAGCTTACGGACATCAGGTCCAAGGGTATCGAGACTCTGGCCATCTGTCTTGCGCACTCTTACATGTACCCTGACCACGAAAATAAGGTTGCGGATATTGCGCGCGATCTTGGCTTTCAGCATGTTTCAACGTCATCGAGCGTGGGCGCGAACATGATCAAGATGATTTCAAGAGGAAGCTCAGCGTCGGCTGATGCGTACCTCACTCCCGAGATCATCCGCTACGTCAACGGATTTGCGAAACAATTCCAGGACGGTAATCTTGACGACATCTCATGTGAGTTCATGCAGAGCGATGGTGGGCTGGTGAGCCACAAGGCGTTCAGTGGGTTGCGCGGTATTCTCAGTGGTCCTGCTGGTAAGTATCACGCTCTTACAATAGCTCAGCTCTCTGAAGATAGCCGCTGATTTGTTTACAGGAGGAGTGGTTGGTCATGCACGCACGTCCTACGACGGCAAGTCCCCTATTGTTGGCTTTGACATGGGTGGCACTTCCACCGACGTGAGCCGTTATGGAGGATCCTTGGAACATGTCTTCGAATCCACCACCGCCGGTGTTTCTATCCAAAGTCCTCAACTGGATATCAACACTGTTGCTGCAGGCGGTGGCAGCATGTTATTCTGGCGTGACGGGCTCTTCAAAGTCGGGCCTGAGGTATGTACTCCCACTTCAATTGTCGGGATCGGCAACAGTGACTAAGTTGCTACAGAGTGCCGGAGCCCATCCAGGCCCAGCTTCATACAGAAAGGGCGGTCCTCTTACTGTGACTGACGCCAACCTTTTGTAAGTCATTCCTCAGGACTTTGAGCGACGATACGCTGACACGATTTAGTCTCGGTCGACTGATCCCAAGTTACTTCCCCGCCATTTTCGGCCCCGATGAGAACTTGCCCTTGGATTCTGAGATTGTCGCCACGAAGTTCGAAGAGCTGACCAAGACAATCAACGCCGATACGGGACGCTCGATGACGCCTCATGAAGTCGCAGTCGGCTTCATCGACGTTGCGAACGAGTCCATGAGTCGACCCATCCGAGCCCTCACAGAGGCCCGCGGTTTCGTCACCGCCGACCACAACCTAGCAACATTCGGCGGTGCAGGTGGCCAACACGCATGTGAGATCGCGGAGAAGCTGGGAATCGGCCGCATCGTCGTTCACAAGTATTCAAGCATTCTCTCTGCGTACGGAATGGCGCTGGCGGAGGTGGTTCAAGAGGCGCAGGAGCCAAGCTCAGAGATGCTGTCTGATGAGTCCCTTCCCAGACTCAATGAGAGGATCGACTACCTCAAGATAAAGGCAACAGACGGATTACTCTCTCAGGGTATAAAGGATGCCTCTATTCAACACGAGCCATACCTCAACCTCAGGTACAACGGGACCGATACCAACTTCATGATTCTTCAGCCTGAGGATGGCGATTGGCTCTCAGCTCTGGAGAGAGAGCATCTCCGAGAATTGTCTTTCACTTTTCCCAGATCGAGGAAGGTCCATGTGGACGACATCCGTGTACGGGGAGTTGGTAAGGCCGAAGAGTCTAGCACAGATAATGATCGGCTCGTGGAGGAACTTAAATCGTTGTCATTCAGCGCCGTCACCAAGGGCGAGGACACCACTGTAGGCAACCTCCCACGGTCTTCACCCGAAGCTTTCACTAACTCAGGTACAGACCAATGCATACTTTACTGAAGGCGGGCTCCAAGCAACCAAAGTCTTCCGCCTCAACACACTGCAGCCGGGCGCAATCGTCGCTGGCCCAGCGATCATCATCGACAGCACGCAGACCATTGTCGTCGTCCCTGGCTCTCAAGCCAAGATCCTCACCTCTCACGTCGTCATCGATGTCGTCGACAAAGTAAATAAGAACAAGCCAGCAGATGGCGGAGAGCTTGTGGTTGATCCCGTGAAGCTCAGCATCTTCGGTCACCGTTTCATGAGTATTGCAGAGCAGATGGGCCGCACTCTCCAGAAGACGAGTCTTTCGCTCAACATCAAGGAGCGTCTGGACTTTTCTTGTGCCATCTTTGGTCCTGATGGGGATCTGGTCGCCAATGCGCCGCATGTTCCGGTTCACTTAGGAAGCATGAGCTATGCCGTCAAGTACCAGCATGAGCTGCACCATGGAAAGTTGCGCCCAGGTGATGTCCTGGTTTCGAATCACCCTGAGGCCGGTGGTACTCATCTCCCTGGTTAGTCACCCGGATTCTGGGCCCTCTGAGACTATATGCTGACTTGGACAGACATCACAGTCATTACTCCGGTCTTTGACGAAGATGAAAAGACGATCTGCTTCTACACAGCTTCGAGAGGCCACCACTTGGACATTGGCGGATCCAAGGGCAACTCCATGCCACCGTAAGGATTTTCTAGTCATGCCATCGTATTTCCACACTAACAAAAAGCAGTGATTCAACCGAGCTTTGGCAAGAAGGTGCTGCGATCAAGTCATTCTTCCTCATCCGAGACGGCACCTTTGATGAGGAAGGCATCATCTCAATCCTCCTCGCCCCAGGAAACCATCCCGGCTGCAGCGGCTCTCGTCGTCTTCCCGACAACCTTTCTGACCTCAAGGCTCAGGTCGCCGCCAACACCAAGGGTAGCAGTCTCATCAGAGCCCTCATGGAAGAGTTCGGGAAGCCTGTTGTGCACTTCTACATGACGAAGATCCAAGAGAATGCCGAAGTATCCGTCAGAAAGTACCTCCTTTCTGCATATAAGAAATTCGGGTCCAAGCCCCTGAAGGCCGTGGATTATCTCGACAACGGCTCGCGCATGCAAGTTTCAATCACCATCGACGAGGCGGGGTTCGGCACATTCGATTTCACGGGAACTTCGTGTGAGATGCTGTCTAACATGAACGCACCGCCGGCCATTACTTACTCGGCCCTCATTTACACCCTCCGTCTCCTGATTGGATCCGATATCCCTCTTAACCAGGGTTGCCTCACTCCGACAAAGGTCATTATCCCCAAGAACACTTTCTTGAACCCTGGTCCAACATCAGCAGTCTGCTGCGGCAATACCCTTACTTCCCAGCGCCTGGTCGACCTCCTGCTCAAGGCGTTCCGAGCAGCCTCCGGATCGCAAGGCTGCATGAACTGCTTCGGCTTCTTTGGCAACTCGCTCGACCCCGCAGCTTCGCCGGACTCGATGACCAATAACAGCGAAGGCTTTGGCTTCGGTTACGGAGAGACCATCTGCGGTGGCGAAGGGGCCGGTCCGACGTGGAATGGCGCATCAGCCGTCCAAATCCACATGACGAACACCCGCACCACGGATATCGAGATTATCGAGAAGAGATACCCGGTATTGATCCGTGAATTCTCTATCCGACAGGGCAGTGGCGGACGAGGCAAGTTCATGGGTGGTTGTGGAATCGTGCGTGACTTTGAGTGCCGCGCCCCATTGACATATGGCATCATCTCGGAGCGTCGGGTCCACCAGCCCTACGGCATGATGGGTGGTGAGAATGGCGAATCGGGCGCGAATTACTGGGTTCAGAAGACGGAGGATGGCGGAGAAAGGTGGATCAGCATCGGGCCTAGAGGTCAAGTCGATATGAAGACCGGAGATCGATGTGTCATCCATACTCCAGGAGGTGGTGGCTGGGGTATTCCGGACGAAGACGAGGGCAGTCAGATAAACGGGACCAATGGCGTTGACGGTCCTTGGGAGGCGAAGGTTGAGTACCCAAGAGCGACCGGCAGTCTTCATACGTTTGCCGCTGCTCAGGAAGCTTCATCGTAGAAGATTTGTTTAGGCACGTGCAGTCATACTAATAGATGGAGACTTTCACAAGATGGCAACTGTATTGATTCCTTCAACCGTTCTGATCCGAGTCTCTAACTCCCTTCCTGCTTTCAACGAGCACTTTCAAGACGAGTTTCTCTTGCTCACTTTGACGTGTTCTTCGCCTTTGCTCTGTTCGTCCCTCTCGCCATCAACCTCAACCTTGTCCAGAGTAGCGACGCTATCCCCAGCCTCCTTGATGGCCCTCCAGTTGAGTCCAAAGTCAAGAATGTCAGGATACCGCTTCACATACCAGTACATTCCCATCATCGCCGCAATGCTACCCACACTAAATGCTGCAGCCAGCGGGAATCCAATCGGATATCGCGGAGAGTCCGCGGTCCGCCATGCTCGGAGCGGAATCGTGGCATGGCCGACGTACACCAACGTCACGGCGACACCAACAATCACGGACCGCGCCTCCGGCTCTTTGCGCAGAATGATAGCCAGCCACGCGAGCAGAGCATATCCCCACGCTGCCGTCGCAAACGTCAGGAAATAGAATGTCATGATCGTGCCGCGGCCGCCCGGCCATGCTGCCAATACTGAGGTAGCGACAAGCTGTAGGAGTGCGGCTCCGACGCCAACCTGCCAACGCCAGTTCTTCCAGTCGCTCAGCGCGTTGAGTGAGATGTTCGACACGATGGAGATGGCGTAGCCACCCAGGGGTATCAGGTTGACGGTATACACAGAATACAGCGCGTTGCCCTCCCCGTCTTTGAGACCCTTCAGATACAGCAGGAAGTAAGAGTTCGCGCGCTGCGACCACGCAAATTGGAGATAGGCGGCGAGGAACAGGTACGCCACTGGCGAGGTCAGGAGCTTTTTGACCTTGTTCCAGAGAGCCCTGCCTTTGATGATCTCCTGCGTCGTTGTGCCTGACTTGGCCATCCGAGAGGCCGCCAGGACGCGCTCTTCTTTGGTAAGCCACAGGACTCTGGTAGTCGTTGGCGCATCAGGGATGACGAGGAACCCGTACAGGCCCCACACGATCGTCATGATACCCGAGACGACGAAAAGCCACTGCCATCCTTCGAGACCATGCACTCCGTTGAGATTCTTGTACAGTGCGGCCTGTAGGATGCCAAGGAACATGCTCCCAGCGACGCTGCTTACACCGAAGATGGCGAGACGCTTGCCAAGTTCCGAGGGGGTGTACCAGTTGAAGATTAGGTTGACGATGCCCGGCCAAGACGTAGCTTCGAAAACGCCCAAGGCGAATCTTAAGCCATAGACCGTTTTTGCGTTGCGGGCGGCAAAAGTCGCAAGGGTAATGGCACCCCACACTACTTCGCAGAAGGGAAGCCAGAGCGATGGGCGCACGCGGGTTTGGATGAGCTGGGATGGGACGATGAAGAGGGCGTAGCCGATGGAGAAGTAGGTCGTGAACTCGACCAACTCATTGCCGTAGAGTGAGAGGGACTCTTGCATGCCGGACACGTAGGCAGCTGTTGTGGCGGACTGGTCCATGTCTTTCATAAGACCGGCGACGAAGGCCCATGATAGCAGGAGAATGTCCAGTTTGAGGACTAGGACGTGCTCAGGATCCTTGAAGTAGGGGTGGACTCTCGACAACCACGATGTTGACGAAAGGGCTGGTCTTGATGCGGAGGTCGTCACTTCTGTGTCAGAAGGCAGAGTTTCCGTTGTTGTTGCCATGATGATGGCTGTCGTTCTGTTCGCCAACTGTTGCTGGGCAGAACCAGTTTCTATGGCGGATCAAAGTCTGCCTTTATGAACATCTCATGAAGACGGCATATGCTTCGAGGCAATAATTTCAGGCTACCTCGTTATTTCAGCGAAGCCACACCGAGCGGGTCAAGTCCGATGTGAAGTCGGACCGTCCCGATCTTTGACGCGTTCAAAACTTGCTGAGCGCGGATTACAACATCGCCAATGTCAATGGTGGAATTGAGGCCATCTGTGTTTGTTGCTCTGCCCGGGCTGAATTTCTTTCTCGGTCACAGAAAGGGGGGTCTGGCCGTTAGAATTTCTCCAGCCGGGGAGGGCGACTAGCGCTTCATGGATGTTCCTAGCTGCGGCGGACGATGTCGCCATCACGACGGGTGATGCCGTCAACGTCGGGGACCCGCCGAGTGCGCGACTCGACAGAAGTCGCAGACCATAATCGGTTGTTCTGGCGTCCAACGAGGAAACATTCATCGGGGTGGCCCCGATAAAGGATGCTGAGAACATCGACTCTGTCACAGTCTAGTGACAACCGAAAATCTCAATACATATACTGCAAGAGAGCGCCGGACAATGACGTGCTAGCATCGCCAGCGCACAGCAATACCCCCAAGAAATTGTTCCTTTCAGGCCGAGTCAGTTCATCATGACCTCCCAGCCGCTCTACCCAGCTTACCTGCCCACCCGGCCCGATGGCTTTCAGCCGATCATTGACGTCCCATTCTTTGAGGCAGACGAGCCCGGGGTGCGAGCGAAGAAGTCCAACAAGCTCTCCGTCTTCAAGACTCAGGATGCGAAAGTGGAGAATATTACCCCACGGGTCGGGACTGAGATTCGCGGGGTCCAGTTGAGCCAGCTGTCCGGCGCCGGCCTTGATGAGGTCGCGTTGCTTGCGGCCGAGAGGGGCGTGCTCGTGTTTGTGAGTCAAGGCGACTTTTGAACTCAACTGTCTCATTGAGGGTGTTCCATCTAATGAAGAATTATCGTAGAGAGATCAAGACTTTGCCGACGTGGGGTTCGAGAGACAGAAGGAGATTGTCCGACACTATGGACCACTTCATCAAGTGAGTGCTCAAGTGATGCGACATAGCTCATAAGTTGACCATGGCTCTAGCACCCGACGATGGGCTATCCAGAGGGCACCGGCCCCGAGTTCCACGTCGTATACGCAGATGAAAAGGCGTGAGTTCATCCCGTCAACAAACCTCAGCTAATGGCATCGTTAACTTACATCCAACAGAGGCAACCTGCGAAACCTTCTCGGTCCACGCACGAGCTATGATCTCTGGCACGTGGACCAAACCTTCACCCCAAATGTCCCATCAACCACGTTCTTCTGGGTCCTAGAGTCTCCGGCTTCGGGCGGCGGCGACACCGCCTTCACCTCCTTGACCGCCGCCTACTCCGCCCTCTCCCCCGCATTCCGACGGACTCTCCACCCCCTCCGGCTCTTCCACACCTCCGCATCCGTGGGCGAGGTTGCCCGCGTCGGCACGGAGCGGGCCCTCAAAGAAGCTGTCTCTACTACTCATCCTCTTGTCATCATGCACCCGGTCACTGGCAAGCCCAGCCTGTTCGTCAATCCGACCATCGCGCGCAAGGTGGAGGGTTTCTTGCCGGAAGAGTCGGATGCACTACTGGGATTCCTGCACAACCACATCCGCAGCTTGGACTTCAGCTGCAGGGTACGGTGGGAGAAGGGAACGGTTGTGGTGTGGGATCAACGGAGTGTGGCGCATACCGCCGTGCCGGATTTCCAGGACGGAGAGAGGCGGCACATGGTCCGCATCATTCCGTACGGGACGAGACCGGAACCGGCTTTCCCTGGAGAGCATGGACCGGCCCGGGAAGAAGATGGTAAGGTGGGAGGCTCTGATTAGGTTGACTTTGACGATAGCTATTGATTGCGACGTTCAACGGCCCGGTCCAGTGACAAGATAGCGAACTTAATTGTCTGAATACCCGGTGCACCAAAGTATATGCATGTCCGTCGAAGCTCAATTACACCGCCAAAACTGTGAAGCAAGCCTCGCAGGCCCATCATTGGAGAATCTGTGTTGCCGTGGTCTGATTTGAACCTCTTCAGCTGGCAAACCCGCCCCCTTATCGGAAAAAGCAAACCTAATTAACGCGACAATGACGCGAAGCATTGAGCTACAAGTCACGTCATCCCTGAATCGCGACACGCCAAAGGGGTAAATGGAGACAAGCAGTGGATACGAAATGGGTCCCGATTGCAAATGGTCGCACGGGCAACCCAAGATAAGGGAAAGCTTCCTGTAACAGATAATTGAATAGAATTTTCCTCCCCTGACGCAGTTGAAGCTCTTCTCCTTCACGATCATCAATCTCCTCCACATTCCACAGTTCCCCAACTTTCTCCCCACGATCTTCCCGTACACTAAAACCACCAACAACCGTCACAATGTCTACCGCTTTCGTCCAGCGCCCTGCTCCTGAGTTCAAGGCCACCACCCTCTTCCCCGGTGGTGAGTTCAAGGACGTCTCTCTGTCCGACTACCTCGGCCAGTGGTAAGTAGCTCTCCTGCTACCCTGCGAGACATCACGTCTCCCAGGGAGCGAACGAACCCATGCCACAAAGACAGCTAACTAACACGCACCGTCACAGGGTCGTCCTCCTCTTCTACCCCCTCGACTTCACCTTCGTCTGCCCGACCGAGATCATCCAGTACAACGACGCGCTCCCCCGCTTCAAGGCCATCAACACCACCGTCCTCGGCGTCTCGACCGACTCGCACTTCTCCCACCTCGCCTGGACCGAGCGCCCGCGCAAGCAGGGCGGCCTCGGCGACGACCTCCAGCTGCCCCTGGTCGCCGACAAGTCCCACAAGATCTCGCGCAGCTACGGCGTGCTGATCGAGGACGAGGGCGTCGCCCTGCGCGGCCTCTTCATCATCGACCCCAAGGGCGTCCTGCGCCAGATCACCGTCAACGACCTGCCCGTCGGCCGCAACGTCGAGGAGACCATCCGCCTTGTCGAGGCCTTCCAGTTCACCGACGAGCACGGCGAGGTCTGCCCCGCCGGCTGGCAGAACGGCAGCAAGGGCATGAAGGCCGATCCCAAGGGCAGCCTGGAGTACTTTGCTGCGCAGAACGGCGAGAACGGCCACGCCAACGGTAACGGCACCAAGAGACTTCGCGTTGATTAAGCTGGGAGGAATAAGAGCGTGTTAGACTTGTATTATGAGTGTAAAGAATTAGAAGTATAAAAGTAGAACTAGAGAAGCGGCTTCAGATGTCAGGTAGAAGGCCTGGCAAACGCTCAGACGTCTAGACCTAGATCAATGCGAAGACAGGTGCGTTTGCACACTTTCCCACACAGGCATTGGCTATATCCAGGGTGATTCTTCACTCCCACCACTTGACATCCGTTTCTCTGAGGGTGTTGCTTCCGCAGTGAATCTCTCCAAGCCCAACATGGTGCGACAAAAAGTCATCCACAAATCCAACGTCCATACCAGTTGCGCCATACACCGCCTTCACTCTCTCTTCAAACAGATCCTTCCCGTCAACCACAGGTCCCCACGGCTTGGGGCTCAAATAATGCTCTCCCAGCACAATCCCGTTGATCGCAGCAGGGCTAAAGCTCGCCACCAGAAACTCGTCCGCCATCACCGTGTCCGTGTGTGAGGGCAGTCCGTCGTCGGAGCGGCTGAACCCCTGGCCCATGTTGAGATCCTTGAAGAGCACTGGGACCCGAACGACATGCTCTCTCGCAATCGGGATCTCGTCAAGGAGTGTTTCGAGGTTGGCGTCGATGTGCTTCTGGGCATAGGCATTCACCTGGTGGAAGGTCTCGTTGGTGAGGATCTGGTCGATTGTCGTCGCCAACTCCTCCGCAGAAGTCGAGAACGCGTTGTCGAGGCTGCCGTTGAATGACACACCCCGCACCCCGCCGTGGCCTGCGGTAGACGCATTGCGCAGGATCTCGAGCGCAGAGACGGTATCCGCGATGCCGATAGTGAACCCGAGACCCGTGTTGTTAGACGGCAGGAACTGCACGAACTCATCGACGTGCCCGATCACCAGCCAACCGGTCTCAAGCATCAGCGGCGTCTGCAACCCCTGCCCGTCGAGGAACTTCGTCATCGACTCCGCAGGCATCTTCTCAAAGTGCTTGCCCTGAATAATCCGTCCGACGGGGTACTTGATACCGCTTTTGGAGGTATACGGCGGGATCGTCTCAAGGTTTCCAAAGGAGTTGATCTCAAGATGTCCAAATCCTCGACGGCCCCCTTCAGGCTGAAATCCGCCCACACCCTTACCCCTCAATTGCTCAAACACCTGACGACCACCAGTCCGCGTCGACTGCGCGGACCTCAGCACGATGCGGATCGAGACAGGGCCGTTCGGGCCCGGCATGCTAGCGTACGCCGGCTCGATAAAGTCCTGCGCCCAGATGTCGCTGCTCTGGTTGAAGAGGTAGAGCGGCGTCTGCAGACCGGCGGCTGCGCGGCCTGCATCCAGCTGGCGGATGAATTCGAGCTGGACGGGGTCGGAGTCGTTGGCGGCGGTGCTGATGAGTGTGTCGACGCGCTGGAGGTGGTGGTGCGTCAGGACTGGTGCGACTTTGAGCTCGACGGCGTCGGAGAGGATCGTTGTGTTGACGTGGAGGTCGAAGTGGACCGTAACCTTCCCATCCCACTCCGATGCGTCTGTGACGAATTCGCGGCCGTCGATGCCGAGGGAAATGCCATTCTTGAGTTGTGTGGCGTTGAATATGAACTCAGGATCGACGAGCCTCCATGCGGCGGTTTCGCTGGCGCGGGAGGGAAAGTCGTTCACGAACAGGCGCACCCTCTTTGCCGCAGCATTGGGCGTAGCGTAGATATGAGCAAAGACATTATCAGAGGCATCTACCGGGGCGGTATTCAACGGCGCGACCAGGCCTGGCTCGAGAAGCAGATGGCCGGAGGCGTCGTTGCATGAGGCGAGCTCATGGTTGCTCAGGGGGTTGCCTTGCAGATCGGTGTTTGCGCAACGACGGAGGGAATCGCCGACGTTCGGGAGAAAGATGGCTCCCCGGGCCGGGGTCCAGAACGCCTTGTCGGCATCATCGGCCTCGTTGACGGTGCCGTCGCGGTTGGTGTCTGCCCGAATGACGGGCCGTTGGGCGGTGGCGGCTCCGAGATGGAGGGCGGCCAGGGCGATGGTCGCCAAGTTTGTCGGAAGATGCATCTCGGGTGTTGGTGATATTGAAGACCAGTATGGAAAGAGGAGCTTGAGGGAGAGTGCCTGGTTTGTTCTCAGTCTTGTCGCGGCAGTCGATATCTTATATAGTGATTTCTTTGCTCACCAGGAACGCCATGAGCACCGCCATCACCGACCATACAGACCTTCCCAACTTGGAAAAAAGCTCATCGGTGCCCGCGGGCGACAGATCTAGGTGGACTTTACGGACTTCGCGATCCTCATCGTCGCCTTTGATTCGACATTGTTTCCTCAATGTGGTCGCCATGATTGGCGATCCTACCTCGTATGGTGCCCTCCCCACCTCAATATTGATAACATTGCCGTTATCAAATAAATGTAGAAAAGAAAAGGAAACCGCGCATTCATGCTGGAGAAAACCCGCAGTCATTGAGGCCATCTCGACTCATAGATCTGGTGCACTAAGCCAGATCGGGAAGATTTCGTGGCCAAGAGATTTGGGTGGGGGTTCCCCGCTTGAATTGCTGCCCAGATCCTGGACCGAGTCGACACCCATCGAATTAACCGGCCCTTGACATGAAAGCCAGTTAGTTTCTCAAAGATGATGGACTGTGGAAGACGACACTGAAGCGAGTAATATTTTTGAATTCTTTCAGCTACCATTCATTTTCCATTCGACTCGGCAATTGAAAACCGCATGAGACAATACAAAATTGAAGGACTATGCAAGTGTTACGTTTGAGCTGGAAGTCTATGCTATGAAGTTTACTCTTATCCCAGCCATACTTCGCAATTTGGTAGAACTAGAAGTCTATGCTACAAAGTCTCCTCTCAACCAAGCCATTCTAACCAGGCCCAGTGAGGGTTTGTTGTACCAGTCGGGTCGTAGCTTTTAATGTAGTAAACCAGCGCGGTGGCGACATTGAGACAGCAGAAATAGCTTGCGCTGATTATCTCGACTTTTTCCCGTTGCTTGGCGTTGTCTGGTATATCTCTCAATTCCCGTAGGGCCTCCGTCGAGAACCACATTGCAATCCCGCACCAGATCGCCGCTAGAATGGCCGTGATGAGCTGGGCTATGGTTGAAGATGTGTGGCATGGAAGCAATGGACAGACGAGGTAGGAGCCCACGTTCACGAACACCAGTCCACTCAGTATGAAAGTCGGCACCCATCTGTTCATCATTTCGACGAGTCTCCAGTGGGATACGTAGACAAGCGCAATGAGAGCCAAGGGGCAACCAAGCGCGGCGGTAGTACTGGCCAACCACTGAGGCTGTGTGTGATGAGGCTGCCCAAAGCAATCTCGGGCAGCCGCAGATGCGAACCACAGCATAAACATGACCGCAAGAGCGATCGAGGAGTAGGTTCTCAAGTAGGTCCGACCTTTCTTCTTCTTGCCCTCGGGATTCTTATCGGACTCGGGATCCCCGTCGGACTCGTGAGTCTCGTTGGACTCGTTGGATTCGTGAGTCTCATTGGACTCGGGAGTTTCGTTGGGCTCGGTCGGCACAAGCATCTCGGGCCAGATCATCACAGGCCAGACGACTAACAGCTCGGCAACGACAAACGGGAAGAAGAATGCCGCAGCAATGACTTTTGTCCATAAAAGACCCTCGAAACCGCACGTCTTGATGAATGCAAAGATCGCCGCGGAGCCGCAGAAGACTTGCTTCAGAATGTTGGCCACTTTCTTGAGAGTACTTCTTGGAGGGGCATCGGGTGGAAGAACTGGTAGCCCAGCGTGATGCTGAAAGTTGAATCGCCATTGTAGCATATCTCTTATGGCATCACGGAGGGAACTCCCTGAAAAGAGAGGGACCGCCAAGTGATATATGATGTTGATCGCGTCGAGAACGCACATGATGGGAGACATCCGAAGCGGGAAGCCCACATCGGCGTCAGCTTCGCAGACCAGTCCTGATGATTGGGTCATGGCAGCAAAGGCAAGAGGAAGCAGGACCCCAGTTATTGCCCGGGCGGAAACTACCTCGTTTGTGTTTGTTGAATTCTCCATGATTGCGTTGGGAAAGAATTTGATATAATAGTGATTCTGAAAAAGACGAGAGTATTAAGCTGATTGCTGGTTGTTGGGTGTAGGAATGGATGTCTGGAACAATCTCTCATTCTTTGAACGAATCTGAACTTCTTATAAGATTTTCAACTTGCTGAGGCCTACGGTCTGCCTGTATCAACATCGTGAAGAGGCAGGCGACAACGTCATTGGCAATGTAAGCTCCATCTCCGGTGCGTCGCCCTCGGACTTCAGGAACTCCCCATGTCATGACGCCTTTTTTCTGATTTGCTTCTTCGAGAAACCAAAGATTGAGTTCTAAGAGTCTTTCATTTGAGTGGCATCTGCGTGAGGGTATGAAGGCAATGCAGTTCAGCCTCAGCAGCCACAGACACTAAGGTACTAGGTAGGTTGATGGCTTGGCGCTTTGATTTGGCAAGGCTCTTCTCTAGGCTGTACGGCGCCAGGCTGAGAGTGCGTGGGAAATACCATGGTTCTGGGCCATCGTACCTGGACTTTTCAACACCCAGCTGAGAAACGGTTGCGTCCGGACATCCCCAAGGCCGATGCGCTCTTCAACTCGCTGTGGTACCAGTGGCCACCGCACGCATGTAAGCCATACAGGCCTGCCATGCAATGTTCCTGATCCTCAAGCAATTTTATGCATTGTTTAATTACTACGCCATGTCCTTCGTGGAGGTAGGACTCGAGAGGCATTACGGAAAGAAAACTCACGATGCATCTTGCGGACTGCACAGCCTCGCCAAAGCAGCGTCGCCGGAGGTTGCCGGAAACATTTAATCTCCGCATAGCCTCCCGTCCCGTACAGTTCCGCGCATATTTAAGCTTTTGTGATGATGAACGCCGCCCAGCGTTCTCAACTTGGGTACAAGACAAACCCCTGAATGATTTAGCGTCATACCTCCCGCGATGTTAGTGCGAGAAGGTCTAGTTAGCGCTGACAATATAACCCGAAGGTGGAATTATCGTGGCGCTTTCTAGGCAGAACGTGGTTTTCGTTGTTTTGTTGCAATATTTACAGGGGTCGAATTGACAGCTTGCTCGCAGGTTGAAGCATATTGAGCTTATGCCGCCGAGCGAGTGCCACATGACGCCAGTGTACCTGCTTGCCGTTTGCTGCGCCTAGGAGGCTCTGCTTTTTATCAATTAACAAAACGGGGCGTCGTGATTAGTTTGAGGACAACTAGGATGATGACGAAGACGACTGCAATGAAATGGAAGCATATAAGCCCACGGGAAAAGTACTCTCTCTCACAGGGGACTAGGAGCTCCCAAGTTTCACAGCTAAATTTCTTTGTACCATCCGCAACCACTGCAGGCCACTTCGCTCTGACATGTTGTAAGAGAGGTGTGCCGATTGCGAACATGCAGACTCCGGATTCTGACAGCTACGACTGAACTATGATAGCTATGACTGAACTCGAATATACTCGTCACTGCAATTATTGTGAAAATTTCATCTGAACTTTTCAAAAGACTTCAAGCTGATGGTCACTGTGTCGGAGCAAGAAGAGATAGCGGGGCGAAATATATCAAGACAGGGAGAAAAATGATTTTCAAGGAAAACAGAATTTCAACCCCAGCAAGCATGCCAATCAATAAAGGCAACGGCCAATAAAATCATGAAACAAAAAATGATCAGCGCTGCATTGTACATTTCAAGCTTGCATCCCTCGTGCCGCCGCCCGCAAAACCAAAAGTCCCAATCCATGGCTTGGGATGATGTGTCAGCAAAGTCAACCACGCCCTTGTTACAACCTCAATGACATCAACCTCGCTCATGCGTGAAACCACAAAAAGCCCAAGATTCCAGCTCAGACATTCTTCTCTCCGATATAAGTCTTTTCTGCTACCATTTCATATACAGAAGCAATCATGTCCGACTACGCCCAACTCCCCCACACCCCCACCCTCGAAACCTCGCCCTTCCGCCTCTCCACGCCGCCGGAAGAGCTGCAAGAACTGCGCGACCTCGTGCGGCTGTCGAAGCTCGGGCCGAGGACGTACGAGAACTCGTCTGCGGGCGGGAAGTACGGGGTCGAGTATGAGTGGATGGCGGAGGCGAAGGAACGCTGGGCGGAGGGGTTTGACTGGTGAGCATCACCCCTTTGCGACTATCACTTCGTGTGTGCAACGTCGTCTAAGAGGGCGCGTAGGACGGCTGTTGAAGCTCGTGTGAATGAGCACCCCAACTTCAAGGCCAAAGTCGTCGACGACGACGGGGCTTCGTACTCCATCCACTTCATCGGTCTCTTTTCGCAAAAGAAGGATGCGATCCCTTTGATGTGCATCCACGGCTGGCCGGGTAAGCACTCGCCAATTTCACAGATTAACATCTTAACTAAGTATACGCAGGCAGCTTCCTTGAATTCATCGGCCTCCTCTCAGCTTTAAAAGCCAAGTACACCCCCGAAGACCTCCCCTACCACGTCATCATCCCGTCCCTCCCAGGCTACGCCTTCTCCGACTCCCCGCCGGTAGACAGAGACTGGATGCTTCAGGACTCCGCGCGACTTCTGCACAACCTCATGGCCGGGCTGGGCTTTGAAGGCGGGTACGCCGTGCAGGGCGGCGATATTGGGAGCTACACGGCGCGGATCATGGCGCGCACGTATGACTCCTGCAAGGCGCTTCATCGTGAGAGATTTCCCCTACTAAACTGTGATTGATGATCATCAGCTGAGCAAAGGTTATGGTCTAGTGAACTTTTGCGCCATGACGTGTCCCGATGAAGCAGCAGACACGCCGCTCGAGGCGCATGAGCGAGAAGCCCTTGAGAGGAGCGACAAGTTTGTCAAGTTTGGCACCGCGTATGTGATGGAGCATGCGACGAGGACGGCTACGATTGGGTTTGTGTTGTCGTCGAGCCCTCTGGCGCTGCTTGCCTGGTATTTTCACCCCCTTCATGTTGACGGACTCGTTACTGATTAGTTGGGCAGGATCGGTGAGAAGTTCCTCACGTGGACGCACGAAACCCCCTCCATGGACGAGATACTCGCCTCAGTCACGCTGTACTGGCTCACCCAGACCTTCCCCCGCGGGATCTACCCGTATCGACAGGTACGTCATCCCCCAACATGGTCGTGTTTTCAGTGAGTGGCTGACCCGTAGCAGGAAGTTCTCGACGACACGCGCGGGTCCATGACCGACGCGGAGTGTCGGCGGGTGATCAAGGACGGCGCGAAGCGGTACATGTTCCACCCGGACCCGGAGTACTACTGCGAGAAGCCGATGGGATATTCGTGGTTCCCGTACGAGATTGTGCCGGTGCCGAAGGCGTGGGCGGCGACGACGGGGAATTTGGTCTGGTATCGGCCGCACGACAAGGTGCGTTTATGCATGTGGGCTTCCTGGACTTGTGGAACGGTTTGCTAACTGCGACAGGGTGGGCATTTTGCTGCGTATGAGCAGCCAGAGGCTTTGCTGGGTGATGTCGAAGACTTCTTGAAGCAGGTCTGGGTTTAGACAGCCGGAAGGCGGATGTGAGGGCGGTGGTTCCAGGGTCAGTCACAGACTTGATGATGGAGTATGCGTAGACAGTCACGTAGACGACAGATAGACACTAAGCATTATGAATTATTGACGAGTCCTTCATGCAAAGGAGACCAGCCTCTCCTTCTGGAAGGTCGAGCAACGCAAGTCTTGGCATAAAATGAACCCAGGTATTCGGGAGCCTCCACATGGTTGCGGCCCGACGTGAGGTGATGCGCTAAGCTGTGGATTGAAATCACGATGCGGTCACGGACCTTTGGTTTGCGGTAACGAAATGAGGGCATGGGGCGCGTGTGCAAGATCTATCTTTGTGCAGTGGACCGATGATGATCAGCGTGGCCTGCTCGTGCCGTCCAGCGATCGCCTCAGCGTGAGACCGTGAGAGCGATGAGCGAATGGAGAAGTCTGACGTCTGTTCATGCGAGCAGAGACGTTTCTCTTACTTGACGAGCGGCAGACCGACGGCGGAAAAGGGTGATCAGACTGATACTTGTAAGCGGCCTGCGTACAAGCTTATTGAACAAGCAAACAAAGATGCTTGAAAATAGTACGAAAAAATCGATAGCTTGTGCAGAAGCCCTGCGGTGGTTGACCCGACGGCAAACATTTAATGTCGGTTAATACCAAGTTTTCCCCGGCGTGGTCGAGTCGGGGGTGATGGATGGGGCGGGGAGGTCGGGCGGGTGGCTCCAGGAAGAAACCCCTGCGAGCCCACAGGTCGCAGTTCACTTCCCAGTGAGTCACCGATGGCCGTGGCAGCGATGTAACGCCGAGTGCGAAGGTTCAGGAGGTTATCCGCAACCCTGAAGTGGCGGCGGGGCTTACACGAGATTTTCCCACAGTTTCTGCTGCCGGGGAATTGAGAGAAGACGGTTGATGTTGACGGTGCGACACAACACGGATTTCCAGCGGCTGGCATTTGCACTGTTTTGGAGACAGGAATGGAGGGGGGCCCAGATCGGTCGTGGTGTGCAGAATGCAGACTGATGCAGGACCTAAAAAAGATCGTGGGGCATTCCAGGCTTGATCGACGCGGAGGATGTTTGTGTCACCCGTCGAGTCGTGGATTGTGGTAGGCTGAAGGCGAGAATAAAGCATTGCAGCTGGAGACTTTTCCCAACGGGCCGAGACGGGCTGAGCCACAAAAGAAACGACAATGGCGTTTTGAACGGGCGAAGAAGAATTAATTCTGGGGCGCGACGGTTGAAGAAAACAAAGGGGACGAAACGTTGGTGAAGAAGCGGGAAAAAAGAAAGGAACAAACTCGACAAAGAGGAGCGCAACGGTGGAAGGTGCAGCTGAAGCCTCAAGAGCACGCAACAACTGTTGGATAACGCCTGCCTCCCCTCACGGAACTCGTGGGACAATGCAGCTAACGACTCGGTCGAGCCCACTCAAAGGGGAACAGCAGCCGGAGCAGAGGGCAGGAAGCAGCAGCCGTGTCCGGGGGGCGGACGGGGCCAGCAGGAAAGAGCACATGGCCGAGCAAGGAAGCCGTCCAATGCCGTGGGCGGGATTGCACGAGAGCACTCCACATGATGTGGATACTTCGCAGGTAATGTGGATATGGGTGGAGATGCATTCGACGCCACGGCCCAAAGGGGAAACGATAGGCAGGGACTGACAGGGAAGGAACGAGGCATGAACCAGTCCGTCGGGGGACCGTCCCAAGCGTGCCTTCCATCCCAGACGAACCAATAGGCGGCTGTGGCTTCCCTCCAGAAGGTGGGAAAGAGCCATGCAGAGCCATGCGCCTGCAGCTGTCGACTGGTCCAGAAACCCACCCACCTGTGGATGTGGACACTCAGTGTGCTGCGCTGATTTGGCTGTTGGTGCAGCAGGTGCAGGTGAGAGTCTCCATGTCACTTTGTTCCTTCCATTCCTTCTTACCTCAAGGTACGACGGGAAGTACCTACCTCAGGTAAGGTGTTGTTGCTCTTGCTGCTTGTGCTACTGCTGCGGGAGCGAGTCGCCAACCTTGGAAACTGCAACACACTTCCACTTCCACTGCTCCTACCTTACCTTCCGGAGTACCTTACGTTACCGCTGGCCGAATCCTTCTTTCTCGTCTTCTTCTTCCCTCCCCCTCCTTTTCTTTGCATCTGCATCTGCACCTGTCTGCACCTGCATCAACATCTTCCACCACTCACTCTCACCCAATCTTTTCCCACTTCCCTTGTCATTCCTTGAAACCCCCAACAGCCAAGCCGCCGTCAATCGTCCAGTCCACCCCGATTCAGTCGAGTCGAGTACAGATACGGATACCTCATACACACAGACACACACAGATAGAGTCCGAGTTCCAGCCACGCGCTGCAAATACCTCACTCACCCTACCCTCGCTCAATACCACCACCAACCACCAGTCCACCACCCACCTCACGGTACCGTACCTTACCTTACGGATACCGCACCAAACCAGACCAGACCAGACCAGACCAACCAGGTGGTCCAGATCCAGTCCCGGTCAAGTCCAGTCCGGCCCATTCGCTCGCTCGTTCTCTCTGTCTTTTAATACATTACCACCTCGAGGCCTCGAAACCCGGTGTTTCGGCCTCCTCTCGTCCCCTCCCTCTCTCTTCCACTCTCGCACTGCCCGCAACACAGACATCACCGTCTGCCACCCGCATCGTCCGTTCTCTCTCTCTCGACGAGTCTGAGCACCCGCCCCAATCAATTCCCGACGCGGCATCCCAACGCAAACGAACCAGGAAAAAGGGGGAGACACCCTGACCGGCTACTTCGCATCCATCAGAGACATCTGTGTCACAACCTTGCGACAGTCATTCCACGCATTCCACCCGCCGCGATAAGCTTTTCGTCCGATCAATTCGCCCTTCCTACTTTACCTCCTGCATCTGCCACCGACCACAGACTCCGTCCCTCCACCTCTGTCATCTGTTGTACTACACTGTCCTCACCACCACGCAATTGAGTTTGGACACTCCCGCCGTCAATCGCACCTTACCACCGCACGAACCTCAGGAAGGCACATTAATCCACCACAAACGTCACTGTTGCAGTCGCGACAGCACAAATAATTCAAAATGGCTCCCGGCATCATCGAACGCATCCAGCAGAAGATCGAGCTCTTCCGTCTCGAGCAGCGCTACACTCGTCGCCGCCATCGTCGATCCACCTTCATGTCCAACGCTGTCTACGTCGATGGCGAGTACGTCTACCAGACCCCCAACTCAACTGGTTCCTCCTCGTCCGGCAGCACCAGCAGCAAGGGCGTCAACGCCCTCCACCACGCAGAGCCCGTCTCTCCCACCGTCGCCCCGTCACAGACCGAGCCCAGCAAGAAGCGATTGAGCCGCTTCTCCTCCATGCCCGGCTTCGGCTCAGTCTCAAGCAAGCAGAGCCCGACCCAGGACTGGCGGACAAGCAACATTACTGTCGACGAGGTCAGGCGGTAGAAGCCCATTGCCGAAAAGCGTTGGACGAATGAAAATAAAAAGGTGGACGATACTCGGGTCAGGACGGCGACCCATGACACGGCGACATGACAACACTCGGGGCTAGTCTTCGAGGTGCGACGACATTGCTGGAAAAGCAATTGGCACATTGCTCTTACGACTCTCCTCGGTCACGTCTCTACAGCGGCGCATTGCAATTGCATTGGGGGTGCCTGTTCTTGATCTTATTTTTTTATGTTTGGGAAGACCTCAGTAGACCTCAGCGGTCGATGCCGCGTCGCATAACTGCACACGGCGCCCCGAACCACCAGATGTCGCGACGACGACGACACTGGATCTTGCTTGTCTGGATACACTACACCGACTTGTAATTTTGACTGTTGCTCGGGATACCCACCGGCATACCGGCGTTTAGCACGCATTTTTCTCTTGTACATATCCAAAAGGATTATATGATTACTTCCACCATACTCTTGCTTGACTCTATTTTTCGTGATTGCTGACATTGATTGCAAGCGCGCACAGGGGATGTGCAGGAATGAGATTGAAATTGCAAACGCTGAAGCCGTTCCGTGTCTCAGACTTTTGGAGCCGTGTCGGCAATGATCGGCCTTGCGTTTGCTCAGCCACGCCGCCCACGCGACGTGTGCGGCAGGCACCTTGAATGATCTTCCCGGATGCACCAGCGACACTTGGCAGTTTGACCTAATGTTTTCCGCAGGCGTGTGACCCATATAGACCCTTGCGGGGATGAGCAGTCCCAAGCTCCCGCAAGTGCTTGGGACGATGTTGGGTTAACCTTGGTATCCTTTGACAGAGTCTTGTTCACATCAAGAACAGGGGTGCCCCGTCGAAGAGGCCGTCCCAAGACGTCGGCTCGTGGCCGTTTCTATGCGCTTGGCTCAACTTCTCCACGAGACGGGCACCGTCTATCATGCTGACCGTGCCCAGCTCTTCGCCGGTGGACTGCATTCCCGAGCACAGGTACCCGGCGGCTTTATCGTTGCGACGGACGAGCGCGGCTTGGATGCCGCCGACTACCATCGGCCAGATGACGAACTTGTGTAACAAACCGGCGCTGGTTGCGGGGGGGTCTGATCTGTCTTGTGGTTCCCGCCGTTGGGCTCTTTGGTCGAAGAGGATGCGGATTGAGGATATCAGCGCTTCATAAGCTGCCGACTCCCTCCTGACAAGGGATGACATTAGGTCTTGAGAGGATGCGACAGCTCTCCGAGACGTCTCGCCTAGTCCCGCCAGACTATTGATGGCGTACAATACCGTGGCGTTCAGGAAGGCAGTCATCAGGGCTATCCACGCTGTCCTAGTTTCTACGTCTTCACTCAACCTGCCGGGCGCCAGCCAGACGGTGGCATTGGTCGCGACTTCCGCAGCCCAGGCATCGGGCGACGCAGCGTCGAGGAACTTCAGTACTGCCAACAGGCCTTGGGTGCGCGATTCCGCCGACGGGAGAAGAAGATTCTCTGCGCGCAGCATGTTGATCTGGTTGATGATCCTGGCCAGCCCGTTCGGCATGAGCGTCCACGGGTTGGCAATATCAACCGTGCTCTCATCAAAGATCATCGCGTAGGGTGCGTACCGCGAGAGAACAGTCTTTGCTGACGCCTCCGTCAGGCAGTTCGTCGACATGCCGAATATATCCACGACGGCGACTTGTTGCAAGACACGGCAGAGGTCCGTACTCGCCTTGGCTAGCACTTCCATGCCGCCTTGCGCGGCTATTAAGCTCCATGCTCCGTGGATGTGAGCCTGCCATGGCGCATATGCCGAGTATTGGATCTGTTGATAAGTCAGCAAGAGGACAGTGAAAAAGTTGTCGGGGAATAGAACCTGTGATGAGAGCATCAACATAATGCCAAGCAAAATATCCGGCCCCGCCCCGGCGGCGTTCTGGTCGGCCTGGTGCTTCCCGAGCTCCTCGCTCAATGCCCTGATCGCAGCTGCTTGCGACGCGAAATGCACACTCTTAAAATCCCCCGCCGCTATGAGCTCCGAAATGTCCGACCCGTCAGGCGACGGGGCCGCGGACCGGACGGCCCCGGGGCTAGCCCGAGACACGCCCGCCGGCTCCCCGCTGACGAACCGATGCAGCGCCGCTATCGAAATGTACGATTTGCGCACGTACTCCGCCAACTCCCCAATCTCACTCGGCGAGATCTGGTACGGACTCCGCTCCGTCGCGTACGGCACCAAATCCGGTGCTACATGCAAATTATCTAGCATACCCATCAGCTCCGTCCCGGCGGGATGTGATCAAGATAGGTAGGTAGGGAGGGAAGAATACCCACAATACTCAATCGCATCCGCCGCAATCCTCAACTCCACCTCGGACCGCACGCTCCGCGGCGCGCGGCACACGATGCCCATCACGCTCGCGCGCCCGAGGCCCGCCTTCTCGTGGGCGCCGTTCTCGCGCACGCGCACGATGCCGTGGGACGTGAGGAGGAGCGGGTTGCGCCAGGCGATGGGGCGGGTTGCGGCGTAGCCGGGGCAGGAGACGGAGGCGAGGGCGCATTTGCGGCAGGAGGGGAGGGAGGAGTCGCAGCGGAGACGGCGTTTGCGGCAGCGCCAGCATTGGGGGCCGAGACTCATTGTGGATGGGACGCCACGGGGGGTGGCGGTGCGGGGGGGATGAGGATGAGATGGGAGAGACAGGGAGAGGAAGAGGGAGGAGGGAGAGGTAGGTGGACGGGGTTGGAGGCCGAGGGGCGGAGGGGGTGGAGGGGAAGCTTATCGGCAGTCAGGACGCGGGACGGCGATGTCGGCCCCCGAAGGCCCGGGCGTGGGGGGCGGGGGGTGCCGGTTTCCGGAAGTTTAGCGACTACGTTCGGACGATAGCTTGAATCACTAGATAGGCTCGGAATGGGACTCAATGAGCCTTAATCAATTTCTGGAGTAATCTATTCAACGACCATTCTGAGAATGATTGCATCTCATGTGTAAGTCCAGAGACGTCCTGCGATGAGAATAAAGTTGTATTTCATCTCATGTCCACTATGTAAAATGTCACCCATCAACACCCGCACCCGATAGCTGCTGAATAATGATCGAATGGAGGACAAGTCCTGCCATCGGTCATTATTCTTATCAGTCTGAGCCTCCAGACATAGGACTTGAATCTTGATGCGAAGTAAATGGTCCCATGCAGGCGCAATGTTAGATCTCACCATCGCGCTGCTTCTTCTCCCTCTTTCTCCTACGTACAAGTCATCAGTCACTGATCCAAGTCTGGGAGAAGGGCTTGAGCATACTCGCTGATCTTCTTCGCCCCCGCAGCACCGGCCATCGCGCCTCCGATGGTGCTCAGGATACCGCCGCCGAGGAGATGTGCGGTCAGGCCGCCGGTCGTGGCGCCGATGATGCCTGGGCGGCTTGATTTGTCTTCTTGGACTGATTGAGGGGGTTTCTGGTGGGAAGGTTGGTATAGAGGTGGATTGGAGGCTTGAGAGTTTTGATAAGGAGATTGAGGCCAGGGGTTAATGGATGTGGGCTGAGACTTAGGCTTGAGTTGTGTTAATCGTTGACATTGCAGAAACAGAAGAGAGTGAAGGGCAAGGAACTGGCCCGTGGAGGAGAGAAGTGCTCTTTGTCAGATTCTTCTTTTCGGACGTGGACATCCAGTTGGCGGTGGACATGATAATCTTCGGACCTGTTTGTTTAAACAATTGAATGAGCGACTTTGAGTAGGAGTGTAAGAGGTACAAGGAGGAAGCATTGATGAAGCTGCGTACTGGGGATTCGGGAATTAGTAGGCCTTGAAGGTAGGCTGTCGCGACTGAAAGCTTTGAACTGATCAATGCAATTTACCACCTTGAGTTGACATGCTTGATTATGCTGTGGCCTTCGTCGTCACTAGCTGTGTAGTGTATCTTGATCATCGTGTTAGCCGATGCCGGGTCATGATGACGTTGGAGTTCTCGAACACTTAAGGATTTCGGGCCCAAGGGCCCGGCCTTGATATGGAGCTTCCGGAATCTTGGCAAGGCCAAAGCACTGGGGCACACTGACACTATAGACACCACAGGAGTGAGTGGCGAACGAGTGTATGTAGGTGTATATGGAGGAAGTGGCTGCAGGCAGTGTGCGCTGGAGAAGACCCCATATGGGCTGGAGGCGGTGCCTGGCATCTGGTGGCAGGTAAGCCGCCACAGACACAGTAACATCTTAAATGCCCGATAAAGTCAACTATATCCGTATACGAAGAGTGCGAGATGGGAAATTGGTCAAGTGGTGTATAAGAGCGAACAGTTGACGTGGTCTCGTCAGCTTTGGGCGTCGAAGATAGCCACAGATGTGCTCTGTTCTGCTCCGAGTCTTTCCTCACTTCTACTGTTCCGTAAGGTTTGTCAATTGGAAGAATGAACTTTATTCATGAACCTGTCAACAAATATTTTGTTTTCTCCCACTTGAAAGGCAATTTTACTCGTCCACATCTTCATGACCCTCCTGAAAACTTCCTTCTCACTGTGCGATAGTTCCAAAATTGATTTCCCAATCTTCAAGGTCATCCTGCAATTCCTTGCAATTTGTTTTCAGCCAATTCAAAATTTGAGACCATTTGCATAACCATGTGTTCCCTTTCAACGCTAGCACCTTTGCAAGCTCAATATGACTCTGAAAGTTGCTCTGAAAGTTGGAGTATTTCAACTTACATGTAGAGAGCTTTGTCACGTCAACATCTCGACGAATCGTAAGGGCTTTGACAGCCTCCAAATTTCCATGACGTACTGCACGACACAATGGTGTCTGACCATATACACCTTCCTTATCTGGCAGTATTGAGGGTAAACTCAAGACTAACTGCATTGCTTTTTTCCCAGCGTCGGTCACTAGTAAATGCAACGGTGTGTCGCCATCTTTGCCCAGTGTGTTGAAGTATTGATCTGGAAGCTTCGATAGAATGAGACGGAATATGTCATCATTTTTGTGGGCGTGATTTAGTGCAGTCTTCCCATCTTTGCCATAAGCCGTGAGGTCAACTCCAGGATAACCTATCAAGAACTCAACCACATGGAATACACCCGACTTTGCAGCTTGCATGAGAGGTGTCTCGCCGGACAAGTTTCGTTGGTTGACGAATGCCTCATCATGGAAATGAGAACCAAGGATATAGTCGACTAAACGTTTGTGTCCGTTTCTAGCTGCAATGTGCAACGGCAGGTCGCCGCCGCCTCCCCCCTTCCCTTCCAACGGTTTGGCGTCCTCGCACCGCAATAATGTGCGATAGCAATCAATGGAACCAATTGACGCAGCAAAATGAAAAGCGGTATAACCATTAATGGTAAGTCGGGGGTTTATGTTGAGACTGTCTTTAACAAGTGCCCGCACAATCCGCGGCTTGTTGCTTATTATTGCAACATGCAGCAGTGGCAGCTTCGTAGAGTCCCCTGCGTCACCACCTATGAAAGTGAACAGATCGACAGAATCATTGTCTGCGTTCCAGAGTTCAGCGAATCCGGTGACGGGGAAGAAAGGAATTTTGTTCCCAGACCGTAGAATATACTCCCGGACCCAGATACGGATCAAAGGTTCAGTTGGGAACTGCTGGGATATAACCAGGCTATAAGCAGCAACATAATGAAGGCTGAAACGGAGCCAGTCATAATCAGCAAAGAAGCTGAAACGTACTGCCCATCCTTGCCGCTCATGTCCGAGCTGACTCAGGAGTCTGTGCAAAGGCCCGAAATCGCAAGACCCGCGACGGTGAATTTCTAGCCTGAGTTTGCGAATAATATAGCGAATTTGTACGCCAGTAGGCAACTTGGCCAACGAGCCCTCGGATATGGGATCGTTTCTTGGGACATCGAAGTCTTCATTAACAGCCTCATGGGCGTTTTCGTATAACATTCGATCGGCCAATGTGAGACATTCTAAGTGCGAACAATCGCGCAAAGCCTTTCGAACGTTTGTTATGAGCATTGCCAGCTGAGAATTTAGCCTCCAAGATTCATCAAAGTCGTCGCTGAAAGCCGCGTTGTCAACGTGCAAATTGAGCTTCTTGACGTAGGACTTCGCCTCAGCAAGTAACGACCTTTCGTGATTTATCAACTGCACAAATGCGACTAGGTTCGTCCTAGATTGCATGAGCAACGCGGATAACTTTGTGTATGCAGCTTTGGAACTTACAGTTCGGAATCCCATCTCTCTGGAACATCGTCAATATCCGGCTCAGCAGACCCTTGGCCCATCCGGTCTCGAATTTCCGAGGCTTGGCGCTCTTGGAGCGTCGGTTCCGACTCGGGATAGTCAAGCAAAACTGGCGATGGTTTCCTTCTTGCTCGTTGTTTGACTTCTCCAGGCGAGCATTCGAAGTCTTTGCTCAGACAGCGCTCACACTTATCTGGCCAGGCGCGAGGCTGTGGGCTGCACTAAGACAACATGTTAATACCAGCCCGAAGATGTGGGTAAATGTCTGACAAGGCGGTAACCCACCTTCACTTTGTCGCTGCGACACCTCGCACACTTCTCAGTATCTAGCTTTGGCCTTGGCTTTCGCTTACGCTTCTTCGACGTCGTCGACGTCGTTGATGCTGCTGTGATGGCTTGGGGTGATGTACGTGGACGTAGAACTTCAACGGATTGATCCTGCTGCCCAGGAGAGGGTTGCGGTGGGGCTTGAGGAAAGGCCCAATCAACGGCCTCCATATGACGGGCCAAGTAATGCTCGGGTTGCGTGAGAGACATGGTAGACGGAAAGACGCTTGATATTGAAGGTGGGAATGTCTTGGCAATCAGCCTTCAAAGAGTATGGGGAGGCTGAGATCGGGTTGAGTAAAATGGAAGTGCAGTCGAGATAATCCGGTTCCGTATGTGAATACCGGACGTTATGATGCTCTCTTGTCGCCACGTGCCAATAGAGGGAGTGCGACAGCCTCAAACCAGATAAAAAATGACAGACAGAGCTTGCAGTTGATACGAGTAAAAGAGCAAGTAAGTGCGACGAGCAGAGTGCGACGAGCAGAGTGCGACGATGGAGTGCGGGACCTGGACTAGAAATAATCTGCCTAAGTACGGATACGCAATGCAGAGCAGCAGGCCGCCTTGTTCCCTCTGGAAGAGTATGGGGCGCCAAGGGGGATGCTATTGGGTATCGCACTTCACTCAAGTGACGTGCGACGTGAGTGAGAGACAAGACACTCGGCGCGTGGGCAGAAGAGGCGGTTCCCATGTAAGCCACATGCGGGATGCACACTGGCGTGCCACTCACCATACAACGCCCCGCCCCCTGCTGGCTATCCCATCGCATTTTCGTCGCACTACGGATACCTATCGGTCGTCAGCTACCGGGCGACACTGACGCGTAAGGTACCTTAGTAGCCAGATGCCAACCGCCCAACGCTCCACGCACCACCCTGCATCATCGCACTTATCGCACTTAACTCCCCATCATCCCACAGGACATGCCCCCTTAATAAACTCTTGCCTACCTAGAATTGCATGTTGCAGTAGCCGGCCTTGGCACCTGGTAACTCACCACGCATTCTCTGCTCCGTCGCTGGTCCGGGCTGGGATCCATTGGGCCGAAAGATGAGCACGCATCGCACATTATCGCATCTATGCAGCTTCCTGGACAGAACCTCCTGGGCTGCCTGCCCCTGGAGAAGGCTGCGCGCTCGTCATGGTTGACTCCAAAATCGTGCAGATAGAGGATGGAGGCCAGGTTCATGCACCTAGCCCGCCTCTCCCCGCCGCCCCTCGCCGGCTCTTCTGGCTCCTCTGACATGGATGTAGGTGCGATTTCAAGTGCGATGAGCTTCTAGAGCAGACCCCTTCCATCTTATGGAGCAATTTGGCGGCTCATGTGGCACGCAGTCGACCGGGGAGAACGGAACGCCCAAGATTCAATGCTGATCTTCTCTGCGTTTCCGGGAATGCCATTGGCTTCGCACATCACACATGCGACCGCAGTGTGTTGGGTAGCCCAGTCCTCGGTGTGCCGTTGTCAATACTCGAGCTGAGGCCATCGCACTTCCATCGCACTGTCAGGTTCAACGATGGTTTTCAAGTTCAGCCAGGGCCTACTGCGCCATCAACTCCTCGACCAAACCAAGGGCCAAACCAAAGACCAAATGATTTAAGTATCGAAGGACCTCACTACTTAGGCAGCGTGTTCTTGACCCTTTCTTTCACCACCAAGACATCCACACTCGATTGCATATCTAATTACATTTGAACTACGATGATTATCCCCACTGCCACCAACCTTTCCGTCACCACGGTTCCAACTGCTGCGACCTTCGTCCCAGAGGCCACGGGGACGGCCAACGCATCATCCTTTTCCTCCCTCGGCGTCGATGAGATCCTGACAATCGCCTTCGGAATTGTCGCATCGCTCACTGCAGTCATGGCCGTCATGATCGGCTGCATGCAACTTAAGCGGGCTCGGTCGCCTCGACCCGCTGGAGACCGCCGGGTCAACGCCGGCGACGAGGACGAGATCGAGTTGCGGCCCGTCCGGGGTAACGCTAGGGCGGCTTCAGCACCGCCCGCACCCGGCCGCACCCCAGAAGGCTCCACTCCTCCGGGAAGCAATCGGATGAAAAACGGGTGAGACCCCCTGCACAACTTTTTGTGTTCCATGCATGCTGACTTGGGATGATTTACTAGAGCAACCATGTAATTCGACCCGGGTGCAGCTGCATTTCGCACATCGAAAAATACACAAGAATTGTTGCTTGGGAGCATAAAGCTGTTGGCTGTAGTAAAAGATGGGATAACTGGGTTGTGAGCAATCGCAAGGTCCTAACAATTGGGCGCTGGGTGTTTGGCTGAAGTCACATTATGGCAAGGAGCATTGTGTTTAGATAAAGAAAGTGCACCTTTAATGTGTCACGATAGAATATCGGACTGGAGTCTTTGCATTCGAATCGCTTATTGTGCTGCCAAAATTTGTCACACGTGTCGACGGTGTATTCGAACAGGAGTCGCCAGCGGGATTGAAACCCGCACACGGTGAGATGAGCACAACAGACTACAAAACCCCCCACCGCAACATTCATCGACCCGAACCCGTTTGATTCCATGTCAGACGCCACCAACGAGTGCGGCGCTCTTCGCTTGGGCTTACCTGGGCCTCTCATTACTAATGTCAGCCATTCATTTCCTGTCGCTTGAATGCGCCTAGGCTGATTTCCGCCCCCGATTCCTTCGGATTACGGAATCTGAAATCCGGTCTCTCACACTGCCGCCAAGTGCACCAAAGTTCCATGAGGCGTCGCCTGAGATTCCACTCTTCACCATCGCCAAACATGGAGAAACGACGAAGGGCACCTGGCCACGCAGCACCGTATGGACAGTCATGCACAAGCTGCGTCAAGTCAAAGTGCAAATGCATCTTGCGCGCTGATGGGAATGGATGCGAAAGGTTAGTGCGTGCATCTGCCCTTCATGGGATGAACACCTAGAGATGGGATGAAGTCGGCATCTTGGTAACACGACGCACAGATGTCACCGTCTGAAAAAGCCGTGTCACCCTGGCGATTCGATCCGTCGGCAAGCCGCCGACAATACCCAAAGGGCAAACGCGCGAATTGCTGATCTCGAGGGCAAATTGTCGAGTCTCGTATCGCTACTGCAGGAGCGCAATGTTATCGACAGGAACGCATCGACGACGTCTGACACCCGAGCGGGCTATGATGAGCCGCACTTGAGAGACACAGAGGAAAGCGACGAGCTAGATAACGACACAAGTCGCGACCTGAACTCCCAAGAACAGGACGATCAGCCTCAGTATGCAGCCTGCGTGCTCTCACCTCCACTGACTGGATCGCCTGCTTCACAGATAGCGCCCACCCCTCTGACCGCGGTATTGAGACCATCGACCGATGCAAGCGCTGAAGACTTCGAGCGATTCCGGTCCCTGATGCTTCCGAATTTCCCCTTCGTCTGCTTTCCGTCCGACACATCTTTCGAGAAGCTACAAAACGAACGTCCTTTCCTTTGTGAAGCAATCCGGTGCGTGGTCTCTCTGTCGGCAAGCGACAAGCGGACGCGGGCACGTAAGCTGAAGCACATCCTCGGCGAGATGATGTTCTGTGAAGAGAGAGCCCCCGGCAAATACAAGTCTATGGATCTCCTTCTTGGGCTTTTGGTATACATCGCATGGGGATGGGAACATGTTCTTTCAGGATGTAGCTTGACCCGGCTTATGACTTTTGCCACAACATTGGTCGGGGAAATGCGTTTGGACAAACCAACAAGAGGGCGGTCGTACCGGATGCAATTCTTCGCCCCAGGGATTCAACGCGATGATATCGAGGAAAGAGGGGTGACAACAGACCAGACCCTGGAGTCTCAGCGTGCAGTCCTGGGTTGCTTCGCTCTTGGCTCTGCCGTATCAGCCTATTTCGGCGAGATGGAGCCGCTGAAGTGGACGTCCCAGATGAACGAGGGCCTAGCCGCCCTAGAAGCTCATCAGGAGTTATCTGACAAAACTTTGGTTTTCCAAGTTCGTCTTCAACTGCTTTCCACCAGAAGCGCACAAGTCGAGCCCCAGGCCTCAATGACTGGACTGCCATCTACGGCTGTCTTGGAGGGACAAATGTTTTTGTCAAAGCTACAAGACATCAGGGCATCTATGGAGACGGAAAACCTGCCTAAACAAGGTGATAGTAGATCAAAGCCCCGTTCTCGGAGAAAACACTAACCATGAGCTTCAGGTGTACTCCAGGCTCACACACACTACACCGAACTCCGCATCCTCGAAGCAGGATCACGAATTCGACCCCACGAGCCTCCGGAGATGTGTCCTGGACCTTTAACCAACATGACGGCTCTCCCAAGCGACAGTGTCTTTTGTCTCTGGAAAGCAGAACTCGCCGTTAACGCCTGCGCGAGGGCTCTCCTGTGTCTACCCGCCTCCGCCTTTCTCGGCGCGTCATTTATACAGTCAATCCAGTGGTCTCACCTGGCCAACTGCATTGCCATTCTCTGCCACCTCGCCAAAGCTTACTATGACGCTGGTGCGGATCCTGCTGTAGGGAGAGCAATCGGCGAGCTTCCTGGAGTGCTGGATCGCTTGGCTGATAGTTTGAGTGCTGCTGCTGCCGAAGCTGGGGAGAAATGGTCTGACGATGTGCTTACGCAACTCGCGGATGGATTGCGCAAGTTTCGCTCTTCGATCGACGCTGAGGCGGACAGTTCTGGAGTAGAATCAGGGTCGGGTACTGCCACCTCGACGGTGCCATTCCGGAATCCTGGGGCGTGGTTGGGGCACATCTGGGACGATTTGAGTTCATAAATATTGTTAGTCTGGCTGATCAAAGAGACTGTGTCTTCTGTGATTTGAGACAAAAGGCTTCGCTTTCAGTTGATTGGGCATTCTGTTTTCTTGACCATGCGCATACATAGGTCTTGGCAGACCGGATTTCAGAATCCGGCCCGGATGACACTCGGTGAGACTTCACACCCGTTGTGCCCCTTTCGTCCCGCAACGCCTTACCGGGCAGACTTCAGGCCGAAATTCAGCTGATAAATGCAATAAGAAGGTAGAAATTGGAGGAATGTCGCAGATTAGCGGAAATTCGACGCACTCGCCCGCAAATCCTGTCCGAGATAGCACACTTATAAAGATGGCCTCCCAGCGGCCGGTATTTTGGGTTGACTATCCATCACAAGCTAAACATATCGCAAGAAGTATTGGGCTAAACGACTTATTCTTCCGTTCAAGATGGCCGTCTCATCCTCCGACTCAACCGGGCCACCGAAGGCTTCCGTTACTGGTCAGCAACCGCCAGAAACTTTGACCGACACCTCTCAGCAACAATCGGATGCCGAGAAAAGTGGATTGGACGGTCACACGGAGCCTGAAGATGTACCGAACTATCCAAGCGGTATCAAAAGGGCCCTGATAATTCTCCCACTCACCATGGCCTACTTCCTCCTTTTCCTTGACCTAGCCATTGTTTCAACCGCGACCCCGGCGATCACCTCGCGCTTCAACTCCCTAGTAGACGTGGGCTGGTACGGTGGCGCATACCAACTGGGGAGCTCTGCGCTACAGCCTTTGAGCGGCAAGATTTACCAGCACTTCTCTGCGAAGGTGAGACGTCCGAGGCCACAGGGCATACCTTAATTCGCGGGCCATTAACAATGCTGCGCAGTGGTCTTTTCTCGCCTTCTTTGCCATATTCGAAATTGGTTCGCTGATATGTGCTATTGCGACATCTTCATCCATGTTCATTGTCGGAAGGACTATTGCTGGTGCGGGATCCTCGGGTCTCGCTAATGGCGCCTTGACGATCATCTCCTGCATCATGCCCACTCGAGAACAAGCGAAGTTCTTGGGCCTCAACATGGGTATTGGTCAGCTTGGCCTGGCTTTGGGACCTGTCGTCGGCGGATTATTCACGGAATATGTCTCCTGGCGCTGGTGTAAGTCTTACTGCAGTGACCTTGAACCCCTTACTTTGGAACAGTCTACAGACACTGACGCATTTGATCCAGGCTTCTACATCAATCTGCCAGTCGGTGTCCCAGTCTTTGGGCTCATCCTCTTGTTCCATATTCCCGATGCCGAGCCCAAGCTCCCAGTCCGACAAGTTCTTGGGACGGCGGTCAAATCCTTGGATCTTCCCGGCTTCTTGCTCATCAGCCCGGCGGCCGTCATGTTTCTACTTGGACTACAATATGGAGGCAACCAACATCCTTGGGGCAGCTCGGTTGTCATTGGGCTTCTTGTCGGCGCCGGAGTCACCTTCATCTTGTTCCTCGTCTGGGAACACCGCCAAGGCGACACGGCCATGGTGCCATTCGCTATGCTAAGGCATCGTATCATCTGGTCCGCAGCAGGAAACCTGTTTTTCCTGCTCTCAGCTATTCTTGTTGGGGACTTCTACCTTTCGATATACTTCCAGGCTATCATGAACGACTCGCCTTTCATGAGTGGAGTTCATTTATTGCCGACTACTCTTGGAATGGTCCTGTTTACCATGATTTCGGGTGTTATGAGTACGGTTCCAAGTTCTCAACTTTCGAGAGTGCCGGGCTGACTTCTTGTCCTTAGTTGAAATGCTTGGCTACTACCTTCCTTGGGTAGTGAGCGGAAGTTCAATCACGGCCATCGGCTATGGGCTCTTATCGACTTTGAGTCCGACAACTCCTGCCGCGAAGTGGATCGGGTACCAAGTATTTTATGGGGTGGGAAGTGGTGCAATGGCATCGTCTGTAAGTCTGCTGACTCTATACGTCTTGATTGAATAATGCTCACCATCTTGTGTGCAGGCTTATATCGCCGTCCAGAACCTCGTTCCGGCCCCTCAGATCCCTGTCGCCATGGCCATTATCATCTTCATGCAGAATATCGGTGGAGCCATCACTCTTCTTGCCGCAAACTCCGTCTTCAGCAATTCTTTGAGAAAGGAACTACAAGAGCGGGTCGCCTTGATTGGCATGGAGCCGGATGTGATCATCAATGCTGGAGCTAGCTCCGTGCGCAAGCTCGTTTCGGGCGACCAACTCCGCCACACACTGCAGGCCTACAGTAACAGTGTTGACAAGGTTATGTATCTGGGCGTTGCAGTCAGTATCGCTACCTTTGCCTTTGCATGGGGTCTTGGATGGGGGGGGGGGGGGGGGGGGGGGGCACTTGCCTCGTTTTCCACGAGTGTGTCGTCGCGCCTGCTCCTGCTCCATATCCGCCGGGTTGGTGCACCTGGGCTGCGGCCGTTCCCCTCTGACCCCCGTCGCCTTCAAGGGCAATTCAATCAATCAATCAGTCAATCAACAGCAGGCCGAGGGCCAGGGCCGGGTTACCAGGTCAGATCCATCAGCTATCTATCAATCATCGAGTCAACCCGTCATCCCTCCCTTCTGTCGTGTTGGTCTCCTCTGCTTGTACATACATCGTGCAAGCCAGGACGGCACCGACCTTGTTTCCCGCCCGCGCGCGCCCACCACACACCACAGACCAGACACAACCGCAGGAACAGAGACCAGTCACCAGAGACACACCACCAGCAGCAGCACACCCAGAGAGAGAGACAGGCCGACAGACAGGCAGACAGACAGACGGATACACCCATCATCGCCATCTCCGTCCCATCTGGACCTGGGGAAAGCATCAACACTACACCATAATCTAAACCAACGCCAACTGTTCACACGTCCCAAATCTGGCGCTACTCGACGGACGGACTCTTCCTTCCCACCCCCATCCCGACCACCAACCATCACTACCACCAACCAGCCATCCCGAACCGTCCACACATCCCATCCATCCATCAAGGGCAAAAAGGCATCTCAATCAAGCAACTAAGCAAGCACCCAAGCAAGCATCCGCCATATTCGCCATCACACTCACATCGACAGTCGGGCTCCTCCAGACACCAGACAGATAGGAGGCTCCAGTTGTTCGGCGGCTGTACCCCGAAACCCCCCTCCCATCCATCTCCACGTCCTGCCGCCCTCCCTTGTCCGCGTGGGAATCCCCTCCGTCGTGTGAATTATCCTTCGCCACTTCACCCAAACCGTACTACATGAACCTCTGTCGCGCCGCCCGCAGCCACCCTCACCCCTTCTTCTCTCCCTCGCTTCAAATCTGACCCGTCCCGCCGCTGCCCAATCTGCACACGCCCTCCACTCCACGTCGAAGCCAAAGCCTGTGTGTCTGCTGCAAGCACGTTGCAACTTTACCTCGAGGCCAGAAGGACGCAGCGAGCAAGAAAGAGGCTTGCGAAAAAAATTCCTCAACAATCTCAATCAAACCAAACGGCGCCGGGCAAGTCGCATCTCCACTCATGCCAGTCCAGAGTTGACCGCTGAGACACCCGCGCGCCGGTCTCGCTCCTGGTCCTCCTCCTCGGCCTGCCTCTCGAGTCTTTTCCTTCTCCCTTCTCTGCCGCCTGGGGAATTTTCCAGCTGGGGGAACCTGAGCAGAGTCCGGCCAACCCAGCCTAGCCCGCAGGCTCTTCTCCGCTGACCCCTCCCCGCCAAAATATTCGACGCGCCGTCCGAATATACTTTGCGAGATGGACAAGAGTCTGAGCCAGAGCATGAGCATGAGCATGAGCCAAAATCACATGCTGCACGGGCCCAACTCTGGCGACCGCCAGCTGCCGCCATCTTCCTCGTCTGTCCCTCCTCCGCCCACTACGCACACGCACAACCACCACCACGACCACCACCCTCACACGCACTCTCGTCCTCGCCCTCACGCTACTACTTTTTCTCCTGCCGCTACCACCATTTCAGCTGCCGGCACTTCTTCAACTACCGCCGCTTCCTCTCCAGCAGAGCCTTCATCTTCCAAGACCAAGCACATTCTCTCCCACGCTCGCTACGACCCGACACACCTCCCGTCCCAGCTGCCCTCATATGCTCCTCCGAGCTATGCGCATGCCCAGTCCCACGATCCCAACTTGCTGAGGTTTCCCGACGCTCCGACTACCGAGCTTGCACCCATCCTTCCCGCCGCCAAACATAATGATAACGTCGGCCACAACCTACCATCTCTGTCGTCTGTAACAGGTCCCCCGCCCTCGCGCTTTGCTCCTCCACCACCACCACCACCACCTTCGTCGCAGTCCCTCGAAGCCAAACATCGTCGCCAAAAACCGCAACCACAACAACCTCCACCTGCTCTTACGCGAGCCTCGACGACAACCGTTCCTTTGACGCACTGGCCGAGCCTCAACCCCCTCACCACCTACTACACTCCCAGTCATGCTCAACCTGCCAACACTACAGCGAGAATGGACCTCGACCTAAGCAACAATACTCCTATGAGTGCCGCATCACCAGATCGATACTACGACACACGAGAACGTAGCGTTCTTCTCGAGGACCCGGATGTGCGAATGGCTGCTGAAGCGCTGGGCGATCTGAAAGCTGGTATGAGATTAGCGACCTGTTTGTGATTACTGTAACTTGCTGACGGCATTAATAGGTGATGATCACTCCATCAATTCACCACAACCATACCATACCCCGTTGCCAGTGGGCTCTCCGGCGATCTCCATTACGTCGAACCCGCAAGCGAGCTCGCAAACATCCGCCGAAGAGCCCCTCCTATCGCTTTTGACGACATCTCATCCTATGATCGCCAACACCATCAAGAATACCGCCGGACTCTACAACAATGGAAAGACCTTCTCTCCTCGATTCAAGACTAGCGCCGAATACGTTGAAGGATACATGACGCCAATCACAAACGTCGCTGGGAACATTAGTCGGAAGACGGGTATTGAGACTGGTGTTCGTTGGTGGCTGGGGGCGAATCGGCGACACCAATCCACAGACTTGGAAGCCGCTGATGGAGGGTCTCACAAGAGACGCAAAGTCGATACTGGGGGCGACTTGGCTAGACACTTGGCCGATTCGCAAACGAACGTCATGCCTGATATCGACTCTCCACGAGACCCCTACGTGTTCAAGCATGACCGCCGACTCTCCAGAGCGAGCACCATCGATACGCTGCCCGCGTACGACGACTACCGCTCACCCGCCTACACCGAAGACGAGAAAGCTGAGAGGCCCAACAGTTCTAATACTGCATGGCAATCTCGACTCATCATGTCTACGTCTGGTCTCAGTATAGCCATGAGTGAAGAAAGTCTTCGGAGTCTAAAGTACTGCCTGAGCTGGTTGCGGTGGGCTAACGGCCATCTTGGTGGTGTCATCAACAATCTCAAGACGGTTCTCGAGCAGTATGAGAAAGCTGGTCGATCTGAGAGCCAGGGTGAGAACGGCGACGGCGACCACGCCATGACCGACAGTGATACCGAGGCAGCGGAGTATCAAAAGCGTGCCCAGTTGGCGGGCCAGATCAGTGGCCTCAAGGGTGATATCTTGAAGACCTTGAAGAACTGCATTGAGACCGTCTCCAAGTACGCCGGTGGTGCTCTCCCCGAGAACGCGCGTCTCCTGGTCCATCGCCATCTGACCACGCTCCCGCAGCGCTTCCGCTACGCCAGCGCCCTTGAAAAGCAACAGGGCGATAAGACTGGCGCCGAGGCACAAGAGGAGGCGATGCGTGAAGGTGCCCATCGTGTCCTGGTTCTCGCCAAGGAGGGTCTCGACATGATGTTCCAGGTTAGTGGTGTCCTTGATGGCACCATTGTCAGTGCTGAGGAATGGTGTGAACGCCTGGGCAAGAAGAAGAGGGAGCAGCTCCAAACCGATTCTCCTCAACCTCAACCTTTCGAGGGCGACGTCAAGTCCGCCCCCGTTTGAACGAGCGACGATTTTACTTTGTACGTGGCCAGGATTTACCAGACGACAGGGCGGCTAGTTCTTTTCCTTTATCCTTCAACAAAACCGAGTGGGTGATTGAACGGCGCAAAAACGGAACACGGAAAAAAGAAAATGAGAGAAAACCCTTGGGCAAGTTACTGCTGCGGCAGACAAAGGGCATAAACCAATGATACCATCCCGAGGATGCCCTCGTTCCCATTTCACTTCAAGTATACCATATCATCACACATTTACAAACACCCCAACTGTCACGGACATTTCATTCATCTCGTCTTGATACGCTTTTGCTCTTGGTTATTTGGCAGTTCATAGTTAATGCCTGATTTCTTTTTTGTCTCTTTGCTGTTTCCTTCTCAAGCCTTAAGGGACGGTCCACAGAGTACTGAGGCGTCTTGTCGAGCCCAGGCCCACTTGGGCATAATTGGGTTTGCTGTGTATAGAGCTTTACGTTTCGTCCTAGTACAAAGCAAAGCTGATCTATGATTCAAATCAACTGAACAATTCACAGATCCTGAACTGTGGTTTCCTAGTGCTTCAAACACATGATTTGATCCTATCTGCGACTTGATACTCTGTTGTACATGCAGCAAGGTCCCGAAACTAGAACTTGACGGGACGAAATGCGATACATTACGAAAGAGACTAGCGTATGGCGAAAGGAGTTCAAACCCAATCTTCGGCACGCTTCGTGCCGTCAATTTAATACCGTCGCACCGGCAGTCAAACACCGTCCGATTGAGCGAGCACGTCTACTGCGCGTGCGGTGGTCTTGCGGAGATTACACGAGCAAATCCACGCTCACTTGATCCGAATACGGGAATGAAATTCCGAACGCGATAGGCTAATTGAAGACGGACGGTCCACGGTCACGAAATCCGACCAACTTCCCGAATATGCTAAGCAAACGTACCCGACGTGCCCGAAATTCGAGCGCCCATCGCCCGTGCCAACGAGGGATCATAGGGCTGAGCGGGAGGCTCTTCAGTTGCATTGCACCCTTAAAGCTTGGCTGGGAATGGCGATCTTGAATTGGACCATGGTTCATTTGGTAGATGCCAGCGTTGAATTCTCGTCGGTCAAGAGCCAGAACTCTCAATTTGTCACATGGAACACGCAATCGATGTCGCGACTTTCAGCAGACGGAATACTGGACATGCGAGATCCGCGTGGTCCATGAAACATGTTGTTTACGGTTGATCACATTCGCAAAGTGTTCGGAGCAGCGAAAATTGCCACTTGAGGTATCGTCGGGCGCCGTCCCCCACATGATGGGGGAAGTCCGGGAGCTACCGACGCGGGAGCACATGCTAATTCTTGATACTGTCCTCTTGGTCCCATGTTCGCTTCAGCGATTTATGATGAGTGAACGGATGGTCCGTCCTTCAATTTCTAGTGGTCTTGTCCGACCACATTCCATCATGTTGGGTACGCCGGAGTTGACTCCGCTCAAGGCATGTATCAAGACGTCTCTAGTAAATGCTGACGTGGCGCCCTTTGAGTTCCACTATTCTGAGCATATCTGTCGTTTTTCCATCAACAGAGCCGAATCCCGCAGTATTCATGGCTGGCCCAAGGCAACAACCGCACATCCCACGCCGTGCTGCCGAGCCAACTCCAGGACCCAGCTTGAGCATGAAAAGGAAATTCTGACAGCTGTTTTTTGATACTAAATCAGCCGCTTGTCTGAGTATACATCACCAATATGGCCGTGATTACGAAATGGCACCTGCTTTTCAAACAGTTTTCCCCGCAGACCCTTATGCACCCCAGGTTTTCCGCGCGGTCACAAACAGCAGGGAGATCGACAAGGGTATCGCGGCATCCGACGTCGTCTCTCCCGCACTTGTCACCGCAGCGAACCCGGGAGATTCGGTTAGCAGAGTTTACCAATGCAGCTCTTTCTATAGGATACACTCGGCAGATGACAACCGGGACACTTGTTTCTGGTAGATAAGAACTTGAACATGCAATGCTAAGTTTCTGGTGACATCTGGTTCTGTCTCCATCGATCTCATTGACGAGCCATCATGTTTCCGTTACCCAAGTTGCTGAGTGATGCCCCAGTGTCTCTGGTCGGCCTGCTTCCGGGGGCTGTCGTAGCCGGCGTGTTTGCGTATGTGATATACCAGAGATACTTTCATCCCCTTGCTGCGTACCCGGGGCCCTTCTGGGCGTCTATCACGGACTTATGGCAGGTGAATGAGTTTCTTTCGCTACAGCAGCCGTACAATCTGACTGAACTGCACGCGAAATATGGGGAGTTCGTGCGTTATGGGCCAGATAAGTTGAGCATCACGGCCGAGGAGGTCGTTCCTCTGGTGTATCAGAAGGGCGGGCGGCGACTGCCCAAAACGGAGTACTATGACGCGTTTGGGGCCAAGATACCGAATGTCTTTGGCATGAGGGATGTTGAAGTAACTCCGCCCTTTCCCGTCGTGTTTTTCAAAGCGTTTATTGAACATGGCCAACAGCTTCACTCCATCCGTCGACGTCACATGTCCAACTCCTTCTCGTTATCCAGCGTCAAGGGCATGGAGCACTACCTCGACGACAACGTCAAGATCCTCCGCGAAAAAATCACGCAGTTCGCGAGAGACGGCGAGGCCTTCGACCTGAAGAAGTTGCTGCAGTACTACACCATCGACGTCCTCGGCGAGCTGGCCTTCAGCCGCTCCTTTGGCGCCCAGGTCTCCGACGAGAGCGAGGCCCTCGTACCCCCCGTCGTGCCGCATACGCTGCTTGGCTCGACGACGGGATCGTGGCCGACGATGACGCAGACGCTGAAGAAGTGGCTGCCGGCGATCCCGCACAGCGGGCTGCGGTGGCTGTTTGAGGGGCGCGCCAAGTGTGCGCGGTTGGCGGCTGAGTGTGTTGAGAGACGGCTTGGTGAGGTGGATCGCGACGCGGAGAAGGGGAGCATGCGCAGGACAGATTTGTTGACTAATTTGATATTGGCGAAGCATCCTGATACTGGGGAGAGACTGGCGAAGAGTGATCTTGAGGCGGAGGCTTTTGGGTTCATGTGAGTTTTGTTTCCTGCCGTTTCAACAAGTTGTCACGATATTTACTGGGGGCAGTATTGCGGGAACACATACGACAAGTGCGACGACGACGTTGCTGTTCTGGAATTTGCTTCACAGCCCTGATACTCTTCGTCAGTGTGTCGAGGAGATCGTTGCGAACTTACAACCACTTGACAGAGAAAAGGCGGCTTATTCAGTCACGGAAGTTGAGAACTCGCTGCCGTTTCTACGAGCTTGTGTGAAGGAGAACTTCCGACTGACTCCCGTGTTTACCATGCCGTTAGCAAGGCGCGTGACAGCACCAGAGGGCATCGTGGTTGCAGGACGCCACATCAAGCAAGGGGTGAGTTGAGTTTCCCCGAACATATGAAAACGCTAACGGAAACTTGCTGAAAGACTTCGGTTGCTGTCTGCAACCACGCCTTCCACCACAACCCTCGTGTCTGGGGCGACGATCACGATGTGTTTGACCCATCGCGCTGGGATCAAGAGGAGATTGCGGAACGCGCGCGGTATCTCATGCACTTTGGCCTGGGCAGCCGCCAGTGTATTGGGAAAGCACTTGCTCAGACCAATATCTACAAACTTGCTAGCACACTCTTGCATGAGTTTGATTTCCAGCTTGCCGATTCGCAAGAGATGGAGGACGTCTCAAAGGGGCGCTTCTCAGGGAAGCTGCCTGAGATGATGAGTGTTGGAGTGAGTGATCTAAAGGGACCGCTGATGGTTGTAGCGAAGACTAGGACTTAGAGAAACGGCTTACTGGCTCGAGTTTGCCATTTACACTGCGAATCACGGAAGGAGAAGCCTTAATACTAAGCAGCATCAAGCATCATTCATCAATTCTCATCTCTCGCTATCCAACCCTAAATACTATCCAACAATAAGAATGAGGGTGATGTCAGTCACTCCATCCCACGAAGAAAAGTCCTGTATGTCCATCTCCTCAAGTCTATGTACATTTGGTGTGTTTGTGTGTCTTTTGGCTCACGAAGCCAGTCTCTTAGTCAGATCAAAGATGCTAAATTTAACCGGAGTAGGAGACAGTGACGGTGCTGCCGCTGACGGAGGCCTTGGCAAGGACGGTGTTGCCGCCATCCTCGGAGATGTCGATGATGGTGGCGCCGGCGGGGGTGGTGGAGCCGGAGGTGCCGGAGGCGGCGGCGGCGGTGAACTTGACGGTGCCGAAGTCAGCGAGGGTGACCTGGCTGCCGTTCTCCTGGAAGGCCTCGACGATCCACTCGGCGTTGGTCTCGCAGAGGGTGGAGGGGGTGCTGGAGAAGGTGTGGGTGACGGTCTTGCCGGTGGTCAGGTTCTCGAGCTTGGCGGTGCCCTTGGTCTTGGAGGTGGCGTCGACGGTCATGCGGATGGAGTCGCCGACGCTGACGCTGAAGCCGCTGAAGCTGTAGGCGTAGTCGGGGATCCACTCGTACCAGGCGTCGAAGGTGCCGTCGGCGTAGAAGGAGACGCCGGTCTGGAGGATGGCGGTCTGGCAGGTGTCGCCGTCGATGCCGACCCAAGCGGAGGCGGCGGCGCCGGAGGAGCCGCTGACCTCGGGGACGACGATGGTACCGGTGACGTGGTTGTAGCCGGTGCCGATCTTGACGGCGCCGCCCCAGTTGGAGGAGTACTCGACGTTCTTGTCGCCGGTGACGGCGTCGAGGGAGACGACGTCGGCGGGGGCGGTGGAGGTGCGGTTGATGGGCTTGGAGCTGAAGCGGGCGCGGCGGTCGGAGCGGGGGGTGACCGGGGAGTAGTCGCGCTGCTTGAGGGGAGTGCCCGGGGCGGCGGAGGCGAGGCCGGCGGCGGCGGCAGCGAGGAAGAGGGAGAACTTCATGTTGAAATTTGGGGGTGGGTGGAGTGAAGACCGGAGAGAGAGGACTTGAGGAGTGAAGTTGGATGCTTGAGGCTCTTGCTTTGCTGCTGAGGATGCTGCTGCTGCTGATTCCAACATTCACTTGTCTTGGCGATTTGAGTCCATCTTTATACCTGTTGATGATGAACTGACAACGGTGTCTCGGCAGGTTGTCTTCAGCGAGGCCCGCGATGTTTCCATTGCCACTATCCTCCTTATCGCAGGTGAGTAGATATCGCGATGCCGGTTTGCCGAGTGTCGTTCGTTCGAGGCGCGGGAGCGCGTCTACCACGCAGCACAGCTGTATCCATCGTGAACAAAGCTCCTCCCTAATCCGGAAGTATCGTGAGCGCCCCCCTGGTGTTGAAGTCGCATCAAGCTTTATTCCCATCGGGCAGCGGGGCGGCAACACGGGAGTTCGGCACCTGGGGACCCCACATCGGCTCCGGACGCGCCAAGACGGGAGTTGGTGATTGGAGGGCAACCAACACGGTACCCTCCTTTCATTTATTTGCTCTCCACACCCTATCAGCTACCCGTCAGGCCCGTCGAGGCCCTTGTCCAGCTGCCGGGTGTGAAGGATCGATTACCACTTTCCTAATCAGATCGACCTTTTGCAATCGCGCCATCACTCATAAGCATAAAGTGCCGAGAAAGTTTCCCGCATGTGGGGTTTCTCGGCCGACGGATAAGACTGGCGATCGCCGTTAATTGGAGGTAAGCTTGATGCCAGACGGGGATTGGCTGGCGATTGGGGCCTGTTGGCCAGAAGATCTTTTGCTTGGCCCTCACGGACGTCCAGCACCTTTGAAGAATAGTGCGCATGGTCCCTGGATACGCGGATCACGAGATAATACTGGGACATGATGCGGGATGGCGCAATGTTCCCTGGACTGTAACACAATTCAAGAATACCATAATTGCATGTGGAGACAGGGGAATACGATTCCATTGATTGACTGTGGAGATGGCCAGCGGAATGACATGTGAGGCTCGTATCGAGGACATTGTGCGGGATTCCTGCGATGAGAAGTCAACCACGCCAGCCTATGTGGCAGAAAGCGCAGTCTCAGGCAAGTCCCAGTTCTTGCATGATCATGTCTGCTGCCTTTTCTCCAAGCATCAGAGCCGTGTTGTAGGTGTTCGCAGCAACTTGGTGTGGTGGCACGCTGAGATCGGCAATTTTGAGGCCGGAAACGCCGTACACATTCAGATTGGCATCAACTGCAATGCATCAGCAAAGGCCTCAGCGACATCTTTGATTTTGTGTCTTACCAACTCCCGTAGCTTCCCGTGGTGCCATCTTGCAGGTCCCCAACGGATGCCTCGAAGTGCCGATGTTTTCTCGAATGTACTGCACGATGGCAGCTTCGTCTTCAGCTGAGTACTCAACATCCTCTCCAATCGGGCCATCTGCGACTTCTACGACAGCAGCCTTTGACCCTTCAGGAAACTTGGGCTGTCCTGAAGCAAGTTCGCCTCTGAAGATGTCCATCTGACGAGCCATCCTTCTCTGGGTCTTGTAGCCCCAGATGTGACTCTTCAGGTCGATGTCGTTCTCGTCCAACAGCCAGCCTGGGTCGAAATCGTAATCATCATCAATAGTAGGACCAGTGATGTGAACGTGTCCCCTGGCGTACGGGTACGTCACCCACGGCGCGGTAGTGACATACTCTGCGTCGTCGGGCAAGATCGACGGGTCGCCGAAAAAAGCGTTGAAGAGACCCCAGATCATGAGTGGGCGGTTGGGCGAGTCTTTGAAGTCTCTGTCCCATACTTCCTGAAACTCAGGCCCCAAAGCTGCAACGTCTGCAGGAGATGGACGTAGCTTGCTGGAGGCATCATGGCCGTTCCACCCTAGTTGTGGATCATCTGCGGCGATCATAGCGGGAACGTCACGACCGCGATCGTTGCGGGCGATGCCGTTGATCGTCTCATTTTGGGTTAGAGATGTGCGGTAGACATAGCCGACAAAATGGTGGTCTGCAAGATGTCAGCATAAAGGCCCACGAAGAAAAGGGGATGTGCTCATGCCTTGAAAATCATTGCCTACTCCCGGAAGAGATTCAACCAGAGGTACTTTAGCGTTCTCAAGAACTGCGGGATCACCAACTCCTGAACGCTCAAGAAGAAGCGGCGTCCCAAAGGAGCCAGCAGAAGCAACCACAAGCTTCTTCGCTGAGATGGTTCTAGTACTGTTGTCGTGGGCTGCCTTCGCGAAATTGGGATTTGGTCGGAACTCAACGCCAGTGGCACGCTTAGTGTCACCGAATAACACGCGAAGAACTTGGGACTCAACCAGCACGTGGAGGTTGGGATAGTCACCGCTCTGAAGAAGAGGATGTAGGTATCGGTGACCCACGTCCTGGCGACGGCCGTCTTCGGGCGATACGTAACGATACCATGGACCAGAACCGTTGTTAGAATGTAGACTCTGAAGATCGACGATCTCTTCGAACCCAGTCTTTGTGACGCCTTCAATGAAACTGGCTTCAGCACGAGGTGCCTCGTGGGTTCCTTTGGATACGTGAATTGGTCCGCTGTAACCGTGGGTTGACTCATTGGTTGTTGCTCCATGGTATGTCTCCGTCTATAATTGCAGCAAACCATTAGCTTGTCGTCTAGACAATGAGAGATACTCGTGATGCTGCCTCAAACACAGGCTCTGGTTACCAAGCTAACCTTCTTCAAATACGGCAGGACGTCTTCAGCAGTCCACCCAGAAGTATTCCACGAGTCGAAGTCATCCCACTGCCCGCGGGTGTATACCATCCAATTGATCGATGACCCACCACCTAAAACACCTCCAGTCTCAACGATGGGCTCGCGATCTGCCAGCTGCGGCGATTTGTTTGCTTTCCAAAAGAGGGCTGTATCTGACCCAGGCAAGGTGTTGCGCTCAAACAAGGCCGGATAGATGACGTTCGTCGCATTATAGCTGTCTCCTCCCTGCTCAATGACAAGGATAGTCGTAGAGGCGTCTGCTTCAGCAAGACGGGACGCAATTATGCTCCCAGCTGTGCCACCTGCAAGTATGTTAGTCGGGAATCAATCTTGGATGAGAATCATGACTTACCTCCAGCTATTATAATATCAACCTCAGTCAAATCGCTAGGGAGCTCCGTATAGACGGACATAGCCACTCTCACAGTTGCGAGAGTGGCGATGATGGCCTTTGAAATGCTCATGCGACCCATGGAGACTGTCAATCAATGTGTGACCAAATTCGTGTCGTAGGTCTCGAGGAAAAGAGACAAAGTAGGGCAGGTCTGAAATATGCGGCAGTTCTTGTCAATAAGTACTTGCTACCCCTGGCACAGATCTTTGATAAAGCTTCTGATCTGCAAATCTTAGGTGATGAAATCAGCAGATGATGCTTTGCATCGCATTGTCCGGCCATCCTCAGGGGCGTATGCGCGGGGTTGCATTTCATGTAGCAGTAATCTCTTGCTAAAACTCTTGGTATTGACAAAATGCACTGCAAATGGTTTCTGAAGTGGAAGACCACTGTGACATTTCAAGTGAAGCTGCATGGCTTGGCTGCTGGGGGTTCGGTCCGGAGAGGGGAAGCTTGCTGCAAGTTGCTGATCTTCCGGTCAGCGTGGTAGCAAGCCCCACGTTAGCGCAGAAAAGATGCTAGAAGCGGGCAATAAGTAAGTTCGAGCTTTGAATCAAGGCGATTGATTCGTTTGCTCGCATTCTAGATTCATTCTCATCAGCAGACAGAGACGGTAGTATGTCGCCTTTTGGCGGGCCCTGCAATCGAGGAAAGAACTCTTCTTTACTACAAAGTTCTATTCGGTAAAATTCTCAAAGGCAGCCAAACAAATGTTCCTTTTTGTTTCTAACTACATTGTGCTCTTCGTATGTTTGCTTACTCGTTCCGCTTTTTCGATATCGAGTCGTAAACTGCAATAAGAAGCAAATCTTCCATGATAACCATAGCTTGAATATGGGCAAGCTGAGCAGTTTACTGATCCTAAGTGCGAATAAGGTTGTGCAGCAACACCTCTACGCGACCTGAGATACGTAAGCAACCATATGAGCATCGAACTTTGCCTATGTAAATCTTGATGTTTTGGAGATGTGCAATCTCACAGAACCTCAGGCGGCAAGATTTGGGGCGATTGTTTTCATGCGAGCGTGGATCAGCAATACTTGCGACCGCGCATAGCTAAACCCCAGATGGATTTCTGTCGCAGAATCTTGCTTTTAAGTGTCACATTTGGATCTTCGTTGTTCCTTCCAAAACCACTTTTAGATTGATGAATTCCTGCGATACAACAAGAGTCTAGAGCAATGTTAACGGGTATATTAGGCCCATAAATTACGATTTGAAAAACATCGTACCCTCTTCAGTGCTCCACCTCACCTCCCGTAGATTCAGGAAGCGCTGTCGCAGCCTCGAGATGCTATATCTATCTGATCCGGCTGTCGATAGGTTACCCAGGTCAAGTTTGTGTATATCACTAAACCAGCTCGTGGGGCTGCATTCGCGCCAGGGACTACATTCGACCAGTCCGCCGATTGTTGTTATATGGAGATTGAGTTGCAAATAATCAACTTCCCAATTAATTAATACATCTGGGACCGTTTCAACAGATGGGATAGTTGACCACGTTGAATCATAAGTCGGACTGCACCTCATCGGGAGCCAGAACCGGGGCCGGATCTTCGTAGCCACCAAGTACGACTCGCGATTGATTGTTGTGTCGATGGCTGTAAAGTACTGACGCCGAGAGCCCACATGATGAATGGAATGATTTAGGACATGCGCCCGAAGGTGTATGCTCGAAGATTTTATTCCATATTTCCAACGAACTTCGAAGTATCTTGGTTCGAGATAGAACTCCCTCCATATCATGAGTCGTATTTCTGTTGGAAACTGTGAGAATTTGGGAAAGGCCGAAAGAGGCATTGCAGTGGGCATCCCCGAGTTGGAAATCTCAGTGGCCGTAAAGTTGATTTCCATCATGATTCAAACCAGCCCGTCTGAAAGCGAGCATTGGCGATGGAAAACGTGAATGAAAGAGTTTTGCTAGCCGGGCAGTGTCAGTTGGTTATTCGGGCAGTGTCCCCTATGACTTTGATCGTAGCGTACCTGATTCTTCGACAAAGACAATGGTAGCAGAGAAAACGATGGGGTGACGACGAGTAGCGATGACCATAGAAGACGATGATAGCGACGATGGCAATAACGAGAGCGAGGATATAGGCTAGTCGCTTTAGTATAGGAAGGATAGGGGTCTCAGCAGGATCAACGGATTACACGCGTGTGTTGTCGAGACTGCCCGAATAGCCAAATGACATTCGGCTAGCAAATCTTTGATGAAACAGCGGAATATGTTGAAAATCAGGATCGAGCCAAAAACAAAAAAAGCAAAGAAAGTTAAAGGTACATCTCGTCGGCTTGAATCACGTGCTGTCGAGGCATTCGCACCATCCATTCCTTAGAATCACCCTTTGGGATGCGATTGTTGCTCAAGGTCAAAGCCCAAAAGGGCCGCACGCGTCTTCTAGCCAAATGTTTCATCCCGAATGTCTCGAGTAATAAATACCAAAGACCAGAACCTTTCTGATAACCATTAGCAATAGAAACTGCCGCCGCACAAGTCCGGTACCGGACGGCGTGTTGACAGCTTCCCTTGCTAATTACAGCCTAAATGCTTACGTGAACACCAAAGCTCCAGGTATTGCCCAGTTTTTAAATTCAATGCCAATCCGCTGGAATATCATCTACCATTTCTCAGTGACATATCCTCTACTTGCGCATACCCAGAATACTTCTTTACCTGCAACTATGTCCGCCACAACTTCGCCATCTTTCACTCCTAAAGCCATCGTCTTCGATCTCCTAACGGCGCTGCTCGACTCATGGACTATATGGAATGCCTCGACGCCAACAGGGACGGCTGCAGAGGGCCGCAAATGGCGAGAGCGTTATCTGGAATTGACCTTCGGTCAAGGAGCATATGCCCCGTACGCGGCTTTGGTGATGCAGGCTGCGGATGACGTCAACTTGCCACGATCTGCACCTGAGGCTCTGATCAGGGACTGGGCCAACCTGGAGGCATGGCCAGAGGTTGGCGATGTCCTGTCGCGTTTGCGGAAGAAGGGCTACAAGCTGGGCGTCGTCACGAATTGTTCCAGAGAGGAGGGAAATATGGCGGTGAGAAATGCGGAGAAGGCGGTTACGGAGAACGGGCAGAGGAACTTCAGGTTCGACGCGGCCATCACAGCTGAGGAGAGCGGGTTCTACAAGCCGGTGCTCCAGGCATACCATGCCATCTTACATGAGCTTGGCGTTTCGGCAGACGAGGTGCTATTTGTGGCTGGGAGTAACGGAGATGTCGAGGGTGCAACCGAGGCAGGTTTCAAGGTTGTCTGGCACAACAAGATAGGCCTACCTAAGAAAGGCCATGCGGAGCCGCTGAGGGAAAGCAGGACATTGGATGATGCATTAAAGGGTTTTATGTGAATTTTCCATCGACTTTAGGCTAGCTTTACTATCCGGGTGAATAATCGAGATGAACCTTGGGAAGCTTGACCTAACAGGTTCCATGGCGATGCGTTGCGAAGGTGCGAAGTGGTTAGGTATTATGTGTGGCCGTGAGGGTGAAACCGCCAGTCTTAAGTCGGGGTGGCTATGTTTTCTTCTAGCTTACTAACTGCTCATCTCCACTGTGTTCTCATAAAATCGCTGTCTGTTGGAATAAATCATCAGAATCAGAGTTGCCCAGCCTTTGACGCTTATCCTTGTTTTCATTTGCCTGTTTCCTTCTCTGAAACTCCTTGAATTGCTCTTTCACAACCTCTTCGCAGTCAAACTCTTTCGACATAGTCATGATGTAACCCTTTATTGCAACTTTTCTGTCGAAGTCCTCGCCTACAATGAGAACTCGAAGTCCCGGGGACCCAAACCTTCGCATGTTCATCGCCCATTCAGCGATGATTGGCATCTCGGTAGGGTGATTCATGGTGACTACCAGTCGGAGTGTCCTTAGAGAGGGCGGTAAACAAAGATGTGGCATGCTGCGCGCCTCCTCGGCCCAGGGATGCGGGAGAACAATTTCGAAAGTGGTCAAGTTGACCAACTCTCGCAAGGGTTCCAGGGCATCGTGATCTTGCGGCTGTGAACCTATCGGCATCGAGAGTGTCTGTAGCGTGCTAGCATGCCGTCGAAGTGCCCTCAATATAAGGCCTGCTTTTTGAGTACTCATAAACGCCTTGGTTTTGACTTCTAAATGAGCAAGTCTGGAAATTGATGACACAACGTGCTCTGGTGCGTTGGATTGGGTGCGACTAGCGTCCAAGCTGAGCCTGCATGTGGTCAAATTTGGAGCTTTGAAAGGTCGCGAAGGATGAAAGGTGATCCCGCTTGTCTCTAGACTCGTAATACTTGGTGCTTCGTCTAGAATGTGTTGAATTCCTTCGTCTCTGAAGAAGTTTTCATGGGGCATTTTCAGCAGATGTAAATGTCGAAGATTCTTAAAACGTGGCGGTCGAATGCTCATCGCCCCTGCACCCGGGACAAGACATTTGAAAAGAGTACTACCAACGCGCCGAAAGTTCAATTCGAGGCTCTCGACATTGATAGCCCGAAGTGCCAGGATTTCAGTGGTCAGGTCAATGTTGTTATGCGATTGAGCCCAGCCATCTGGTAGTTCAACATTCATTTCGGAAGCCGAACGAACTACGACAGCGGCGTCCTCTTCTGACATGTAGTCATCGGCAGATATAGGCTCACATACCAGCCGCCTGACATATTTCGATCTTATTGGGCGTGAATCCCAACATCTCATGATGGACAAAAGCTGTCTAATCGTGGGCTGCGGAAGCCAAACAAAGCTGAAAAGAAACGGCTCCGCTAAGTCTCTGAGTGTGTGGCTCGTCCGGCAAAGAGCAGCCATAGCGGCCAAATCGCAATGCAGACGGGCCACATCAAGAGTGTTGTCGCCACAAATTTTGCGATCATGGACAGATTGGTACCTTCCACGATCGGGATCAGCGAACTGTGAAATGACGTGTAGGAGGATCTCCGCTGGCAAGTCGAGAAGGTGAAGCATGTTGGCCAAACAGCATAATGTAAATGACACACTATGTGTCGGGCAGGTCGGATTATGCGCTTTTTTCGAGCGCTGCTTGAGGTGAACTTTTATCGAGTTGTCCTCGAGGTGTCAGCTGTTGTTTGCAAGGTCAGTTGACTCGCTCACAGCAAGATCGGCATCTAGTAAGGTCGTCAGTAGCCCCGCTACACAACCTAGCTGCATGGTCACCTCTCTTGTCGTTTGCTTGGATGCCGCAACGGAGAACCTGAGATGAACTGGAATTGATTCTTGGTTGCCTTTTGTGCTTAGTATCGAGAAATATAACTAGAGACTTGTTGATTTAGGCAAGTCCCACTCAGCCGTTATTTTCCGTCAAGCCGATCTCGGCAGGTGCGTTCAACTTCGCGAGATGAGGAGTGCGATTGACAAATTTTGCAAGACAGCTCAAGAATTCTACAGACTCAAGCAGAAACAATTGAATAATGCATCAGCACGGGATTCAGCACAGGGAATCTATTAGTTTTGGTGGAGAATCTCCTGGGGCTTCGGTAAAAATGCAGAGGCTTTTTTGTTGAATGACGGCCAACTCGGATTCGATGTAGACATTAACTTATGTAAAAGTTGCACCTTGCAACATTCGAGTAATCCGATTTTTTTTGAAAAGGAAAAAAATAAAAAACCCAGCTAGAAATGACACGGATAAGTCTGTAGGTGGTCAGGATAGAGATCAGAGCCTGGGAAGCGGAGAGAAGATAGTCGAGCAGCTTATCTCTCGCAAACCAATTAACCGATGTATTGATTACATTCAACACCAGAGCCGATAATGAGTAACGACGCCAGTTTAAAATGTCTGGGCTAACTCACTTAACTCCGGCAAGTCAAGTACTTCGGGCACGTTTTGGCCGGTCATAATTACTTTGGTCCGTTGCACTTCAAGTTTCTGAATGGTATCTCCATGTCCGTGGGCTCTTTGTTTGCGGCGCCCTTGAAACCCCGCACCAACGTCGGTGCCGAGCCGGCATCGATCTTAAACTCCCCGGCCCCATCCAAGACTACCTCAACTTGAGGAAACAACTCAAAAGCTCTACTAAACCTGCCCTCAATTGTGTTTCAATAACCAACACGAAAGCTTTCGATTGACCAAAAATGGCCCAAACCAAGTCCGACGATCAAGAGTACCTCGCAAAGCCACCCGGGCCATGTTGCTTCACAGGCACCATCCATGATGGTAACCCCGCGGGAAAGGTTGAGGACATAATTGAGGTGCCGACTTACGTCGTCCGGCCTGCCGACATGGGTTCCTCTCCCAACGGTCACGTCGTGCTCTACTTCCCGGATGTGTGGGGCCTCTCGGTCAACGCCAAGCTGCTGATGGACGGCTTCGCGTCTGCCGGGTACACGGCGCTTGGCATGGATTACTTCCGCGGGGTGGGTACATCACTCCGGGTCACAAACCGATACTAATCATCGGAACATAGGACCCCATTTCCAAGTACCGCACCAACAAGTCTGATCCGCTGCCGCCCGGGTTTGATCACGCTGCTTGGCGCACGAAGCACTGGACGTTTGCCACGGAGAACGTGCCGAAGTGGACGAATGCTGTGCGTGAGAAGTTTGGTGGCCAGGTGGCTGGCACGGAGACCCGCTATGCTTGCACGGGGTACTGCTTCGGTGCACCATTTGTGTGTGATCTTCTCGCCGGTGCGGCCGGAGATGGTGAGCCGGTGGTGTCGGCCGGTGCATTTGCTCACCCTACAGCCTTGAAGGAGGAGCACTTCTCAAATCTCAAGAGTAGGTCTTCCGGGGCAAACTTCATCTAGGTGGTTTGATTACTGACGTGACTAGAACCGTTGCTGCTTTCTTGTGCTGAGAACGACCAAGCTTTCAACACCGAGTCTCGACGAAAGGCCATTGACGTTCTTCAGCGCGAACAGAAGGCCTACCACGTGCAGCTTTTCTACGGCGTGGGGCATGGCTTTGCTGTGAAGGGCGACCCTGCTGACCCGTATCAACGTGAGTTCGTCCCGTTCTCGAGTGAGCACTGTTCGCTGAAATTCTTTCACATTAGGCTGGTGTAAAGAGCAGAGTCTACGTGCTATGATTGACTGGTTTGATCTTTGGTTGGTGAGGAAGTAGTCAAAGTCGCGGGAATATCAACCGGTATGCAGACTTAGCAACGGAGAGAAGGTCGTCAGGCAGCGAATTCTCGTTGCAGGGACTGGAATGAGAAGGACGTTTTGACATGCAATGAAGCCGCAAAGCTACCATCACGAGTGAAACCTTTGGTCGTAATTGGTCATGTCTCTATTTCGTTATTGTAAGGCGCCCTATTTTTTCCAAGTAACCCCGTATACCGAAGCAGAAGTACATCCTATGGCGGTGTGACCTTCATCATGGCCGCCACCAACATATCAACCTGATCACCAGTGACCTTGGTAGCCGAAGTCTTGAATCCCTCATCGAACGGGAACCTCTCCTGCTCGAACATTACGTTCATATACTTCGTCGGCGCCTGGGGGTTCTGGAAGTCTCCTGCAAGAACACCCAAGATAAACGCAGACTCGGCGAACGACAGCTTCAGCTGTGCCTCCGTCATGTTGAATGTCGGGTTCGTCTTCATCGCCACTGCAACTCTGTCCTTGCGCGCGATGGCCATCGTCTTGGTATCGATCGTCTCCCCGGTGAAGTGGGCCTTGACCCCGTTCCACACGCGCGCGTCAAACTTGTTCGCGTTGCCAGTCACGGCAACATCTTCGCGCGAGAGACTTCCATCGTGCTCAATAACGTTATGTTTCTCCATGTCTTTCAGGTTGACCGTGCTCGAGTTGCCGGTGGTCGAGATAGGGAAGGTTGGTTCGGCAAGCTTGACGGTGACCTTCTCGTCGATATTGAGGGCCTTTGTGAAGGCGAACTTCAGTTGCTCCATATTGATGTTCATTCCGTCGCGTGGAAGGTAGCCATGGTTAGCTAGTGCGTTAAGGACGGGGCATGGCGATCTGTTGGCGTCCAAGGCTGGGACTTTGAAGGGAAACTGGGGGTCTTCGGCGAGGGAAAGCGCCAGAGCGGAGCGTGAGATACCTCCCAGAAGCAAAAGAGCGACGCAGCCCTGCATTTTGATTCAATGAATGTTAGGAATGCGTAGTTGGTGAGCGTGTAGTATGCAGGTGCTGTTACATGGATTCCGGAGCAAAGTCTTCGGCCGAGAAAAGATATCAAGAGGCCCGAAGAGGATCATACTGTCTTAAATGGGATTCAAGAAAATCGATCCCGCTTAACAGCTCACAATGACGAGTCAACGCTCTCGAGCAGAATATTAATATTCAAAGGGATATAGTAAACTCTCCAATCCCACGACGCCGGCATGTTTCCAACCGAATGCTTAATCCGCAGGCGAGAGGTGAGGGAACGGCACTGCGCTTTCTTTACCCAAGTACGGGTCGCTCCGTCGGACCTTTCCTAAAGTCCTTCTCACACACTAAAAATGCCGTGGGTAAGGTGAATTAGAGAGATTGTGCTGAGGATGGGGATTTAGGAAAGGGCGAAGAAACATGTTTAACTCTGTCCAACGGTCTTGGTCAAACATGAGGTGTTTTGCCTACTAGTATGAATAGAGTTCACCAACGCCAAGCTTGTTTGTAGTGCTTCATCCCATGTGTTCTAAAGCATGTGTAAATGCTTAAATGTTCGGAGCAAGCCGATCCGCGAGGCGCACGGAGAGTCGGACGAAAGGGCTGAAAACTCCGCAATTGGGCAATCCGGGGCAGCTGGTCGGGCAGATAGGAGCATAGACTTCCAACTTGCACAGCTAGCGCCACCGGACGACGCCATCTGAAGCATCTCAATGCCAAGAAGAGAAACAGCTTCGGCCGATTTCGTGTATTGCGTGATTCGATTGGTAAACGGCCAAGAGGGGGCTGTCAATAAGTGATGGGCAACTCTCTTGCCAGTTATAAGATTGATGCTATACGCGGGCAGAAAAAGCTCAACTTTCCGCAAAGCTGTCTGCTCTGGGTAGTTATCTCATCGAGATTCAATAACTGCTGATAACAGATCATTAATCACAGCTGTGAACCCAATGCCTCTAAATTTCATTGATCATCACCGTACACTAATCGCAGACAGCTGTCGTGGTCTTCATAAATGTCTACTGCATTGAAGAGTGGGAAGAAAAGAAACCTGAGACATCCTTTCACCCAAGACGTCTCCAATCATGAAGTCGTATTCAGTCTCGTGAGTCAGAGTAGTGTTGTTCCAAAGGTTGTCTGTGCCACGCCTGAAACTTCAGAACATTATGAGAGACTCATTTACTATAATTTACTAGAAGTTGGAAACGAAACAAAGATTCAGACAACGTGGGGTTCGCAGTAAGGACAGCTTACCAGAAGCAACTCACCAATCATCATTACTCGTAGGTCATAATCGACGTACAGTCACTTGTAAGTAAATATTATAGTCGGTTTAGTATATTTGCATGAAGTTGAGCGAACGCTTTTCATACTAACGTGTACAAGAGACACCTTGCCATTTCGTTTGTCGCGTTGTAACTTGTAGACACCAACTTATAGACACCATCATGACACATTAACAGCGTCAACACCACTCCAACACACTTCATGGCGACTCATCTCCTGAGATATTGCAAGTTGACCGGTGTGATCGGCTCGCCGCCGCCCAAAATAGCCATTATGTTCCTCATACTCAACTCCTCAAACCCAGCATGGGTCTCAATCGTCCCACCGGCATTGTGACAAGTCAGCATTGCCTTCGTCCCTGCCATAGCTACCAATCGCGGGTGCGGCTTCGGCTCGTTCTCGTGAACATCCAGCGCAACGGCGCTCAAACGCCCATCCTCAAGCGCATCCGCCAGCGCCTCCTCGTCCACAAGACTGCCCCTCGCGATGTTCACGAACCGCGCCCCGGGCTTGAACCACGTCAGCGACTCCTTGGTGATGACCTTGCCTCCCGCCGGCGTGCACAGAACAACGCAATCCGAGCTCTGCAACAGCGCCTCCAACGTCGGATGGAACGTCGCCTTATACGCCCCCTCCGTCGCCTCGTCCTTCCTGATCAGGTCGAAGTAATGCACCGCCATCCCAAACCCCACACCGAGCCTCTGCGCGATCTGCTGCCCAATGTTGCCGAACCCAACGAGCCCCAGCACCTGGCT